>CM053585.1:410504626-410524008 GCA_028646515.1 Pseudochirops corinnae
CTTTCTTAAGACTAAACAATCAACCAAACAATAAATTAAGCCCTGATTTGCAGTTTGATGATTTAGGAGGTATAAATGCTCACATTGAAAATTTAACAGTTGGCTCTGACAAGGTAATAGGGATTGGCTCCAGCACGCTCCTTAAATAAGGTTACTGTGGCAGAACCACCCTTGATAAAGCAATGCTGGCTCATGGTGATCACTGTTGCCTTTTGTCTATGCACTAATCAATTCTTAAATAGGATGTCCTAGATTTTTTACAGGAATCAAAGGTAAGTTCATCAACAGACTCCATTCTCTTCTCTTTTTTGGAAGAAGAAAGGATGGTTAGCCAGGGAACAACATTTATCATTGTCCAGCATGTGGAATTTCTCCCCTTCTTCGTGATCACATAGTTGCAATTAATAGTAACTCAGCCATTACAAGTGCTCATGCTTTCAGTACCCAGGGATGTGGTTCATCTGGGTTAAGTGACTTGAACTAATCAAGGGCAGATGATTTACTGTGTCACGAGGTAATAGGTCTTGAAGGCCACAGAGTACATCTTTGGAAGATCACATCAAGCTAGAAAGGTCTGAGGATGGGCCATATGTCTGTGGACCCAAAACAGCAATATCTTTGAAATCAGCAGCAAAAGATATCAGAGAATATTAAAAGCTAAGCTCAGAGAAGGTAAATGCCACATGTTTGGCTGATTCATGGCGATTTCTTCCAGCCATATTAACTCATAAAGACTGTCTATAAGAGTACAGAGGGGTTACAACTTGTATCAATAGAGGTAGCACCCACACTGATGAAATCATGGAGGAACAGAAAAAAAGTTCATTCCTTCATTCCTGGTTCCTTAAGGTATTGAAATTTTAGAATGCCCACACTTAACTGAACTTAAAATAGCTACAAAGTTCAAATCCCTTGTCCTTGGTTACTCAACTTCCTTCTGTAACTGCTCAAGCTTACGTTACTCTCCCCATCTTCTCAATCCCTATGGCAAAATCTAGCATTATTCTGGCTTATATTGTTTACTGCTTATTTCAAGTCCTCCTACACTAGACTGCAGTTTTCTGGAGGGCAGGGACCATTGCTGTGTCTCTCACAGAGCCTGGCATAGTATTAGGCACATGGTAATAAAAAACTGAAGCTCTTCACTGAAGACTGATTTTATGAGGTCAGGAACTCTGATGTAGAAACTCTCTCCATCACATAGACCAGTGGTTCTCAACCTTCCTGATGCCGTGACCCTTTAATACTCGTATGTGGGTGTATCTGCATGTGGGCGGACCCACCTGGAGATGGATAGAGGAGCGGTGTCTTGGTTCCTAAGACCATGGGAAATATGTGTTTTCTGATGGTCTTAGGTGACCCCTGTGAAAGGGTCATTCGACCCCCAAAGGGGTTGCGACCCATAGGTTGAGAACCACTGACATAGAGGCATAACCACTTAAATTAGACACAACTGCATGAGAACTGACATAATACAGGATGGTGAAAGATGAAAATGGAAACAACTGAGAGCTACCAGAAAAACAAGCCCCAAGATCTGGCTCCTGGCCAAGCAAGCAGTGTAGACCAGTGACTCTTCTTTCTCCTCTCTCTCCCAGAAAGAATATTATTTCCACGTTCTTCACTGCTTTGTCTTCTTCACCCCTTCCTTTCTTGCTTTTCTCTAATCAACATAATTTGCCTTATCAGATAAGAAGTGAAAAAGGAAGACGGGTTTATCAGCTCTAAGAGGGAAAGAAGTTAAAGATAAAGCTGTCACCAGCCTCCATATTTATACACGTTTAAGTGGTATATAAGACGTTAAGGATATTTATGCCTTGCCTATTAAATTTTTGCATATAGATTTGAATAGATCCACCATCTTGGGGATTTGTATCACCTAAACATTCAACACATATCTAAGATATTATACCTTCCCTGTGTTTCAAGATGCTGGAGGTGAGAGTGCTCTGAAGAAAGGAAGAAATGAGACGGAAAACAGCCTAAATATCTTGACCCATTTTATCGAGTTCTTTTCATATTGATATTATTTTCACATTGCCTTCATTTCTAAACATGCCCCTCTCCTTCCCTTCCTCCTAAGAGCAATCCCTTGAAACAAAGACCAAAAAAAGAAAGAAAGAAAGAAAAATCAGTTCAGGGAAACTAACCAAGAGATCACCAGAGCTTGACAACATATGCGAAGTTCCACCCCCATAGTCCTCCACCCCTGAGAAAAAAGGAGGGAGACACATTCCCTCCTCTTTCTTTAGGACCAAGCTTAATCATTTCACAGTTATTTCCTCCAGCCATTTCCCATTGGATGATTCTCTCTGTGCTCCACTTTGCACTGTAACTATAAGTGGGTCAGTTCAGTGGGAGCTCAGGGTTTGAAAAAATGTAACCCTGATTTTCTATTCCCTGGTATTTTAGGAATAAGTTGTCGTTGTTGTCTTTTCTGAAACACCGATAGAAGATTGGAGATTTACCACCTGCCTAAGCAGCTTCCAAGGCAGCTCAAGGACTAATAACTTAATTCCTGGCCCCAACTGATTTCCCTCCTTTAGCTACTTCATGACATTTTCCTTCCTGAGTGAAAGAATGTGGACCCTGAAACCCATCTTCATCCTTCCCTGGCTGTAACAGCCGACACTTTTTGATCATCCCCTCCTTCAGGATATATCTTCTCACTATCTTCCGACACTGTTCTGTCAGAGATTCTCTTTCCTTTTCTTAATTTCCCTTATAAGGTGGATCGATCATAACCTAGTCATTACTTACGAACCAAAGAACTGAGAAAGTCTTCTTTTCTGTCTATGCTTTCCCTTGGTGAGCTCATCGGTTTCCATGAATCCAACTACTATCTCTATATCTACATGTCCAACACTTCCTTATCTCTCTCCTGAACTCTCGGCCCTCATTTCCAGAGGCCTGATGAGTAATCTTCCTCGGGACATCTCACAGGCATCTCAAACTCAACATTTCTAAAATGGAACTCATATTTTCTTTTGGGATTAGTGTTGGACTTGGAGTCAGGAAGACCTGAATTAAAATCCTCACATATTTACTAGTGTGCCCTGGGCGAATCACTTAACCTCAGGTTCCTTATCTATAAAATGCAGATAACAATCGTTGCAAGTATTAATGAAATAACATATGTAAAGTACTTTGCAAAATCCTAAAGCTCTAGATAAAGGCTAACTCTTATCGTTGTTATTATTAAGAAGATTGGTGGCTCCCCATTACCTCTTGGAAAAAAATACAGTTTTGGAATTTAAAACTTTCACAATCTGGGTCCAGACCACTTTTTCTGGCTTGTTATATATTACACCTTCCCTCATGCAGTCAGCCTTCCAGCCAAAGTAGACTATTTGCTGTTTTGTGTAAACAACTTTTCACTTCTGGCCTTTGTATTTTTTCACTGGCTGTACCCCTTGCCATGAATTTCATTTCTTCTGCTTACCTCTGTCCCTGCCTGAAGCACTGTCTCTGGTAAGAAGCCCAAGGAGGGTTACCCTCTCCCATTCACTTTGTATTTATTTTACACACATATCCATATTTCCTTCTCTGTGAACACATTGTATCATCCCAGTACGATGTGAGGTGCTTGAGAATTGGGATTGTTTCACTTTGGTTTTCATGACCCTGACTGATGCCTCGCTTCACGTCTGCCACAAAGCAGGCTTGACTGATTTTGGAGAAGAGTGAATTGAGGCAAAGTGGCCCTCTGATTTGGCCAGCACCGCACAAGTCAGAACCAAGCTGGAATTAATCTGGCTCTCGCTTTTGATATTGACATGGGCTGTGTGCAAATAAAACATACATATTAAGAGAAAAATATGCCATGCTTGAGAAAGTAAGCTTCTTGAGGACAGAGACTGTTTTCTCCTTTTCTTCATATCTTGAGGGTTTAGCACAATGCCTGGCTCTCAGTAAGCACTTAGCAAATGTTGATTGATTTGGTTGTTTATTTACTGACTGATTCTTCAAGCTTCAGTTCCAATGTACCTTTATTAAAGAATTTCCTGGTTTTACCAGTTCTTTAGGGCCCCCTTCATCCAACACTATATATTTTTGTTCTGTATATTAAAAAGTGCACAATTTTAGTAGAATATAAGCTCCTTGAGTGCAGAGACTGTATCCTTTTTTATTTGTGTCCTCAGAGCCCAGCACAATGCCTATCAAACAGAACATCCACCTTTAAACTGAGAGAGGATCATAGAAATCATGTATTCTAAACCTCTCACCTTATGAATGAGACAACCAAAGCTCAAAGACATTAAATGACTTAGAAAGTGAGTTAGTTGCCAGTTCTGAACTAGAGCCCAGGTCTTTTGATCCCTCATACAAGATTCTAATGGCTTTTGTGGTAAGCAAGGAGGAAACGAAACTCTGCAGATGACATAATATATTTAGGGAACCCTAAAGAATCAACTGAAAACCTAGTTGAAATAATTAACAACTTTAGCAAAGTTGCAGGCTATATTTCTGTATATTACCAACAAAACCCAGCAGCAAAAGATAGAAAGAGAAATTCTATTTAAAATAACTGCAGATAATATAAAACACCTGGGAATCTACCAGCCAAGACAAACCCAGGGACTATATGAACATAACTATAAAACTCTTTTCACACAAATAAAGACATAAAAACAAATGGAGAACTATTAATTGCTCATGGGCAGGCCAAGTCAATATAATAAAATGACAATTCTACCTAAATTAATTTCCTTATTTAGTGCCATACTAATCAAACTATGAAAGAATTATTTTATAGAGCTAGAAAATAGAGTGGTAGATCAATGGAATAGATTAGTAAATGACCATAGTAATCTAAGGGTTGATAAACCGAGAGATCCAAGTTTTTGGGGTGAGAATTCACCATTTGACAAAAAATTGTTGGGAAAACTGGAGAGCAGTTTGGTAGAAACTAGGCATAGACCAACATCTCATGTTACATACCAAAATAAGGTCCAAATAGGTAAATAATTTAGACATAAAAAATGATATCATAAGTAAATTAAGGGAGCATGGAAAATTTTACTTACCACATCTATGAATAGGAGAAGTATTTATGACCAAATAAGAGATAAAGAGGATCATAGAAAGTAAAATGTATAATTTTGATTATATGAGATTAAAAAGGGTCTGCACAAAAAAACCAAACTTCTAATAAAATTAGAAAGAAAGCAGGAAATTGGAGGAAAAGTTTTAAAGCAAGTTTCTCTGATAAAGGCCTCCTTTCTCAAATATATACGGAACTGAGCCAAATTTATAAAAATAAGAGACATTGCCCAATTGATAAATGATCAAAGAATATGAACAATTTTCAGAAGATGAAATCAAAGTTGTGAATAGTCACCTGAAAAAATTCTCTAAATCACTGCTGATTAGAGCAATGGAAATTAGAACAACTCTGATATACCACCTCATACTTATCATATTGGTTAACATGACAGAACAGGAAAGTTATAAATGCTGGAGGAGATGTGAAAAAATTAAAACATTAGTGCTCTTTTGGTGGAGTCGTAAACTGATCCAACTATTGTGGAAAACAATTTAGGGCTATGCTCAAAGAGCTATAAAATTGTGTGAACCCTTTGACCCAGGAATACCACTACTAGGTCTATATCCCAAAGAGATCAAAGAAGAGAGAAAAGGACTTATATGTACAAAAATATTCATAGCAGCTCTTTTTTGATGACAAGGATTTGGAAATTGAGGAAATAGGGGCAATCAATTGAGCAATGGCTGAACAAGTTGTGGTATATGATTGTGACGAAATACTGTTGTTATATAAGAAATGACAAGGAGGATGGATTCAAAAAAACCTGGGAAATCTTATATGAACTCATTCAGAGTGAAGTGAGCAGAGCCACGAGAACATTGTACACAGTAACAGTAATATTATAAGGATGATCTGCTGTGAAAGACTAAGCTACTTCGATCAAGACAATGATCCGACAATTCCAAAGGACCCATGATGAAAAAATGCCATCTTCATCCAAGGAGAGAGAGAACTGATAGAGTCTGAGTGAAGATTGAAGCATATTTTTTCACTTTCTTTGTGTTTCTTACATTTTTTTTTTGGCAACATGGTTAATAGGGAAATATGTTTCACATTACTTCACACACCTAGTTGAAAATAAAAATGAAAGACTACTTAATTCAAGTGCCTTTCTTCTGCTTATTTTTTTTTTCAGATTTGTCTTGTAGATAGTACATAACTATTTGCATGCCCTCTTTCCTATTAGACTGTGAGCTCCTTCAGAACAGGGACTGTCTTTTACCTTTCTTTGTCGCTTAAATAATTAGTACAGTGCCTGGCATACACCAGATGCTTAATAAATGATTACTGTTTGACTGGGTGTGGCCCATGTAGTTCCTTGCTACGTGACTATCTCTTTCTGTTTCTTTCTCCTTCTGTCTTCTCTCTGTCCATCCCTCTCTTTTTCTCTCTCAATCTACTTACATGTTGTTCATTGTCACCTCAGTCTCTTGCTTCCTTTGAGACTTTGCTGTCATTCAGTTTGTCTGTCCTTTCCCCAAGGACCTATATTGATGTATTAGCCTTCAGCACAGGCTTCTCTGGAGCTCCACATGCATACAATACCTCTGCTGGGCAGCTCGTGTTGTCAGTCGGATACAAAAGCACTTCACCTCTTACACTTGTACCTCTGAAGTCCCTTGTGCATGAAGGGAAAAGTAAGGCTTACCTGATTTCAATTATAGATTGGCTCTATTATTATTATTATTATTATCTAATTCATGAAACCATTGTGAGAATCAAATGAGATAATCATGTAAAAGTACTTATGAAGCAGAAAGTACTGTTGAAATGAAACTAGGATCCTTTGTCAGCTGGAAGTACTTTAGGCTTATGTAACAGGCCTTAGAATCTAGGCGCTCTCTGCTTGGCCCCTTTTCCACAATCTCTTGAGTTTCGTAGGAGCCAACAATGATCAGCAAACAAACCAAAGTTACTTATTTACCAGTTTTCATAGGATTCTCATCCTGCAGCAAATCTCCTGAATTTTTTTGCTGTTGTTATCTGTCTTTGGGAAGGAGTATTTTTTGGCTCTCTCTTTGTGAGATATAGGTTTGCAAAACAAATTCATGCCTTATTGATTAGTGCCTTGAACATGATAGGAGCTTGATATATGTCCATTGAGTTAAATTGAGAGGAATAGGAGAAATTAGACTCTCCTCATTGTCCTTGTCTATGTGCCTAGGTGCCTCAGCTGTCAGGGGGTGCCCTGCTCCAGATCTCACTCTCCCTAGACCGCATCACAGAACAAATCCCCTTAATAAAAGGATTTGTTCTGTAAAACTCGGACTCAGTCAAAACGCTGCACTTGAGAACCTAGAAGTGACCACAGGCTATAGGTTCCCCACCTCTGACTAGGTGAAGGGGAGGGAAGAAGAGAAGGCTCTCGAAACAAAATCTGACCTTAATTACCAATGGACCAAAGTGAAGCAAAAGTGACATTTTCATGTTCTTATGTGGAGTCAATAAATATTCACTTAAAAGGACAGAAGTCTCAAGTTAGGCAAGAGTGTTAGCAGTAATCCTCTAAACATGCTTCAGGTTGAATTAGGATCCCACTTCTTCACTCTTCTCATCAGGTGGTCTCAGGGCTCTGAGCTCATGATGTGATGATTAGGCAGCACGGATAAGAGTATTTCAGGGGGATGAAGCAGGACTCAAATAGCTTTTTCTCATTCAGAGGGAAGAAGGCAATCAGATGACTTCCAGGAATATCATTCAGCACTGTGAGTATCTCTCAGGAATGAGGTCTTGGAGGGTTGGCCTGAACAGGGCTTGGAGGAAACAAAGAGAGAATTGGCATTAAAAATTTGTAAAGGGACAAAGTCAGTCTATGAAAAATGGGACAGTTTTTCTCTTCAGTATTAAGAAAATACACTCAATACGGTATGTCCCTACCATGAGGCTGCCTTTTACTTCTTTATGATGAGGATGTTTTATTTTTGTATTTTTGGTTCCTTTAATATTTCTAAGATCTTTTATATCATAGGAATTTCCAAATATGATCCCAAATCCTTTCCTGCCTTCCTTCTGCCCCCCAAAAACAAACGGCCCCTTCCATAATGCAATTAGTAGTGAAGTGGATGGAGCACTGGGCTGGAGTTAGGGAGACCTGAGTTCAAATTTGACCTTGGACACTTAGTAGCTGTGTGAATCTGGGCAAGTCACTTAACTGCTGTTTGCTTTAGTTCTGTTTGCTTCAATTTTCTCAGTTGTAAAATGGGAATAATGTTGTTGTAAAATGGAATGAGATAATATTTGTAAAGCACTTAATCCAGCACCGAGTAAGCATAATGTAAATGCTTATTCCATCTCTTCCCGGTGTGAATTAGAAAAACCATTTACAAAGTGATTTTCATGCCCAGTGTTTAGCACAGTACCTGGCACATACCAAACATTTAATATATGCTTATTAATTAACCTTCTGATAGTGTGTGCAACACCATAATTGGCAATTTCTATCGAAAGGAAGGACGCACTTTCTCATATCCTCTCTGGGACCAAGACTGGTTGTTTACTTTGTGATCAGCTTGATTTTAGTGTTCTTTCTATTTACACAATTGTAGTCACTATATATACATATATATATATATATATATATATATATATATATAGACATACATATACACATTATTTATTTAATTTTTCTTTTATAACACCTTCATTTCCAAATATATCAGTCCCCTTCCCCTACCCAAAGAGCCATCCTTTTGTAATCCAAAGATGAAAAAAAAAATTTCAGCAAAACTAACCAATGCACTAACTATATTTGACACATAATGTTCCATACCCATAGTCCCTCACTTCTGCAAAGACCAATGGGAGATCATAAGCTTCTTGAAGGCAAGGGCTATTTTCTTCTTTTTGTATCTGCAGCACATAGTATGGTGCCTGTACATAACAGAAACTTTTTTTTTTAATTGAATTGAAGTTCATTTTCTTATCTTGTCTTTGGATCCATTCTTGGCCATTTTCTCCAGTTATTGAGAGTGTTTGATTATTACTTCATGAGTATAATAACCCCAAGTGACATTTTCACTAGAGAAAATTTTACTTTTTCTCCTATATAAATCTTTTCCACATTGAGAAAGTAAGAGAATTTTGAATCTGCCTCTGCATTTGTGGCACAGGGAATGGAAACCAGGGCCCAGGACTGTTAGAATTGTACCAGAGCAGTTCTTTATTTCTATATCATGCTAAAAACCTTATTGAAATGACTTCCCCTAAATTGTGGTTTGCAAAATATTCCTTTCAGTCTAGTATATACTGACTCTGGGCTGAGGCATTCCCTTTGTCATATTTTATTTTATTTTTTGTGTACCTAATTTTTTTTTCAGAAAAGGAAAGAGGAGTCTGAGAACATGGGTAATCATTGTTCAAAACAAGCAGCAGAGAACTCTTGTGGCTTCCCCGGGGAAATGAGGTTAAGTGGCTAGAAGCAGAGTTGTCACATCTCTTTCTGAATAGCTCTTGCCAATTCTGATGCTTCTTCTTCTGTGAGTTGTTCCAGAAGCTATAAGATACTTATGAGATGTTTTCTGGGGCGTGACCAGGGAAGCATGCATGACCAAGAAGTCACAGCTTTCCCTGATTTCTCTGACTGATAGGCTTGAATCCTGATGTGTGGAAGATTACATTGCATATGGACTGTTCCAGAAGAAAGATTTTCCAAAGAGGATCAGAGGTTAAATCTGACATCATTGGATTAAGAGATTGCTTGACTATCCCAGGTGACTACCTCTTCCCTTGAGAGAGGATTCAGAGATTAACTTGGCTCTGTTCCTGAGTTTCCAAACCTGATTCTATGAACTGCAATTTTTCCATTGCCTTATGAAAGCGACAAGACATCAAATCATTTATCCAGGAAGGTTCATCATCCAAGTGTATGGCAAATTTAAAAAACTACAAGAAAATAGGGAAGTATAATTATTAAATTTTTTAAAAGCCCCTGAATATTGTGGTCACTGTTTGGAGTGCCAAGGGAAGTAGAATTTAGAAAAGAGGAAGAAAGTAGAAACTATCTTTTTGGATAGACAAAGTTGATGCTTCTATGCCTGGGGCTTATAACAATCATACTTTGCTCCAAGTCTTTGTGTATCTAATTAGACAGAGCTCCTTAGGCAATGGTACTCTACGTGAACAATTAAGGAGGATTCTGGCTTCCCATAGCCTCCTTGAACAGTACAGGGTCTCCTGAATTACTGATGATCACAGGCTGACAAGTCTGGTTAGGTGCTTCCCCATATCTCAGAAATCCCCAAAAGGACTGGAGTAGATGAAGGACTCCCTACTACTTTGAAAGGGTTGGAGGAATTAAAACCAAGATTTCCCCCTCCCCAAAAAGCTGAGAGTTCTTAATTTTTTTTTTTTTTGGTACTGTTATCAAAGTGGAGACAGGCTCAAGTCATGGCTCTATGACAGGTATGGTTCCTGGCAAGTGGTCACAAAGCTGCTCTGCGCTACTCATTGTAGTTTCCCATGCCCTCATTTATTCTGTCACCAGAACTGCTGAAGGCAAGAATTTTGCCTGGTGACTCAATGAGGTTAGGAATTGATGTTCCTTTTCTAGGGTTTTCAGCAGTGAGAAATGGGCTTGTTCCCAGAGGCATTTATGAAAGTAAATCTGTAGTTTTATAACACTTTATCTTGGGGGTAGAGTGACAGAGCCAAGAGCCCTTTGTAAAAGGATTCAGATATAAGAAGTATTTAGTTGTATGAGTCATGATTTGGAGCTGAGACTATAGAAGTGATTGGTTGCTCAGTGATTCTCCCTGAAACACTTTCCTTTAGAAATAGAAACAGACAAGGGTTCAAGGGCTGTGACTCAGGGATATTCCACTAGATGGAATATTATCTCTCATCTCTCACCTTTGCTCATGTCGTACTAGTATATGTTGTGTGTTGGATGCAGTAGTACTAGCAATCAGGTCAACACTCCATCTCCTCTCGCACCCCTACACAGCCTGCATTTGCAATACAAGGAAAGAAATTATACAACAAGTTCTTTGGCACCAAAGACTCCTACTGTGGCTCACTGCCTGTTCTAACAAAAAGCACTTCCAAAATGCACACACCCCACAGTTGCTGCCCCTTTTTCCATGTTCTCATATTCCCAACACCTTCCAAATACTCCAATAATTACGAATGCCAGGGCTCTGCCTGCAGCCACATCATTGAATAAGCTTGTGCTATTGCCGTTGGTATTTATCCTTCCAGTTACTCCCATAATGGTGAGAGGTAGGGAAAAAATCTCTTTGTCTACTTTATACTCTCAATAAGATTAGCATTCATGTAGCAATTTAAGGTTTGAAAAGCACTTTATAAATATTATCTCATTTTGTCCTTACGATAACCCTAAGGAGTAGATACTATTATTTCCATGTTACAGATAAGGAAACTGAGACAGACAGAAGTTAAGTGACTTGCCTAGGATCAAACAACTAATAAATGACTCTCAACTTTGCAGGATCCCAACTTCACAGAATCTTGGAGCTAGAAAGGACTTTGGAAGCCATGAAGGACAAGGGTTCCTAACCTTTTTTTGTATCATTATCTTCCTTGGTAGTTTGGTGAAGCCAGGATAATGTTTGTCAATGCATAAAATAAAGATTACAAAGAAAACCAATTATTTTGAAAAACAATTATGAAAATATTTTAAAAACATGTTTCTGTATCTAAAGTTAAGAATTTCTGATCTCATCCAGCCTGTACCTTCAACACATCCAACAGGTGTTCATTGAGCATTTGCTCACAGACCTCCAGTGAGGAAGAACTCACTATCTTCTAAGTCAACCTGTTCTACTTTTGGACAACTGTAATTGTTAGGAAGTTTTTTGTTCAAGTCATATGCATTTTTCACACATTGCAAATTTCACTAAAATGAGATTTAATTAATCCTTTGCTAGTCACAGGCACTGTGCTAGGAATTGGAGAAACAAAGAAAAAAACTGAAACAGTCACTGCTCTCAGAGAATTTACATTCTAATGAGGAAAATAATATGTGTATGTGTAGAATAAATATAGAGAGAATAAAGACAGAAGAAATACAAGGTGGTTAGAGAGGGAGGGCATTAGCAGTTAAGGGAATCTGAAAAGGCTGCATGTGAGAGATATTGCTTGAACCAATTCTGTAAGGAAGTGAAGAATTCAGAGATGAGGGAATGCATTCCAGGAATGATGGATGTTGTTTTTAAAGGCATAGAGATGGGAGATGGAGTACTGTATGGGAAGAACAGAGAGTAAGCCGGTCTAGCTGGACTTTAGAATGAAAGTAAAATATCATGATCCTAGAAAAACAGGGAGTGAAGGTCTTTGGAAGTCAAAGGAAGAGTTGACATTTGATTCTAGAGGTAAGAGGGAGCCACTGAAGTTTATTGACTAGAAGAAAACATATATCTTTCTTAAGACAAATCACTTTGGCAGTTGTGTGGAGGTCAGGAGAGACAGGAGGCAGTGAGATCAAGAAAGAAGTCCAGGTAATAGTCCAGTTGAGAGGTGATGGATACCTGAACTATGGTGATGACGGTCCAAGTAGTGAGAAGGAGATGTTGTGGAAATAGATGTTGTGGAAATAGAAATGGAAATATTTGTGAGAATGGGGAATTGAGATTAACATCAATTTTATGACTCTGGGAGACTGGAATGGTGGTACCTTTGACAGAAATGAGAATGTACAATAGATGGATGAGTTTGGGGACAAATATAATGGGGGGATAGATTAGGGAGGAATAAAAGGATTGCCTTGCTTCAAATTACTAGCTACCCAGTTGAAGGCAAATAATAAATTTGCAATGGCCTCAGTAAATTGGTTGCATTACTTCTTCCACGTGAGCAGAAGTTTAGAAGGTATACAGTGACGGTAATCTAGGACTGGGTTTTGGCAAGTCATGAGCAGGACAAGGTGTCAAAAGGTTTGAAAATAGAGAACAGAATTGATTAATTATACGATCAACACTGGGAAGGATGGAAACTGAAGTCAGAACAGGGCTAATGCTTTGGGAACATATTGAGGATGGAAGGATTGGAAGTAATGCTGATGATGATGAAAAAGAAGCTTAGGAGAGGTAAGGCACAAAGAGTTAAAATGATAGGTCATGATCAGATAAAGGAAAATATGGATTTTTACTATGGAATTAGAACATGTGGAGGTGACAGCAAGATTTGAGAGAACAACCATGCCTGAGAATGTCCGAGATAGAGTGGAGAAATAAGTTGTGAGAATTAAGAAGCCTGAGGAACCAGGATATTTGAGTGAGGGAACAACAACATGAATGTTAAAGTCCACTAGTATAAGGGTAAGCATTGAGGAGGAGTAGTCAGGTACTGAATTTGAAAAAAGGAGGGAGAATGACCCAGAGGCCATTACACAACAACCACCATGATGTGTATTAGTTGATAAATTTGATGAACTGAACTTTGAATGAGAAGAGATTGCTTATGAACGGTGGCAGAGAGAGTCTGGGTGTGGTAGTACAAAACAAGGATGAATAGTGGGGGGATATAAGAGAAGATGCAGACAGAGTTGAAGAGGACGACCTTGGATGCTGTTTTGGGGAAGCAGTTCTCTGTGAATATAAGGAAATAGATTATTTTCCCTGTAGAGTCAAATAGAATGAATACAATACCTCTTATACATGATAGCTCTTTACAAACTTGAATTTAGCTATCATGTCTTTCCTAAATCTTTTCTTCTCCATCTTAAATGTCCTTAGTTCATTCAAATAATTTCTGTAATGTATGACTTTTAGATACTTCACCCTCTTCATTGTTCTCCTTTGGAAGCCCTTATCTTGATCATTTTCCTTTTTAAAGTGTACTTCTCTGAATTACGACTGATCTGAGCTGTCCAGGACAAAGAACAGAAAAACTATTTTTATTGTTTCCTTTGTTCTAAACACTCTTCCTCTCTTAATGTAATTTAAGAGCTTATTTAGCTGCTACATCATGCTATTGACTGATATGAAGCTTGTAATCTATTAAATTTAGAGATCTTTTTTTTATAAAATGCTCCCAAGTCACATCTTTATATTTATTTGTGAAGTTTTTTTTTAAAAATCCTTATTGTGAAGTTTTGTTCAAGTGTAAGACCTTATATTAGCCCCTATAAAGTTTCATCTTGAAAGACAACACAGCAAAATAGAGAGAGAGTCAATTAAAGTCAGGAAAACCTGTGTTCAAGTCCTACCCCAACATATATTGGCTGTGTGACTGTGGGCAGGTCACTTAACCTCTCAGTGACACAGACAACTCTTTAAGACCACAAGTTGCAGAACACTTGTTGATCTGCATTAGTGAAGAAAATTTACTGATCAGGTATTTCCCATACCAATGAAATTACATGTCTGGACCAAAAGAGAAAAAAAAAAATCGATATTTTAGGTGCTGGAATTTTCTTGGATCTGAACTCTTATCAGTAAGTTTTGCATCATCTGAGTGGAAGGAGTACTGGACCTGGAGTCAAGAACACCTGACTTCAAATCTGGCCTCAGACATGTAGCAGCTGTGTGACCCTTGGCAAGTTAGTTTTCCTCATCTGTAAAACTGGGATAATAGCACCTGCTTCCTAGAGTTGTTGTGAGGATGAAACAAGATAATATTTGTAAAGAACTTAGCACAGTGCCTGGCACATAGTAAACACCATATAAATGTTAGCTATCATGGTTATTGTCTGCAAATTTGTTATACTGTTATGCTAGTAACTGATAAAAAATGTTCAATAGTTGAGGGCCAAGGGCAGATCTGTTGGGCCCTTTAGTGTAGACTTCTTTTTTTAATGTAGACTACTCACTGGATCTGACCATTCATTTAAAGCTCTGAATCCCCTAAACTGTACTATTATCTACAGCAGCAGTTCTCAACTTGTGGGTTGGGCCCCCTTTGTGGGTCGAATGACCCTTTCACAGGGGTGACAGGGGTCTCCTAAGACCATCAGAAAACACATATTTCTGATGGTCTTAGGAATGGAGACATCGCTCCTCTATCTGTCTCCAGATGGGTCTGCCCACATGCAGATACGCCGGCAGACGAGTATCAAGGGGTCACGGCATTAGGAAGGTTGAGAACCACTGATCTCCAGTAACCCATATTTTTTCACAAGTTTGTCAACAAGAATAAGAAAAGACATCATAATATATTATAATCTAGGTAAATTATACCTATAGCATTCCTCTGATCAAAACTAATGTAAATTGTGTAAATCTGGCATAGCGTCTTGATGAAGCCATGTTGGCTCTTCCTTATCACTGCTTCCTTTCTAGATGTTAGCTAATCACTCCTTTAATAATGCATTCTAATGTCATTTCTCACCTGACTGCACTTTTGATTCCCAAACTTTAGTGTAATGCCTCAGCTGCCTTCTCACTCTATAAGTTCCCTCTGTCCCTGTAGCCTTCTCACCCTCGGAGATTCCCTCTCTCTTTGAACATTCTCTCCTCCATGCTCCCCTCATCCACACTGGTAAGTTCCTCCTGCCACCTCTCTACACTCCTTTGCAGAAGTGGTCAGGGAAGGGGGAGGCATTGTGTGGAGACTTCATATAACATCAGACTTTTTTGACATATTATTTTGTACTTGTAGAACTTTTCTTTTCCTCCTTTTATTCCTATTTTATTATAAGGAATATCTTTCTAGGAGGGAATAGAGACAATGGGAAGTATAGATAATGTGAAAACAAAGGATAGCAATAATCTTTTATTAAAAAAATTTCTTTAGAATTTCCTATACCAACCTCCCTAGGACTTTAGTTTATGGCAGGCCTGCACAACTGTGGCCCACAGGCTGCTCCCAGCCCACCAGGCACATCAAAGGATTTCTAGTGGCCCTTGAAAAATGTAGTACCTCCTATGGACCCATGCACTGTGCTAAGTACTTTTGACAAATATTTTCTTATTTAACCCTCACAACAACCCTTGGAGGTAGGTGTCATTGTTATCCTCATTTCACGGTTGAGGAAACCACAGAAATCAGAGGTTAGGTGACTTGCCCAGGGTCTCACAGCTAGTTAGTGTCAGGCCCACATCTGAACCCAAAGCTTCCTGACTCTACACCCAGCATTCTAGCCACAGTACCACCAATTGCCTCACTGAATTTCATCTCCTCCAACAAATTTTAAGATAAAGTGAATACCTCTCCAAGTTTTCCATCATTGCTATTTCTGCAACAAATTTCTTGTACCTTGGTTCCAATCCTGAGATTTCTGCATGCATGTAGTTATAAAATCAGAGAATTTGAGTTTGAACTTAATTCAATTTAAAATGCATTTTAAAAGGTGCTACTGTGTACACAGCAATGTGCTTGGTCTGTGGCAGGGATTAAATTAGAAAGACTCATTGCCTTGCTACAGCGTACTAGAGAGGTATGACACATACCTAAGTAACTACAAGGAAAAATAAGATATAAGTACATAAAGGAGTTGCAATGGGCATAAACAACTGAGGGGAGCAGAGACTTCCCTTCATAGAGAAGGTAGGTTTGAAGAATGGCAAAAGAGAAAGTAGAGGGTGGGGAATAGATAACGATTTACTGGAGAAAAAAAATGATTAACTAAAAGAAATAGAAGATAAAAGACAAATACCTTAAAAGTGAAGATAAAGATTTTAAATTTGATTCAGAAAGTAATAAGAAAACAAAAGTAAGGGCCACAGGGGAAGGTTTAGACTAGGGTTTTTTGAGTAACGCTGAAAGACAGTCAAGGAAAAATATTTTATCAAGGGGAATGCTGGTTACACTAAGTGATGGGGAACTTAGGGAGAAGCAAGAATAGCTGAGTATCCTAGCAACTGACCTCATCATGCTACCATTTATGTTCATTTCAACATTTGCTTTTCTTAATTGCAAGGCCATTGTGGCTATTTTTATATACTTACAAGAAATGAAGATACCCAAGAGAAGTGAGTTCAAGAATCCTTTTGTATGGCTGTGGGCAGAATAAAAGCTTATCCTCTAATAAGTTGGAATGTAGGTCCCTGTAAACGTAATAGATTGACGGTGGTTAGTCTCTGAGGTTAACAGCTGTCCCTTTTATTTTCAAGTTACTATTCTTTCTCCCATAGGCACAGAGGATAGAGTGCCAGGCCCAGAGCCAGGAGGACCCAAGTTCAAATCTGATCTCAGACACTTAGGAGATGTGTGACTCTGGTCAATTAACTTTTGTTTCCTGCTCTCTAAAATGAGGATAATAACACCTACTTCTTAGGGTTCTGTGAGGATCAAGTGAGATTATATTATATTAATATAATTAAAGGAATTAGCACACCAATGTACAAGGCATTTAGTAATCCTTCCCAGAGCAACATTCTCAGAGAGCTGATTTCAGAGTTAAATTATGGTCATAGGTGGTTAAAACAATTCATTGGGCTGTTTCATATTTCTTAGCTTCCTACATTTCTAAATACTTGTATTTTTCAATCTACCATCTACCCTACTGAATTTTCTCTACTACAAGATTTTTTTAGTTTACTACTCTCCTATTACTCCATTGCCACATAAATCTAAAATTTCTTCTTATTGGAGATGTATTAACTTCGTCTAACTTCCAGTGAAAACCCCAAAATATTTTCATTCCTTGTTCTTAATAATGGCATATAAAACTTTAAGAAATCCGTTTGCATTTTCCACTTACTTTGCTGTTTATGATTATCTTGCAGGTTAAGACACTTGAAAGGGAAACACCGTCTACCTGTAGGAACTTGAAAATGAGTGACAACAACACATTGGCCCCTCCAGCCTCAGGCCAGGGTCCCACCACTCCACGTAAGGCACCCCCTAAATTCAAGCAGAGACAAACTCGACAATTCAAGAGCAAGCCTCCTAAGAAAGGTGTGAAAGGGTAAGATTTCCTATGTCCAAGGTGGAGGAGAATATACCACCACATTTCATGGTCATTTGTCCTAAACTGTCTTGGTCTGAAGACTAATTCACCAAATATTCAAATCATACTTAAGAATTTCTTTTTTTTTTTTTTCCATTCATGGGCCCTGCATTTTCCTCTCTTCTCTACTTTCATTTCAAGCTTTGCCTGAAGATCTCCAAACATGATGTTGATGTCCACACCGTCTCAACTCCTAGGGCATCCTTATTATAAGTTCACTCTGTGTCATGTTCATCACCTGGCTGCAGTTGTCCCAATTTTTAATTGGCTAAATGTATGTCTCTCTTTTTTTGAAGGAGCAAAGCTTGTACTAAAGTCTCTCACTGAGGAACAATGAAAGTAGACCTTCCTTTGATAGCTCATAAATGTTTCAAGTGATATTTCAGTTTCAGCATCTCTCCTAGTGGCATACATTGCATAATACTCATTTGAACTTCCTTTTCTTGTTCTTGATCCAGGAAATGCTGTGAACACTGTACAAATCAAAAGACTACTGTATATAGATATGAGAGGGGAAAAAATTAACAAATCTGCCCTCTCTCTCTCTTTTCAGTCAAGTGAATTCCTAAATGAATCAATCCAGGATCCTCTTCATCTCAGCTAATCCTCCTTGTTCCATTCTTTTCTTTCCTTTTAATTTCATAGGTTTGGAGATGACATCCCAGGCATGGAGGGCCTTGGAACAGGTGGGTTTAATGAGACTTTTTTATATGAGGTCCTTAAATTTAAGGGGTATCATTTCTTATACTTTCAAGAAGACAGATATTTTAAAACTAGGCCTAAATGAAGATAGCTAAAAGTTTAAAATGAGGATAAGGAACCTTTTTTTCTCTTGTTAGCTGTTAAGTATTGATAAGAACTGTTGCATTTATAAGAGCAGACATGTATGTATTTGCATTTTACAATCAGCTGCCTTATCTGAGTTAGCATGGTGTATCAGATTTCACTTTGAATCAGGACATTTATATCCAAATCAATGTTAAATGAGTTAATATATGACGTGCTTTGCAAACCTTAAAGTGATACATATATGTTAATTATTAAATATTTAATTATTTAATAATAATCATTATAGTAATAAAGCCCAGTTCAGACTTACTAGTTACTCAACATCCTCATCTGAAAAAATGGGGATAACACCACATGTGATCAGACCAACAGCATTACCCCACTTCTGATTCTCCAAGCATTCTTTTTTTTAAATTTTATTTTAGTTTGCATCATTCATTTCCACAAGATTTTGAGTTACATATTTTCTCCCCATTTTTCCCCTACCCACCACCCCAAAACAGCCATCCCAGTGTATATATTGCATATATATATAGATACATATTTATAACATTTGATATGTATATATTGCATATATATATAGATACATATTTATAACATTTGATTATGGAACTTTAGATTCTAGATTCTTTCTCTTCTTCCCTCGTCACTCACCCCCACTGGAAGGACAAGCAATCAAATACAGGCTGAACATGTGAA
>CM053585.1:410524508-410559236 GCA_028646515.1 Pseudochirops corinnae
GGCATTCCTGGAAAACAAGCCTGGCGCCACAGGCTCCATGTGACCACATTCAGCCTATTAAGGAACAGAGTATACTTTCAAATATCCAAGGGTCCTCAGAGTCACGTAGCCACATTAGCAAAGGGCCTAGGGGCAGGGAAGATCTTTAGATTCCCATAACAGATGCATTGACCAGCATGAAGTAAACATTTCACAAATTCTTAATTACTACTTATCTAGGCTAGTCTTTAATAAATAGATACGGCCTATTGGCAGGACTGTCCTGAAAGACTTCCCAGTATGACAGAGCCTGCCAGAGTCTGGGGCCTTCTAAGAGGCATAGCTTTTAAGGCTCTAGGTCCCAGAACCACCTCTCTCCCAAAATGAGGCACCAGAACAAGGTTAAACTGCCCTCCGATGAAGTTCAATCTATTAGATTTAGCACAGTGTCCTAACCTATGAAGGTCATCCTGGATCTTGATTCTTTCATCCAGTGTGTTAACAATCTTTCACAGACATGTGTCGCCAGCAGATCTGATAAGTATACCTTTAGCATACCATTAGTATACCTTTACTCAGGTGCAGGATAAGGATTTGAAACAGTACAGAGCCAGGTACAAGTCCATTTCTGAGTATTTCAGACAGGCATTTTTATCTTTGGTGTTTGGCCACTTAACTGATTTTTTGTCCATTTAATTGTACTGTCAACTACCCCAATATAGTGTTTTCATAGGAAGAGCATGAGAGAGATTTTTAAGTTCTTTGCAGAAATCTAGGAAAACCATATCTGTCCACATCATCAATTCCATTCCTCTGATTGACCAGACTAGATCATCTCTGATCTTTATCTAAAGATGGGCAGAACAGTGATCTGAAAGACTTTTAAAATTATTTATAAGTTAATGCTTTTTGCAGTAGAAAGTTACATAAGGGCTGTGAAGGCAGTTTATGTTAAACTACAGAGAAAATATAATGAAATGTCAAAGGGTATTTGAGACATATATTCATGTAAACTATTTAACTTTTTAAAAATATTAGTGTATGGGACCTGTTGTGACCTATATTCAGCTTATTTCCTTATTGTTGCCTGGTAAGTGTTGAACTGCTACAGAAGAATTGGCTTTAATGTGGACATAAAATAATAATTCAGTATCCTTTGTGCTTATTTTTTTAAATTTTCAGTTCCAGATTCCCTCCCTCCACACCTCCCTCAGCCATTGAGAAGACAAGAAATTTGATACATATGAAATTATGCAAAATATATTTCCACATTTGCCGTATTACAGGGGGAGGAAAGCAAAAAAATAAAGAAAATGAAAAAATATGATCCAATCTGCACTCAGAATTTTTCAGCTCTCTTTCTGGAGGTGGATGGCATTTTCCCTCATGAGTCCTTTAGAATTATTGTGAATCGTTGTATTGATCGGAGTAGCTAAATCTTTCACAATTGATTATCATTTCAGTATTGCTGTTACTGTGTAGTGTTCTGGTTCTGCTCACTTCACTTTGCATCAGCTTATATAAGTCTTCGCAGGTTTTTTTAATCCGTTCTCTTCATCATTTCCTGCAGCACGACCGTGCTCTATCACAATTATATACCATCGTTTGTTCCATTATTCCGCGGTTGATGGGCATCACCTTGGTTTCTAATTCTTTGTCACTACAGAATAAACTGCTATAAGTATTGTTGTACAAGTAAGTCCTTTTCCTTTTTCTTTAATTTCTTAGGACTACAGACCTAATAACAGTATCACTGGGTCAAAAGGTACGCAGAATTGTATTTATTGCCCCCTTAGGCATCATTCCAAATTATTCTCCAGAATGCTTGGACCAGTTCCCAGCTCCACCAGAGGTGCTGTAGGTTACCTATTTTTCCATATTCTCTCCAGCATTTGCCATGGTCCTTTTCTGTCATGTTAGCCAATCGAATGGGTGTGAGACGGTACCTCGGAGTTCTTTTAATTTGCATTTCTCTAATTGTTAGTTATTTAGAGCATTTTTATATGAGTATTGATAGCTTTGCTTTCTTCTTCTGAAAACTGCTTGTTCATATTCTTTGACCATTATCAATTGGGGAATGGTTCTTACTGTTCTAAATTTGACTCAGTTTTCTCTATATTTGATAAATGAGACTTTAATCAGAGAAACTTGCTATAAAATTTTTTTCCTAGTTTCCTGCTTTCCCTCTGATTTTGGCTACTTTGGTTTTGTTTGTTCAAAAACTTTTTAATTTAAAGTAATCAAAATTATCTGTTTTACCTCCCACGATCACTTATCTATCCACCTGACAGATTGTTTTTCATGCTCCTCTAATTTACTTATGACGTCACCCTTTCTGTCTAAATCACGTACCCATTCTGAGCTTATCGTGTTACACATTGTGAGATATTAGTCTATGCCTATTTCTGCCAGACTGCTTTTCAGTTTTTGTCATTTAGTGAGTTCTTGCGCCAGTGGCTGAGATCTTTGGGTTCACCAAATACTAGGTCACTGTGCTTATTTGCTTCTCTCTGTGTATACCGAATCTGTTTCATTGACTCACCGTTCTGTTTCTTAACCAGTACCAGACTGTTTGGATGATTCCCACTCTGTAATGTAGTTTGAGATCTGGTAGTATTAGGCCCCCTTCCTTCACTTTATTTTTTGTTAAATCCTTTGCTATTCTTAACATTTTGTCTCTCCAGATGATTTTTTTCATTTTTTCTATCTCTATAAAATAATTTTTGGTAGTTTGATTGGTATGGCACTGATTAAGGAAATTAATTTAAGTAGTCTTGTCATTTTTATTATATTGACTTAGCCTAACCATGAGCAGTTAATAATTCTCCAGTTGTTTATATCTGTCATTATTTGTATGGTATTCTGTATTTGTGTTCCTATAATTCCCCTCTGTGTGTGTGTGTGTGTGTATGTAATAATTCAGCATTTAACAGAAACAACTTTAATAGATATAGACAAATTTTATTCACCTTGGGCCTTTCCTTTCTAAATGGAAAAGCCTGGAGTTTTTAATCGATTTATCCTAAATAAGGAAGTCATTTGAGCTTTGAAAAAACAGGAAAGGTCATCTGCCTTGTTTCTGAATAATCAATAAGGGGAAAGAGCTTAAAAACTGAGTTAACTATAAAGCCAGAATTTTACATTTCACATGTTTATTTAGCTGAAATAGTCTGTGCCATCTTTAAAATGCATTTTATGTTTAAAACTCAAATAGTTTTAAACAAAAAATCCAAATATTTGATTTGTTAAGGTACATGTATGTTTGTTGAATAAAGAATACTCAGAATCTGTATATAGCCTCATTTATGCAGAGGTCATCTATTCAGTAAACTTAACTACCTGGAACATAGCTGAAAACCTGGGAATTGTTTTTTCAAAAAGCAAGCTCTGAAGAGCCAAAATATATGTCAGGAATAACGTGGGGGTGTTTTTATGCAGTAAACTTAACTACCTGGAACATAGCTGAAAACCTGGGAATTGTTTTTTCAAAAAGCAAGCTCTGAAGAGTCAAAATATATGTCAGGAATAACATGGGGATGTTGGAAGGGAATAAGGGGAAGAGGCAGAAGAAAGGATGTGCTAGACATGTGCCTAGTGATACCAGCAAGAACTGGCAAGTGACAGCAGAGGAGACAGGAAAAAAAACTTCTAAAATAGATTCAACAATGTCAAAGACATATAATTGACTGAGATGCGTTAGCCCCTCAGGGCATCACTATAGATATGAGTGATATTATACACAATATAATGAGTAATTATCATAACGATGGCACTGAAACTTAAGATTAAGCTTGGAATTTTGTTGTTGTTCAGTTGTTTCAGCCATGTCTGACTCTTTGTGACCCCATGTGGGGTTTTCTTGGCAAAGATATTGGAGTGGTTTGCCATTTCTTTTTCCAGTTGATTTTACAGATAAGGAAACTGAGGCAAACAGGGTTAAGTTGCTTGCAAAGGGTTACACAGCTAGTGTCTGAGGTCAGATTTGAATTCTGGAAGGTGAGTCTTCCTGACTCCATCAATTCATCTGTGTGAGTAGCTTTTCAGTTGGTACAGATTGAAGTCACTTCATGCCTTAGTAGTTGGCCTTCATGAGTTACTGTCATCACTAGGTCCAATACTCAATCCTCTGTGCCACCCAGCTGCCCCTTAAATTTGGAATACTCTGTACTAAAAAGTAGGAAAGAAATTTAATGTAATTAAAAATTAGAAAAAAATTAGAAGGGAAAATGTAACTGGAGGGGAGGGGGTGAAATTTTTTCAATAAGTTTCCTTGATAAAGGTTTCATATAAAAGATATCTAAGGGACTGATTCAGATTTTATAAGACTAAGAGCCATTCCCCAATAGATAAGTAGTCAAAAGATGAAAAGTTTTCAAAGAAAGAAATCCAAGTTATCAATAATCATGAAAAAATACTTCAATCCCTAATAATTAGAGAAATTTCAAGTTTTGCCTCATACCTATTAGACAGGCAAAGATGACAGAAGATGATAAATATTGAAGCGGCAATGGAAAAACAGGTATTCCTGGTGGAACTGTGAATTGGCCAAATCATTCTGAAAATTAATTTAGAGCTATGTCCAGAAAGTTACCAAATTTTGCATACCCTTTGACCCAGCCATACCACTACTAGACCTACACCCCAAAGAAATCAAAGAAAGAGGAAGAGGATCTATAGGCACAAAAATATTTACAACAGCTTTTTCCTGGTAGCCCCAAATTAGAAACTAAGAAGTTGGCCTCCTTTGGGGGAATAAATAATTTGTGGTAGATTAATGTGATGGGATATTATTGTGCCATAAGAAATAATGAAATAAACAATTTCAGAGGAATCTGAGAAGACCTTCATGTACAGATGCAGAGAAAAGTGAAAAATAGGAGAAAAATTTATACAATAATAACATTATAGAGAAAAACAATTCTGAAAAAAAATTTAGAACACTAATCAATTCAATATAAACCATGAGTTCAAAAGAATCAAGATAAATTTGAAATGCAGAGATACTCATTTTCAGACATGACTATGTAGGAATTTGTTTTGCTAGACTATTCAGCTATGTATTGAGAGCTTTATTTTTCAGAATCTTTTTAATTTGCTCAATGGAGAGTAGATGTAGTGGAATAGATAAATTAAAATACATATTAATTGAAAAATACAAATAAGGTAGTAGAGAAATGTATTTTTAAAATGGCTAAAAATGTAAAAGGTCAAGCTTTAATTACCTACGTAGATAATGCTAGATAAATGAGTTACTACTTTATTGGATTTTTCCAATTAGTGATCTTTATACCAAAATTAATTCTATGGTAGAGATACTCACTTCTGATGCCACTTTATTTATATTCACATTGCTTTTAAAATGGATATATATGTACATATACATATATAGATATGGACATGGATCTATGCATATATAAAACTTGCTGCTCAGATTATTCCAAGAAAGACTTCTCAAGAGAGCTAGCATTAACTGACTGTTTCTATCCCAAGTATGCTTACTGTGGGAAGGACCAAAGAGTCTGTGAACTCACTGTCTCCAGCATTGCTAATGTTTTGCTTCAAATGGAGTACTACTTTCAGAACCAGTTTGACTGGTCCTCAACCTTTTAAAATCAAAATATTTTAGGTTCTATTTCAGAAGGTTCACGTTTTAGTTGTCATCTTCCTTGCTCATTATATGTGTCAGCATTAACATTAATATGCCCCTGTTTATAAAGACTGTTGGGGAACTCAGAGACTAACATTGACTTTATTCTCAATTATACAGAAAATATCTAAGATATACACAGCATTTCTATAGATAGTCTCTAATAACTAGAAGACCCATCAATTCATCAGTGTGAGTAGCTTTCCAGCTATTGCAGATTGCAGACTCTTCATGTCTTAGTGGTTGGCCTTCATGAGTTACTGTCACCACTAAAATAATTCATCACCTAGTTACCAACCTTCTGGTTATGAGTCAATATACTGATTGGTGATGAAAATCAAATTAGGGTATATAACACCAATGTGATATTCAAAGTGCCCATGGCAGCTATGAATGTGCTGGCATAGTTCTGAATCACAAACTATAACAGACTGGTCCACATGGAAGACAGAACCAAAACATTTATTCAGACACCAGAAAATCAGATCCATCATAGCAACCAAGAAGTTGGTACACATTACCAATGCAGAGAGCACTGACATCCCCAAGCCCCTCCTCTGTCAGGCCTTCAAAACAGGCTCCCTTAAGCAAAAATGGCCCTCTGTCACTCACACTAGCTGCTCTGCCTCAGCTCTGCCTGATCCCAGCTGTGCTCATGCTCTGCTTTTCTCCTTCCAGCTCCACCCTTCCTGTTCCACCCTTTCAGCAAGCTCTTCCCACCTTGGGCTCCATTTGATTACCTTTGGCCTATTGAGGGCAGGGAAGGTCTTCAAATTCCCTTAGGCCTATTAAGGAATAGGGAAGATCTTCAAATTCCTATTACCATTACAGGGTATTAAGAAATCAATTTATTAGTATCAGCTTTTTTGCCTTTGAGAATTTGATTCTGAGATAGATAGATAGATAGATAGATAGATAATGTTGTTGGCCTTTATCCTGCCACTTTCCAGATGAAATGGTGCCCAGGGTAATATTCATGTCATCTTAATGATTACATGTGCTGCTGCTGGTGTTTGTTTTCTAATCCATGTTGTGCTTATCTTAATGTTCACTTAATGCTAATTGAATGACAAAGATTAATCTATCATTTTGAAATCCTCGATTATTTGAGTCCATTTTGCAATTAGTAGTTACATGTCATCACTAAAGTCAACTAACAGTCTTGCAAATTGTTATCTTTCTGCCTGCAATGGTCTTGTTGAGTTTCTCAGTATTGAAGGACTACGCACTGTTGTTGTTGTTGTTTGGTTGTTTCAGTCATGTCCAACTCTTTGTGACCACATTTGGAGTTTTCGTGGCAAACATTTTCATTTTGCAGATGAGGAACTAAGGCAAACAGAGTTAAGTGACTTGCCCAGGGTCACACAGCTAGTAAGTGTCTGTGGCCATATTTGAACTCATGAAGACGAGTCTTCCTGATTCCAAGCCCAGTGCTCTATCCACTGTGCCACCTAGCTGTCCTTCATTAAGATCACTGATGTGCAGAATCACCTAGCAATATTTACCAGATCTCTGAACAGAAGACTAGCTCCTAAGAGCCTGTGCATCTGTTTTTCACCTATTAAACAAGAAGCATTAATTACCATTAAGAAAATTTTCATCTAAAATGGAACAAATATAAGAAGGTGCTTGGGTGGGGCAAAGCAATGAGACCTTACCCTCATGGACAGATGCAGTTGTATACAGGAAGTTTTAAGCTAGTGTGCAGATGTAGATTATAAAGTTTTGAAATTGCAACTGAAATGTTTCTTCTTTCTTCCACAGCTCTGGTAGTAAGATTTCTGACCAAACGGTTCATCTGGGAATATGACCCAACCCTCGGTAGGTCAAATTTCATGTTAACTTTTTTTTTCTGTTAAAGAAAAAATGGTGTACTATTTTCTACAATGTTCTTGTGTCCTTATTCTTTGAACCCCCTCCCCCCCGAAGTACTATATACTTCAGTGCCTCATTATGGTATGATAGTAAACCTATATCCTCAGCTATTATGATGTTGGAATGTAAGCTGTATCAGTTCTTATCCCTGGAAAGGCTTCAAGCATGCTCAGCTAATTAGCATTCATTAAGTGCTTACTATGTTCAAGACCCTATGCTAAGCACTGGGGATACAAAGAAAGACAGTACCACACTCTCAAGGAGCTCCCAGTCTGATGGGGGAGAGACACAAACGCACACACATGCTTGCGCACACAAACACATACACACGCACGCACACACACACATCTGCACAGACAAGATTTTTACAGATGAGTTAGAAATAATCAACAGAGAAAAGACACTGGTATTAAGGGTTATGAGGAAGGAGCTCCTTGTAGAAGGTGGGATTTTAACTTGGACTTGAAGGAAGCCAGAGAAACCAGGAGAGGGTGAGAGAAGGAAGGAGAGTGTTATAGGCACAGGGGTGGCAGGGGAAAATATCTGCAGCACCTCCCAGTGACATCTTACGTATTTGGCCAAGGACCCTGGGGTAGCCAAGTTGGAGAGGCTCATTACCAGATAGGCCTCAGGACAATGACATTTTAGGATACTGCAGTTTTAAAGGCCAGCCATTTAGGAGGTCACCAATGGTGATCTTATTGGTGGCAGGAAAACACAAACAAACCATACAATAGATCCTTTAAGTACTCAGATATCCTTGTAGAAATGCTTTATTAGACAATGTAACAGAAACCTCTAAAAGGCCTTTACTAGATCCCTGTTTCATGTTTTTATGCCCAAAATACTCCAAACATTTTGTAGGCACAGAAGAAGAAATTGTACGAATAAACAATTCCAAAGTTTTTTTTTTTATTACTTTATATTATGGAAATGCTTATTTTATTATGCAAATGAAAATTTAAATAAATAAAATGTTTTTTTAAAAAGCAATTCCACAGCTGAAGTTGGTATCCAGGGGGGAAATAAGTGGGTGTAGTGTGGTCGAACTCATCTGGGATTCTCACTATAATTATTGCAGAATTATTCTGTGTTTCTGGAGATTCTTCTTGACATTCTCTTACTATATTGTTCTTCTTCATTGCATTATTAACCTTTTCTTTGCTCAGAGATAATTAGCACAGTGGGTAGAGCACCAGACTTGGAGTCAGGTTCCAATCCAACCTCACATACTTACTAGCTGTTTGACCCCAGGTAAGTCATTTAACCTTCCTGTGCCTCAGTTTGCTCATCCGTTAAAATGGGCATAAAAATAATAAGCACCCACCTCCTAGGCTGTTGTGAGGATCAAAAGGAAACATATAAAGCAATTTTCAAACTTTCAGGTGCTACATAAATGTTATTATTATTAATTATCAATATCTTGTGGGAGTATGTTCCCTTTCTGTGGAAATTTCTTTCCTTTTTCCTCTTTTATTTGTTCTTTTAGTTTATTTGGAGCATTTTTATCTATTTTGAGTTGATGCAGGGAAACTGGGTTTGTACAGTCAGTAAGTCAGTCAACAATCATTTATTAAGCCCACCAAGGAATACAAAGAAAGGCAAAAACAGTTCCTGCCCTCAGGGAGTTTATGTTCTAATGGGTAACCTCTCACTTGACCACTTTGCCAGTCAAAATTTTTTACTTAATTTTATACTTTACTTGACGCTGCTTTTTAAAAGAGATGTTTTTATGTGATAAATAGATAGATTCTAGTAAATACAACATTATAATATTCAAGGTAAAATTAAATGAGATATTTTCATACCCAACAAATTCTTTCTGCCTGTTTTTAACATTATGTGTACATATGTGCATATATTCATTACTCTAGTGAATGTAATATAAATAAAATTTCAGTTAAAATACATTCTTATTTCTTTTCATTTTTCCCTACTTCCAAACAGCGTGGTACAGTGAGGAACACACTGTGTCTGGAATCAGAGGACCTTTCTGGACCTCATTTCCTCTCTTCTGTACACATAGTAGTTTGCCTTTTCTCTCCCCCATCGAGGGGAGGAACTGTTTTTGCCTTTTGTATATTCTTAGCACTTAGCATAGTTCTTGGCATGGTGTAAATAATTAAGAAATGCTTGTCGATTGACTGGTTGGACCTCAGTTTTGATATGTAAAATGAGGTGATTGGATTAAATGGTCTCTGAGACCCCACATTTCTAGATTCTATGAACTTTATTTTTATGAGCATTTCTTTGCAGGGATTATACTTTCCAAAAACAAATGATCTATGGGAAATAAGTAGAAAAATATAAATTGTATTCATGAAATGAGTACTTTCCAGTAAAAGAAAAAGCAAATAAAAATTATGAGCTCATGACATATTTTTGTCCTTCTGAGTGTCCCTCTTTAGTCATTAGTTAACAGCTATTGCTGTGTTTTAAGTAGTCATGAATTCCTTTTTTGTTTTTCTCTAAGAAATTTGCTACCAATGGGAATGTATAAACCAATTTTGACATATTTTTCTTACCTCCAAATATAAATATAAAAGAAATTGCATTGTAAAATGGCTTTTAAATGCAGCTGCTAAGCAACCAAAGCTTTGATCAGAAGCTTTATGAGCTCAAGAGTATCAAATCTCTGACTCACTCTTAGACCAGGATTTCATTAACTCTTTTGCACTGGGGATTATATTGCCTTGGCTGATGGCTTACACTCAGCCTCCAAGCTAAGAAATTCCCAGTCCATCCACCCAGTCCACAGCTGAAGTGCAGCCAGAGTTTCAGCTATACTTGTATTTTAGAATATAGCATAAAAGGGAGCTATTTACCTCTGTCAAATCCTTGGTTTCCTAGGTTATTGGTCTCAATACCAGCATTCAAGGCCTATCCGTTTTGTGCTGGGAACATAGATTCTGTAGAGTATTAGACCAAGGTAGCAATGGAGAGGTCAGCTAGCCCAACCCCTTCAGTTTACAAATGAAGAATAAATGTGAAGTGGTATGAGCCTGACACAGTAGCAGATTGATGAGAATGTCCAGAGTTCTGTGTCTTTTTTTATAACCATAGGGGAATTTGCTCATTGGCCAGTTTATCAGTCTCTGAGGGGGCTGAAGAAAATGAATGTCCTGTTGTAAACTGAGAAAGGCCCTACACCTAATGTGGATACTCCTATCATATGGTTCACACACTAACCCTGGTGAATCCACGTGTCCTCCTTGGTGGTTTACTCTTCCATTAAAGGTGGATTCTGTGTGCTTCTCGACCTTGGCCTTTCCTGAGTCATGCTTCAGGCCTTTAATGGAATCTGTTCCTTTTCCATGGATACCAGGTTAACTTTTAGGCGATCCATCTGTCTCTAATCCCTCTCTCTCGCCCCTCGTGATTAGGATTCTGCCTTCATAATGTGTTCTTTGTGACTTGAAGCAGCTCGGTGGTCCTTAGAGGACTGAACGTGGAGCCAGAGTCAAGAAGACCTGAGTTCAGATCCTCAGTCAGCTGCTTCCTTGGCTGTGGGGCTCTGAACAAGCCACATAAACCTCCCAGCCTCGCTACTGTCGTCTATAATCGGAATAATAATAAATGCCTACTTCACTGGTCTCTTGTGACGATCAAATGAGATAATGCATTTTTCAAGTTCTTTCTGTACCTTAAAGTATTATATAAATGTTAGTTATTGTTATTTTTATCATCATTATGGTGATGGCTTTTGTTCCATTTCTTCCATGAATATCATTGTTGGCAATATGTAGTGGTCACGTTAGTCTCTGGGTCACCTGCAGTTTAGCTCTTCTGAAAACATGGTCTGGGGGGCTTTAGCATCATGTCGGAACTTGGGATCACCGAAAGTGTAGGGTCATTTTCCAAAAGCAGTACATCCTCCCCCTCCTGGACCCAGGTCCTCATCCGTCTGACATGCCTGTGTAGGATACTTGTGTCCTTAGAGATGCCCTCAGTCATCGTATAATCACTAGCGTTTAGATAGCACCGATGGCTTTACAAATACTGACTCATTTGGTCCTCACGGTAATCCTGGGAGGTAGGCGCTGTTGTTATCCCCCTTTTATAGATGGAGAAACGCAGGCAGGTAGACGGTAAGCACCTTACCCGGGGTTGCACAACTACTGAGTTCCTGAGGCTAGATTGCCTCATCTAGTTGGTTTTTCTTTGTTGCTACTTTTATATAATCACTTTTGATTTGCCGGAGATCTTACCGAGGAGATCTTATTCTGAGAGCCTAGTATAGGGGTAAGGAACCTGCGGCCTCGAGGCCAGGCCCTCTGGGCCCTCAGGTGCAGCCCTTTGACTGAATCCAAACTGCATAGTCAAAGGGCTGCACCTGAGGACCTAGAGAGCCACAGGTTCCCTACCCCAGCCAAGTGCAATTACTACAATATCCTCTGCAAATAGGTGCATTTGAAGTAATTTATTCTCTTGATTCCAGAAAATGTTTATGTTTAAGAAGACCCCTAGATAATTCTGCACCTCTGAAATTATTCCTTGGCTTTCACTAGTAGCAATAATAAAGTATGCCTAATGGAAGTACATAGATGAACAAGTATGATAGTTTCAATACAGGGGAGGTATGTAAAAATATTTTATGCTTGCTCCCCACCTTTGAGGGAGCTAACAACATTTTTATAATTTTTACTACCAGTTATTATAAGAGTTTTCATTTCAACAAGAAATAGTTCAGGAATAATATTATTTCCTATTTCAAGAACAAGGAGAGTTTGGATCTTCTTTTCTGGACCAAATAATAATTACTTTTCTTTCAGTCATCCTTTCTGGCATATTCTACATGAGCAGACATCCTTTGCTTTAATCAGAAGGAAACAAAAAGAGTTCACTTTAATCCCTTCTATAACGTCAGGTTTTTCAGTGGTTTATCTTACCAATAAGGGTAGGAGTCTTTTTGTTGTTTTGTTTCTGTTTTGTTTGTTTTAATGGGCGTGCACAAGTACAGCTCTCTTCATTGGCAAGTGATTGGTCATTAGGATATTTGGGTGACACCAGATGTGAGCAAAGCAATTAGAAGCAAATATTTAAAAAGCCAATTAGTAAAGCCTGGGACTAGAACGACAGCAGTCTTGCAGAAGAAGAGGGGATGGGTGAGTTGCAGTTTGCTTTGTTGGAGGGAATAAGCTCATTAACTGACAGTTTCATAGTAGATTTCTGAGAAATGTAGGAAGATTGACATGAATGAATGCAGAGTGAGGAAAGGAGTGCAAAAGAATAATAAATACAGTGAAATCAATAATGTAAATAAAAGAAATGTAAAAAGAGACAACAAAAACTTCAAATAACTCATCCTTCCTTTCCATTAACAAATACGAAAGTGGAGAGAAACTGTGTGGCCACACTAAAAATTATTAGGCTATTTTGCTAAGCCATTTTCAGGAAATAATACAGCGTGTGTTTGTGTGTGTGTGTGTGTGTGTGTGTGTGTGTGTGTGTGTATAAGGAGGAGTCTTTCTTTGTTGGGAGTAGCTGTTTTGTCAAAGAAAAATATAGCAATAAAAAGACATTTTTTTAAAGCAAAGAAAATCCCTAATATATATGCATGAAGCCCTTGTAGGCAAAACTCCTAATGAGTTGGCCTGACAAAAAGCAGAGTCCTTAATGAGAAAGGAAATCAGTTCAGATAAAATATCCACACGTGTAAAGCTAGTATTCAAAGCAGATAAAATTACTCCTACCACCCGCTGCCCCCCATGCAGCAGATATTTCCTCATTTCCCACATTTAGGCTTTTTTTTTCTCTGTTAGCAAACAGCCAAATGATCACATAACTTCATATCATTTTTATTACATTTCATTTCTCCCTATTGAGGAATTCTGTACTTGAAATTCATATCTAATTTATCATGGAAGGCACAGTGAAAATCATCCTTATTTTTTAAGTGACCAAGAAGCAGATGAAATATAGCCCCAAACTTTGGCTTCTGTCAAGGCTTCAATAATAATGCTAATCATTTAAAAGAGGGAGCAAAAAAGCAAAGATGCAAGGATAAGAAACACCACAAGGAACATCAGAGAAGAAGGGGACGGGATGAATGTGTGCCTGGAGCATATGTGACATTTCCTATGGCTCTCCAGGGTCAAACTGGAGCATTGATGATAAAAATGATGAAGGCAGAATATTTCTTTGAGGACTCTGGCTGTAAATGGCATGCTAGAAAGCTAAATGACAAAAAAAAAAAAAAAAAAAAGAACAGATGTGCCCTTTCTTACAGAGTGGTTAGGAAATCAGTCCAACAGCAGACATGTATTGGACACCCACTATGTGCCAAACTCCCTGCAATACACTAGGGCTACAGAGATGGGATGAAATAGCCCATGCCCCAGTGAGAGTTCTGAGGGGTAATGGTTTGGCAATCGGTGGGGTCAGGGATTAGGCTTAGGAGGAGTATGGTGCAGGCAGATATCAGATGATAGGAAATTATGATCAGCTGAGGCAGTTCCAAGCTTTTGATCAAAGAGGTGGAGCCTTTGTGGGTTATGTTAAGATCAGTGGCATGACCAGCCCTGTGTGTGGCTGAAATGAATGGGAGAAATAACGGTTGTGGAATTTGAGAAAGTTGATGAACTAAGAAAGTAGGCTGTTTGAGGTAACGTTAGCAGCTATATGTTATTGTTATGTATATGTTAATATATAAATAATTAATGATGACATATTAATAATAATGCTTATATATTTATATATGCACCCATACATACATATACATATATATACACACATATGTGTGTGTGTGTGTGTCTGGCATAAGAATAGGAGTTGGGGAAGAGAGGAAGCCTATAAGCCTGGTACAAAACTCCTTGAGAAAAGGTGGAAAGTGACAGCAGCCACCATGGTCCGAACTGAGTGAGACGTCAGAGGGAGAGAGGTTTCTGAGTGATTACAGCAGCAAAAGGCGTCACATAGTAGAAATAGAGAAAAAAGAATGTTCTGAACTCCCACTCTAGGCCCAAGGTGATGAAGGTTAAAGAGATACAGATGGTGCTAGAGAAAATGACCTGTGGTGCCATGTCACTGAGGAGGAACTAGGTCTCTGTGAGTATCGGAGGAAGGGTGTTAAATTAGGAGAGTAACTGGTAGTATGAGTTTGGTAGATTTTAGCAGTATTAGTCATGGAAGTTGCATGTCTGAAGGTGGCAAATGCTTAGAATACTTACAGTGTCGGGCCCTGCCCTGGAGCCTAGGCTACAGATTGGGAGGTGGGACTTTGCCCTCAAGTGGGATGGTCTTTGTGCAGGCAAGAGGGGTCAGGGCACTGCCAGAAGGTGAAGTGGTCTTTGTGCAGGCAAACAGGCTCAGATTTCAGCCCTAGAAGGTTAGGGATAGGTGTTCTCTGTGCAAAAAAACAAAGCCAAAGCAATCCCTGACCTCAAGGAGCTTACATTTTACACACTAAAAGGGGAGAGAATGTGTATATATACATATATGTGTGTTTTTACACACATGTGTATATACTTACATATATGTGACTTGTATGTACATGAATACACACATACACACACATAGCACACAAAAGAGCTGCAAAAGGTGGTGCTTGAGCAGTGTCTTGAAGGAAAGCAGCAAGGGGAATGCATCCCAGGCGTGGCAGTCAGCTAGTGCACAGGCGTGAAGAACTGAAAAGGAGCCGCTAGGTGACTCAATGGAGGAAGGACAGCCTGAAGTCAGGGAGATTTGGGTTCAAATCCAGCCTTAGATACTTACTAGCTGTGTGATGTTGGGCAGGTCCCATAACCTCAGCTTGTCTCAGTTTTCTCAACTGTAAAATGGGCACAGGAATGCTATCTACCTTTAAGTGTTCTCTTGAAGGTCAGATGAGATAATATTTGTGAAGTCCATAGCACAGTGCCTGACACACAGAAGGTGCTATAGAAATGTTAACTATATTTGTGTCATTATATAGGTATATGTGTATTATTTTTATCACTGTTATTATTATTATTTTCTAAGAGCAACAATAAGTAGGCCTGTAAGACTAGACTATAGAGCACATGCAGGGAATGTAACAAGGTTGCAGAGGTAAACTGAGGCCTAGTTGTAAAGAACTTTAAATAATGAGTGAGAGAATTTCCCTTTGAAACTAGAGATAGTCAGAACCCATGGAGTTTATTGAGTAGGATGATGACGTGGTTAGACTTGCCCTTTAGGCAAACCCCTTTGGCAGCAGGGTGGAGGAAGGCTTGAGGCAGGGAGGTCAGGGAGGATCTCGTCCCCTACCCAGGCGTAGAGAAGAGCCGTGCCTATGTTCGGGAGCTTCCCAAGCTGCATTCTCACTCTTGACTTTCCACGTCAGTGTTCACATGGGGAAGGGAGGGCAGGCTGCTGGCTGCTCATGGCAGCCTCCCACACAGCTCTGTGGCTTCTTCCTAGCATGACTCATCATCCTCTGGGAAGCTTAGAACCCTGACCCTCCCTCCATGCAGTGGAGTCTAGTCCACATTGAGCCATCTATGGAGCTGAGCCCTAAAGGGGACATTGCTCACTCTGGACCACTTCTTTCATCACTGCTGCCTCAATCCTGCCGCTCTGTTCATCTCTTTTCAGCATTTGGGCTAACTATAAGGTCAGGGCCATCCTGAAGCTTGGAGTTCATGCTTGTCATGTAGGGCATAAATATTGAAACGCAGTTACACAGGTGCCTGTTTTTGTGGGGAGGATCTACATTTGGCATGGGCAGATATGATTACAGAAGGAGAGAGGAGCTTCCTCACCAGAGAGAGGATTTTTACTTAGGTGGAAGGACATGCAGAAAAGAGGGAATAGCCATCTCCAGTGTTATAATTTGATGGTCCTGGTTTCCCAAACTCTAGCCTATCACTCTTGAAATTGACAGTCATCTGCCTACTTTACTCTGAGAACACGTGTGTAACACTTGCAGTTGGTATGTATATAGAGAACCTTTGGCCTCAAGACTGTATGTGGCCCTCTAGGTTCTCCAGTGCAGCCCTTGAATCTAAACTTCACAGAACAAATCCTCTTAATAAAAGGATTTGTTCTGTAAAACTTGGACTCAGTCAGAAGGCTTCAGCAGAGGACCTAGAAGGCCACATATGACCTGTAGGCCACAGGTTCCTCACACACACACACACACACACACACACACACACACACTCTCTCTCTCTCTCTCTCTCTCTCTCTCTCTCTCTCTTTCTCTCTCTCTGTCCTCTACATATATACATAGTGAAGCAGGAGTCACTATATACTTCTAAGTAATTCAGGATGTGAGCTGGAATTCTCATCTTTCTTACATTGTTTTAATCATGGCTGTGAACATCTAATCATTATAGTGAATGCAGTGACTTTGGCTTCAGTTATTTCATTTCAGCAAATACATTGACTTTGTGCTATGTGCAGAGCCCCCTGAAGCTCAAGAGAAGTAAAAAGATGAGACACAATTCCTGTCTTATAGAATTACACACTTAAATGCCAAATACTTATACACAAACACAAAAAATACATTTCTGTTAATCCAAGTCTTAGGAACCAGATTTATCTCGTTAATATTATATTCTTTTTTTTTTCTTCAGAATCAACTTATCGGCATCAAGCAACAATTGATGATGAAGTTCTTTCTGTGGACATACTAGACACAGCTGGTCAGGTAGGTAAGGGGTTCAGTTAAAATGTGTTCTGGATTAGGCACTGAGAGAAGCAAAACCAGGACCCTAGATGAACTCATGAAATGAGGATGGGTCTGTATAGCCTGGCAATCAAAACTGAGCACTTATACGGGATCCTGGATTGATGACCAAGAAGTGCTTTGCCCAAACTGTGCAGGCATTTAATATGCTACCACTCCTGTGATAGTCTTGACAGCCAGTACAAATAGATCACGCAAGTCACTGGTCAAGGTACGTGATGCCAAGGTGCGAAATGACAGTCCCTGCTAGGAATTCAAAGAGCTTAGGGTCTGATAAAGGAGGCTACAGCATGCACGTTTTCCACTGCTCTCAGGCAACGTTACAAACACTGTTTCTTAGCTACCCTCTGGTGTTCCTGTTGTACCCTGGTCTCTCTCTGTCTCTCCCTGTCTCTCTCCTTCTGTCTCTCTCTCGTCTCACTCTACGTATCTCTCTGTCTCTGTCTGTCTGTCTGTCTCTCTCTCTCTCTCACACACACACACACTATAATTGTTGGGACATAAACTTTTAAAAGACAAAATTCTGACGCCTGCCTCAGTCAATTAAGAGGGAGGTTTCATATAAAATGTGAATGAAAAAGATTTACCAAGCACTTACCACAGATAGACACTGTGCCACACCTGAGGATGCAAACAAAAGTGAAGACAGGTGCTACCCACACAAGGCTTCCATTCCAGAATGAAATGACAACACATAAAGGTCTTGGTGGCCCTGAAGAGGTATTTTTGGTTTGGAAAGTTTCAAGGATGGTGAGTAGGGAAGTTAACTGACACACCCTTTCTGGTAATAACAAGACCAGTACTGATTTGGTCATGATTGCAGAGCTGGAAATCTAGAGGGAGGGGTGCAGAGGGTACACAAACAGAAGTACGGCCTTTAATGAGGAGACAGCTGAGGCAGAAAATATGGCCTGCCACATGTGGCTAGTGAGCGGAGCAGGACCTCCAGATTGGGTGTCCCTGAGCTGGAAGGGTGTGGTATGATGACTGACATTAAACTACCATGGTTCTACTATCCAAGCTGTCTGAGAAAGTCCATCAAAGAATGCATTATTGGAATGACTTTTTAGACTTGGCAAAGCTGTGCAGCATCCATCAGATGATACTTATTAAGGAAAGACATTGTAGGCTACCCTTAATGCTAGTATCTTCAAGCTTCGCCATTGTCATTTCTCTGTCTACAGGAGGATGCTATTCAGAGGGAAGGACACGTGAGATGGGGCGAAGGCTTTGTGCTGGTCTATGACATTACTGACCGGGGAAGCTTCGAGGATGTGCTCCCACTTAAGAACTTGCTGGATGAGATAAAAAAACCTAAGAATGTGACTCTGATCTTAGTGGGAAACAAAGCTGACCTAGACCATTCTAGGCAAGTTAGTACCGAAGAAGGAGAGAAGCTGGCTACTGATCTGGCTTGTGCATTTTATGAGTGTTCAGCTTGTACCGGAGAAGGGAATATCACAGAGGTTTTCTATGAGCTGTGCCGGGAGGTCCGGCGTCGGAAGATGGTCCAGGGCAAGACAAGGAGGCGAAGTTCTACCACACATGTCAAGCAGGCAATTAACAAGATGCTCACCAAAATCAGCAGTTAAAGGGCTATATTTCCTGGGTAATTCATGCTACAGCAGAGCTGGCTATTTGAAAATGCAAATCAAATGACCAAATGACCGTTTCTTTCTCTCTCTCTATCCTCTATCCTCTTACCTCTTTCCCCTCCCCACCTCTTATTTCTGAAAAAAGAAAATACACTATCACCTCTTTTTGGCAAAGGGGGAGATTCTGTCCCCTAGGCTCACATACTTCAGTTATTACAGTGTTATTATATTTATAAGGTTTTCAGCTTTTTTATTTGCATATAGTACATTCTGAAGACATCACCTTGTTTTAGGATATGGCCAGTATGAATAGGATTGGATATCTTTCAGAAATTCACTTCAGATTAGGACAGTTCTATGACTGGAGTCCATCCAAATGTGTTTCTCCCCTTTCCACAGTAGAACTTGATTTCCATTCATGGAGTGAGTTCTATCGTCACTTGATTGATCAAGATCTTTTTTCCATGGATACACTGTATGAACGGCTATGTAAAAATAAAAATGAATAAAACAAGATCCCTCATTCCAGGTCAGAGAACATTTCTCAGCTCTTTTTTTCCTGTACCCAAAATAGGGATAAAATGTACCATAACTGAAAACCTATCAGACTCTTCTTCACTAATGTTCTACCCCCAAGACAACATTTTTCCTGTTCTCTTGTCCCCACCTCATTTAACTGAAAGTTTAGAAGTAATTGATATTAGAAAGTACTGTTCTTCATATCCAAAATTTGTCTTTTTTCTACTTTCTTGGAAATATGCAGCCAATTGACACAGTAAACATCTATTTCCTTATGGGAAAAACAAAAATTACCCTGAATATGAAGCTTAGAAAAATATTTCTTTTGAAGATTACTATGCAAATAAATTACTTTTTAAAATATAGCAAGGGATATCTATAGTGGCTATGGAATTTCACAGATTGGGAAATTTGAGACAATATAGACAGAAAGTATAGCCAATAAAATTAAAAGTATTTGGGGACCCTAATTAGCTTAAATTGATGATCTAAAATTCTAAATGACTCCCAATTAAACTGAATCTGATACATCTTTCACTTGAAGTATCTTTATTTTAGATCTGGTAGGTCAGAAATCTTGTGATCATTTATTTCCAAACTATATTATTTGCAAGAATTATAAGGAATATAAAACCTTGAAGATGGTAGTAGTTCCTTGTGCATTTTTACAAGTAATGTGCCAGTAAAGCCATACTCTGACATGTACATTATCATCTTCGCTGTGGGTTCTCAAACCTATTGCCTTCAGAGTGTAAGCTGTCAGGTTCACCCAAGCTAGAGAGACTTCTAATACTGGACAGATGGCAGATTTTCTTCCATGATCTCAGTCTAACTAAATTCAGAGAAGCCCATTCTCAGAAGTTAATGATTAACTTTTTTGTTATGGCAAATCATGAAACCATATTTTAAGATGTAGAGGGACTGAGAGGCATTGAAGTGTGTCTGAGCATATATAAAAATGAATTTTAATAGGTATGGTAGTGACTATCAATGTCTGTATGAGGATTAATGGTTTAAAAGGCAAGCAGAGGGAGGGGAGAAATAAAAAGAACTCCTTTTTCACATAACTGTTTCAGTGATTATAATAGATAAAAGAAGTTTTGAAACATCATCTAAATGATCACTTATTCCTTGTGACAGTAAAAATATTTTAAACTTGAACCATGAAGGTATATTATTTTACATACAGTTGTATTTCAAAAATTTCTAGCAGTGATCCATACCTTGATCTTCATTGACAACGATTTTAGAAAAACCATCTGATAATTTGTGTTTTCATTTAAGTTGGAGGGATGCCTTTAAAAATAAAAGAAACAATCCTTATCTTACTGTAGCTAATAAAAATCCCCTTTTCTTTTGATCAAATTTGATTTAGAGGTTGTCTTCAGAGATTCTTAGAGAAGATGACTAGCCTATAGCAGTATGGGGAAGTAATAAAATCCCCAGGGAAAGCAATATGACTCCTTTGGGCAGACTTTTACTAGCCATGAATGCTGATGTTAATACCAGATACTTCATATAGTGTTTTAAAGTTTGAAAAATGCTTCACATACACTTTTTTTATTTGAGCCTCACAACAGTCTTTTGAGGTAGGTACCAAAAGTATTGTTATCCCCAGTTTCCAGAAGGAGAAACTGAAGCTCAGATAGGGAATAGTGATTTGCCAGTGGTCACATAGCTAGTTGAGGTTGGATTAGAGCCCAGGCGTTCCCATTTCTAAATCCAGCACTCACCCCAGTGTGGAAAGCTTGTTCATTACAGCCATTAGCAAAGATTGATGAAGAACATATCTGGGGAGCAAGGATGTGGCAGAAATCTAGGCATTTATAAATAAGTGACTTTTCTCATATCTTTCATCTATGTTTAAAGGTAAATTGTTGATGCTAGTCTTGGACTGATAATAGAACAGAAAACTAGGTTGCAGCTTTTGGAAGTGTTTACAACATGCTTTCATTCTAACATTTCTTATTTCATTGAATCAAGAGGAAGTCAGAAAACACCAATGAGTCAAAAGAGCAAAATTTAAGATGATGCTAAACATCTTCCCTCTCTACAGGGCACACGGATACATTTCTTAAAAAAACTTAAACCTGTGATCTCATGGATATAAGGAGCTTTCTCTCTCAATGAAATAGGTACCTTCTCTGCAACTTCTAGTCTCAGAGAAGTTGCCTGGGTCACCAAGAGGTTGAATGACGTAATGAGACAGTCTGTATGAGGCAGAGGCAACCTTAGTCCGCCCTGCCTCTCAAGAACACACAAATAAAATTTAACAAAAAAAACACAAATAAATACGGAGTCAGATTTTGTTGTAGTTCTCAGTTCTGAAGCGATGTGGTTTCTGTTGCTGACACTTTCCCCTTTCCGTCTTCATACATTTCACAGTTTGCTTGTGGCAGATTGGATTTAATTTGGCACACATCATTTTGTTTTTCAATCCCAGCAGTTTATAAGTTTCTGCAAGACACTTTGCCTATAAGAGATACAAAGTAGTGCAGATATTTTGTGGAAACCTGGACAAAATGGAATGGAGGAAAAGTGTGATCTTATTTTCCTCAGAATATTTTAGTAAACATTGAATGTTCAGGATTCTTTGTTTCCCTGCTGTCTACCTGTAGTATATTTTTCGTGCTCATTATAGTGCTCCACAGTATAGAAGGTAGGAGGAGTGAGAACAAAGTAGATGACATTTTAGCATTTTTTTTTTTTTTAGCCCTACTAAGTGACTGGGTTGAAGAAGAGCTCTTGGCTAAAATAAGGTTTGGGAGTGATAACAGACCACATGGTCCATCCTGTGATAAGGAAAATTACTAGATACATGTTATAAAAATATACAGGATTACACAATGGGGTTTGTTTATTAATTATAAAAACCAGGTACTTTCAGCATAAAAAAATTTCCATTTCATTCCAATTGGAAATTTGTATGAAATGAATTGATGCGCCATATGAATTCATATATCATATCATATTCTATTAATGAAACTACAAACCTCCAACAGTGGTATGTGCCCATTTGTCAGCAAACATGGAAGAATGGCTATTTCTTTTAGAGTAGAGGAACTCCTAAAGCTGTCAGGTTGGCGGTGTCAGCATTAATTTAATTAAACCTCAGTTTTAAATAAGTGGTAAGATATTTTCACAGAGTTGACTGGAATTCAAAATTTCCTATAGTGAACTCATTCATTCATGCGAGTGAGATCCATTTGGATAAATGACATCCACAAATAAATTTGAAACTTCATTTGATCCAGTTATCTTATACATATACACACCCTTACAGACTCAACAGAATTGAGGAGAGGAATGGGGGAGGCAAAGAACAAAATTGTCTCATTTTTCCCTCTTGGTTTTTCCTGATTTTTCACCTTTGGTGAAAGTAGTAAAAGCAGATAAAGTCCCAAAAGAGGGATGAGGGGAGGAGAAAGAAGGGGGTAGCAGCAGGGAAAAGGGGAAGCCAAAGCACTGTATATGCAACAGCTTTAATCAATGAGCATTTATTATGCATTTGCTATATGTGCCAGGTACTGTGCTTTTTGCTGAGGATTCAAATACAAGAAAAGTAGCAATCCCCACTCTCAAAGAATTTAATAATCAATGCATGAATACTTGGGAGTTAGCTATATCACTCAGTCCAGTGCTGTATGACCATTAACCTATACTCTCAAAGTAAGAGATGAGAGGGGTATGGGCTTAAAAATTCATTAGGTTCTTTTTTAAACCTTTAATTACTCTTTACTGAAATAAATGAGTCATTTCTCCCAGTCATACCCCCAAATCTAAAACTTTTGGCACTTTATTTTAGAGAAAAATGTCCATATCTTTTACGTATATGTGTTTATGTATATATTTACATATATGTGTGTATAAATACATATATAAATGCATAGATATATGTATAAACCATTTGTAAGGTTGAAGCTTTGATTCACTAATGCATTTTGAAATTTTGGTGTAATTATTTTATTTGAAATACTGAGATTATAATAAAATATCATTTTCACACATACTGTCATGTCTTTGGTATTCGTTCTCCTGGTCATATTGGTAGATCATCTTGGTAAAGAATAACAATTTCGGAGTAGGAAGGAGCTTCAGAAATTATCTAGTCCAACCCATACCTGAAAATGAATCCCATCAACAACATACCCAACCAGTATTCCTCCGTATGGCATTTAAAGCCCTGGCTTCAGCCTTTCCCCCCTTATTATGTGTCTCTCTGCTTTATGCACTCTGCCCTCCAGCCAAATTTACTGACTTTTCTTATTCTGTTGATACAACACTCCACCTATTATCTCCATGTATCTTTCTTTGCACAAGAATTCCCCTCCAAGCCTGGAAGGGACTTCTTCCTAAAATCCCTAGTTTCCTTCAAAGCTCTGCTCAAATGCCACCTCCTACAATGAGACCTTACCTGATATCCCCAGCTATAATTGCCTCTCCTACAAAAAAATAATGACCTATTATTATATCTATTTTATATCTATTTTATGATATTTATTTGTTTATTATATTCATTTATATATATGTACATATATATATTAACATGCTTGTATATGTACCTGTCACTTCTCCTCACCCATTCTATTATCTTGGAACCTGTATTAACAGGAAAATGATAGTGGATTATCATCTCTGATTCCTCAGAGTACACCTGAGAGAAGAACTGTTCATACCCGGTATCACACACAAACACATAGCCCATCTTGCTACACCTTAGAATATTGGGGAAAGGAGTTCAGGAAGAAGGAAAGGTGTAACATTAATGGAATATGAAGATCTCCCCCCCCCCCCCATCCATTAATAGGCCTATGTGACCACGTGTCCCCTTTTCCCTTGGAACAGGAGCCATGTTCCCAGGTCTAAAGGTACACAGGTATTTCAGTCACAGCTGTGATACATCTCAAGTCACACAGAGCCCATTGGGGGAGGAGCTTACCTAAGGAAGAGCTTTCTTAGGGGGAGGCTTGCTTACAGGAAGGTTTTCACACCTTTTGGTACTAAGCTAATTAGGCACTGAGTCAGCAGGGTTGTGATGCCCATATGAACATACGTATTATTTTAATTAAATATCCTTCTTTATTATGAACTTAACACAGATGTCTCAATATACAAAGAAGGACAAAAAAGATCAATAGAAATGGCAAATGATTCCAAGCTACTTCCAGGAAGTAAGTGTCCATCCAGGAAAGCAAAGGAATAGGAGAAGTCGACCAAAAGAGAAGTCACTTGAATATTTCTCAGTATGTTCAGAAGAGGAGCTCGGTTACACAAGCAGATGTTCCTGCAGAATTATCTTTTCTAATCTCTTGCTTTCATGGTTGCACGTTACTTTCTCTGAGGTTTGGTGTTATTTTCGAACATATGATAAGAGTCAAAAAGGTTTGCAGCTTGATTTTGCAGGCACAAAATGGGATGCCCCCATCAAATACATAAGATGCTAAGACACAAGAGAATTTTCTGGAGTTGGCAAACCACAGATGCTCCCTCATGCAATCTCAGAAAAACTGAGAAAGTTGTTCAATCCGTAACCCACTAGATCAGGGGTGGGGAAGCTCTAGCCTCGAAGCTCTAGCCTCAAAGCCACATGTGGCTTTCTAGGTCCTCAGGTGCAACCTTTTGAGTCCAAGTTTTACAGAACAAATCTTTTTATTAAGGAGATTTGTTCTATGAAGTTTGGATCCAGGACATACTTGAGGACCTAGAGGGCCACATGAGGCCTCAAGGCCACAAATTTTCCACCCCTGAACTAGACCAATTACCAAGTCCAGTATTGAATAGTTAGATTTTCTTAACAGTATAGGGAAGCTTTTGATTATAGTATGGTTACATTTTGTCACAAAATTCTAGAATATCTCTGAGTCAATAACCGGCTTTTAATTCTGAGATACATATTTGCACTTGACATTAGAATAAAACCAATCCAATTTTATACAATTATGGTTGAGCATAGATGGGAAAACGTTCTTTGCATTTCTTCCTCCCTAGGTTTACCTGGAACAATGCCCTCAGAGATCAAACCAGAGAGCTGAGAGGAAGTGCTTAGAGCTTTAAAAAAAACCTGCAGTCTGATATTGTAAAATGGCATAATAAATGAGGCCGTTAAGAAGTCATACTGGACCACAATTGAATGCTGCCAGAGATATAGGAAGAGAAAGTCACACGAAACCACCACGAGACGGGGGTCACCTTACATAGGAGCAGACTTTCTATCCCTCCTTCAGGTGTTTCACGGTTAGAATGGTGACCATCCAGAACAATGAGAAAGTGGGCATGACTTGACTGAGCACTGCCGAAGAAAAAGGATTGGTAAACCTATAGTGGAAGCTTGCAGGACCTCAGGTTCCCTTTGTAGGCCACCTGAGGCACCCAGGAATCATCAGATGTTTCCATAAGAATCAGAATGGGACCATCGCCCGTACCCTTGCACTTCAGGGTGAAATGTTTTTCCCCCTTTATGATCATGATATTCAGAGGAGGAATGGATGAGATGAAAGAAATGAATTCTCTTTTGCCAAAACCTTCTAGGAACAAGAAATCCTTTGCAAATAGTGCAGACCTAAGTGTCCCAACCACTCCCTTAGTAAAAGTAACTGTGCCATTCGTCATTAGCATGATGACTGCTGCTAGACTTTCGACAGAGCAGCTAGTCGAGGAGTCTCAGTAGTGCGTTGCGTTATTTTTCAGTTCCTTACAATATGTGTAATCTTACCATAAGCTATAATATAAATGATTTCCTTTTAGGGTTACATGAAGCTAGAAGAGAAATAAGAATTTAATGGAAAATGAAATGTACTGGGGGCCTGGCCAGTAATAGGTGACTCATTGGGTAGAATGTTGGACCTAGAGTCAAGAAGACCTGAGTTCAAATATAGCCTCTGACACTTACTAGCTGTGTGACCCTGGGCAAGTCACTTAACCTGCTTGCCTCAGTTTCTTCAACTGTAAAATAAGGTTAATAATGATACCTGCCTTCCAGGGTTCTTGTGAGGATCAAATGAGATATTTGTGAAGCACTCAGCATAGTGTCTAGCAGCTAGGAGGAGTTAGTGCTGACTATGATTGTATTATCATTAGCTCACTAGCCAGGAAGGTGCAGCATGCTCTACCTAAGGGACTCCCCCACGTGGAGGCTGAGTGAAGCTGCATCTGGAAGTTCACAATGTACTGCAAAGACCTAGCTCTCCAATTCAGAGTGTGCATGATCATTCTGTGGCTGTTTCTTTTCTAAATACTTCCTAAAGAAGAGGTTTTCTGTTGGTTGCTGAGCTGGAAGTGATATGCATACAAAAGGTCCCAGGAGAGAAACTCCCTCCCTTTGTTCCTTGCTTGTCACAAAGTATGAGGACAAGTCTCTGGGTTCTGGAGGGACAGTGTGTGTAGTAGTGGTGGCACGGGGTGCCCTCATGCCAGCTGGAGAGTGTAAGTTCCTCTGATCAAAACTGTATCTGGAATGGGATGCTTTCTGGTGCATCTTCTTTACTTTGATACAGGAACTGACCTTGTGACTTTAAAAGGTTGGAGCAGCAGAAGTCCACTCATAGAAGTCCATACTAGAATTTATCAGCAGCCAAGTTGTGGGGCGGGAGAGTGGATGAGAGCAACTCTGAAGAGCAATCAACCCAGCAAGAGATCAACCAGGCAGATAAACGGTGTCTTGCAGTACTGGGTGCAGTGGCCATACACTCTTCATACGTTTATGTGCTCTCATTTCTGATTCAGCAGCCACCCCAATGATCTTTTCTTTACCACCCAGCAAGCACAAAAGAAACAAACTCAGGATACCTGCACATGCTTTGAAGTGGAGAGCCAGCTCTGCCATTTCATACCAGCGTGAAGCCAAGGCCTTCACATTGGGAGGCAAGGGTACACGAGGCAGAGCCCCGTGAGTGAGTGTGAGTGCTGCTAAGAACTGGGTTCTCATTGGCCAGTCCACCATTACAGAGACGCAGACTAGATTTGGAAATGGCCCCAGACTAGGGGTGGGCAGCAGTGTTATGAGCTAAGCTGATTTTGTGATAGATTCATAAACTATTCCATGCAAATGATTCTTTTACATTTGAAAACCCTACCCTGGACTTAATGAACAGTAACCAAGATAAGAAGAGAAGGAATTTATTACAGTTTTAGAACAAGTTCCTGACTCTTTTACTAGACAGATGGAAAGGGGAAGTTCTGAGCCTCTTCTACCTTCCTTTGTGATAGAATTAAGTCCTTTATCTCATATGGGCCCATTTTGTGGTTGTTGTTTAGTCATTTCAGCCTTCTCTGACTCTTCATGATCCCTTTTTGGGGGTTTTCTTGACAGAGACGCTAGATTGGTTTGCCATGTCCTTCTCCAACTCATTTTTATAGATGAGGAAACTGAGGCAAACAGGGTTAAGTGACTTGCCCAGGGTCATGCTGCTAGTGTCTGAGGCCAGATTTGAACTCAGATCTTCCTGACTTCAGGCTCTTGCACTCTCTCCACTGTGCCACCTAGATGCCCTCAACAGCAAAATACTTAAGGTAATTATCAGCATCTCTATTCATATAGTATATATTTGAGAGGAAGAAAATGCCATTTTTGGTGCATTCTACTTGGGAATGAAGACCAAGTTCTATAGACAACTGTTGTAGTAGTTCTGCTGATTGTCACTGACCCTCAGGGCTTGTCTTCAAGCAGTTATATGTACCTCAAAGTTCTCATGTTATATGCTATAAATTTGAATAAAAATGGATACTATAGACTGGTTAGACTGGAGGAGTATGCAACCTCCTCGTGTTCCTTGCTGTTACACTGAGGAACCTAAGAAAGGCTGGTGGATTTTTTTTTGGTGGGAAAGCTTTTCAAAAGTGCCTTGAACATCTATAAACAATGCCATGCCTATTTGAAATTTATATTAAAATTAAATAAACTGTTTTGAGAAATGATGCTCTTGGGAGTGTACCAAGAATGATGTCTTAGTAGTTAAACAGAAGGGTGTTAGCTATTACCATCTTGCATGAACTGGAAAACAAAATACTCAGAAATCAGTGTGGTGCAGTGAAAAGAGAGCCATATTTTGAGTCTTAGAACCTGGGTTCAGATCCAGAACTGTTACTGTGTGACCTTCCACGAAGTATTTAATCTCTCCGCGCCTCAGTTCCCTTATATGAAAAATGAGAGATTTGTATTAGAGGATCTCCAAAATACCCTCAAGTTCTTAAGTCTGTGGTCCTGAGATCCTGATGTACATTGCACAGAGAGGTTTCCAGACTTCCAGAGGTGACAGAAAAGAACGGATTAGCCATTTAGATTTTTTTTTTAAGGCTGGGGAGGAAAGAAAAGTTCATTTAATACAATAACAAGACTTTTCTTCTCAAAGATTAAAATTTCCTTCCACTTTGGGCAGCCATTTATTGAACAATCAAGCTAATGGGCCTAGCTGACTCATTTGCAGTCAAGTAGTCCCATGTAAGTCAAAGAAAATGGGGACCAGAAAAATGAAATTATTTCCTCGAAATCAATTACTACTCTTAGTGTCTCCTAAAACATTGGTTGTTAATTCTCATTTTATGTGTCTGTGTGAGGAAGAGTCTTCACTAAAGTTAACTAGAAAAAACTATAAGCCAAGAACAAAGTGGAAGGAGTGTTGGTGATTAATTTTCTGTTTGCAGATGACTATGCATTCAATGCAACCTCTGAAACTGAGATGCAACAAAATATGGATCAATTCTCTGCTGCTTGTGCTAATTTTGGCATAACAATTAACTCCAAGAAAACACAGGTGCTCCATCTGCCACCACCACACCATTCATATGGGGAACCATCAGTTACAGCAAGTGGAAAAGTGCTGAATGCTGTGGATAGGTTCACTTACCTTGATGGTGTGCTTTCCAGGGATGTACGCATTGATAATCAGGTTGAAGCACAAGTTGTCAGAACTAGCTTAATGTCTGAGAGGGTCTGAAGGAAAGTGTAGGAGAGAAGACTTATTAGACAGCCTACCAAACTGAAGGTCTACAGAGCCTTAGTACTGACATCATTGTTGTATGCCTGTGAAACCTGGGCAGCATACCAGTGCCATGCCAGGAAATGGAATCATTTCCATTTGCATTGTCTCAGGAAGATTCTGAAGATCATCTGGCAGGATAAGATACCAAACACTGAGGTCTTTTTCAAACTAAACTGCCAAGCATTCAAACTCTACTGCAGAGAGTGCAAGTCCAGTGGGCTGGCCACATTGTTTGAATGCAAAATGTATGCTTGCCAAAAAGACTATATCTTATGGAGGACTCACACAGGGCAAACATTCACATGGTGGCCAGAAGAAGCCATACAAGGACACTCTCAAGGTCTCTCTTAAGAACTTTGGAAGCACTTTGGGGGTGGAGCCAAGATGGTGGAGTAAAAGCAGGGACTTGTTTGAGCTTTCTCCCAAACCCCTCCAAATACCTTTAAAAAATGACTTTAAACAAATTCTAGAGCAGTAGAACACACAAAATGACAGAGTGAAGCAAATTTCCAGCTCTAGACGACATGGAAGGTCAACAGGAAATGTCTGTTGCACCAGTCTGAGAGAACTGCACAGTCCAGCATGGGCCATGCCAGCATAGATGGGCCAGAGCAGGCCTCAAGGGACTGAATCACTGGCAGCTATGGTGGTTCCCAGACTTCTCAACCCACAAACACCAAAGACAATTTAGAAGATCAGTAGAAAAGGTCTGTGTGACCAGGGTGAGAGAAGAGCACAATATAACCCCAGCTCCAGGGCAGAGAGAGGAGCATGGTCAGTCTTGGGGTGGTGAAGGTGGTAGCAGTGGTAGTAGCAGCAGCAGCTACTTATGGAGCTCTTGGCCCACAGACAGTGGGGGGGATCAAGCAGCTGATAGGAGGGGGATTGAAAGGATATCTCTGCTGGCACTGAGGCAGGATTCTCTTGCTTTGCCCTTGCTTCCATCTGGGTCACAGTCCTGGGTGATGGTCCTGGGACAAGGAGGAATGCTGACATGGTGGAGCCTGTGGTGGTGGTGGAGAGAGAATCATAGTTCCAAGGCATAAAAGAATGCTTGTGGTTGGTCACTCACAGACCAGAGCACAGGCCAGGAGAGGAGTAAACTCCTCTTGAGCGTACCACTTAGAAGAACTGAAAACTTAACAGGTTCCTAGAAGTATCTCTGAAAACACATGCACAAAACTCCTGAAGCTTGGGACCGTACACCCTCCACACTGGAAGCAGAGACCTACCTTAACAAAGAGCTAAAAAGTTGAGTAATTGACTGCAGAAATGAGAAAACAGTGTAAAAAACTCAAACTATAGAATCTTACTTTGGTGCCAAAGAAGATCAAAACATACAACCAGCAGAAGACCACAAAGTCAAAGCTCCTACATCTGTAGCTGCAACACAATATTCATAGCACCAATAGAAACTATGAATATGCCAGCATCATTCTGAATCACAAAATATAACAGACTGTCCATATAAAAAACAGAAGCAAAACATTTATTCAAACACCAGAAAGCCAAATCCCAACACCAGAAAACCAAATTCATTATAGCAACAAAAAAAATCTATATACAATAACACTGCAGAGAGCAACACCATCCCAAAGCTTTCCAACAAATAAACATGCACAAAGCCTAGCTGTCTTCTTATCTACTATTGTCCTCACTCTCCTCCAGCTCTAACACCTCAAACTCCCAGTTTCCTCTGGGCTCTACTCTACCTGTTCAGCAAACTCCTCCCACCACAGGCCCTACATAATTACATTCAGCCTATTAAGGGATAGGGAAGATTTTCAAATTCCCTTAGACCTATTAAGGGGCAAGGAAGATCTTCAGATTCCCATTAGCATTACAATATCCAAAGCCTCCAAGAAAAATATGAATTGGTCACAGACCAATGAGCTCAAAAAGGATTTTGAAAATCATGTAAGAGAAATAGAGGAAAAATTGGGAAGAGAAATGAGATTAATGCAAGAAAATCATGAAAAACAAGTCAACAGCTTGCTAAAGGAGACCCCCCCAAAAAAATACTGAAGAAAAAAAAACACCTTAAAATATAAGACTAACCCAAATAGCAAAAGAAGTCCAAAAAGCCAATGAGAAGAAGAATATCTTTAAAAAGTAGAATTGGCCAAATGGAAAAGGAGGTCCAAAAGCTCACTGAAGAAAATAATTCCCTAAAATGTAGAATGGAACAAAAGGAAACTAATGACACTATAAGAAATCAAGAAATTATAAAACAAAAGGATTGAATATGAAAGGATGATATATAAATAATAAAATTGAGGGGTGAGAAAGGAATATACTAGGAGAAGGAAAAAGGGAGAGGTAGAATGGGGTATATTATCTCACATAAAAGAGGCCCAAAAAAAGGCTTTTACAGTGGAGGGAAAGAGAAGGGAGGTGAGAGGGAATGAATGAACGTTACTCTCATCAGATTTGGCTTGAGGAGGAAATAACATACTCAGTTGGGTATGGAAATCTATCTTACCCTACAGGAAAATAGGAGGGAAGGGGATAAAAGAGGAGGGGATGATGGAAGGTAGGACAAATGAGGGGGAAAAGGGATAATCAGAAGCAAACACTTTTTAGGAGGGACAGGTTCAGAGGAGAGAATAGAATAAATTGGGGATGGGATAGGATAGAGGGAAATGTAGTTAGTCTTTCACAGAATGACTATTATGGAAGTGTTTTGCATGACTAACGTATGTATAACCTATATCGAATTGCTTGTGTTCTCAATGAGGGTGGGTGGGGAGGGAGGAAGGGAGTGAATTTGGGACTCAAATTTTAAAAACAAATGTTAAAAATTGTTTTTATAGCACCCAGCAAATAAGATATACAGGCAGTGGTGTATAGAAATCTATTTTGCCCTACAGGAAAATAAAAGGGAAGGGGATAAGAGAAGGGAGGGGTGGTGAGGGGTATTAGAAGGCTGGGCAGATTGGGGATTCTGCACAGAATGCACAACATCTTGGAGTAGGGGAAGGGGAGAGATGGGGAGATAATTTGGAACTCAGAATCCTGTGGAAGTGAATGTTGAAAACTAAAAATAAGTTAATTTTAAAAGTGAAGGAAAAAAACATGAAATTGATTGTATGACACAGGAGACACTGGCACAGGACCACTGAGCATGGCATGCCCATATCAGAGAAGTGCTGTGCTCTATAAGCAAAGCAGCATTGAAATAGCTCAAAAGAAATGCAGGATGTGCAGATTTAGAGAATCCACCCCAAATGTTCACATGGACTATTTGTGCCCGACCTGTGGTATAGAACATTCTGAGCTTGTACTGGTCTGATCAGCCACAGTTGGAAACACTGAAACTTGACTCTAGCATCATGATACCATCTTGGTCCTCTTCAAGAATGAAGGACAACAGCCAACCAACATACAGAAAATTTTTATTCCAACCAATTCAGCTACTGCTAGGCTACGAACAGGAATCTACTGGGATACTTCTACTTTATTGAATGCCAAACTGGAGCTACCGAGATTTAAGAAAAAACGTGCACAGCTATAGCTGCCCATTGTCATTTCCATCAGTAGTGCTTAAATATAAATATAGCCCGTGTATTAGTTTCCAAGCTAAATGGAAAATGGAAAATAGTTGAGACAAGCTCAGTCCAACCTTCTCTAAGATTGTATCCTCATCAAATTAACTCCAAACCACTGTAAAACTGACATTTGGATTCTTGTCAGCAGCCTTATCCAAAAGCACTGTGATATTTGATAAATATGTAAATAAAATATCCTTTTCGTGCCTGGACTTCTCCCCAAATCCAAGAGATTTTAAAAAGCTGGTACAAACTGTCATTTTGATAAAGAACCTTAATTTGTATACATGTCACATTTCTGCATTTTTAATGATCCAAGGTTTCTTCTTGAAATGAAAAACAATCTTTGTTAACATCAGTATTCTTCCAGTGAGTCATGGAATATGAATCAATCAATGATGGTGGATACGTTTCATTTTTAACACAATAGAGATTTCCCAACCAACCCCCAAATTGACCCCTCCCCTTTGCCTCCACCAAGTTATTGCTGTTCTGTCATTTTTCAATTGTGTCTGATTCTTTGTGACCCTATTTGAGGTTTTCTTGGCAAAATTACTGTAATGATTTGCCATATCTTTCTCCAGCTCATTTTATAGATGAGGAAACTGAGGCAAACAGGGTTAATTGACTTGCTCAGAGTCACACAGCTAATAAGTGTCTGAGACTAGACTTGAACTCAGACTTCCTTAATCCAGGCCTTGCACTTTATTTACTGCCCCATAGTTAAACAAAACTTCCTACTAATGTGTTTGTAGTTGATAGAACAGATCACCAAACACTTTGGGTACTTGCCAGTTATCAACAGAAAGGAAGGACATGTCTTTTAACAATATTATAGGCTGTATTTAACTTGAGTTTTGTTATCTTTTAGAGTATTTTTACATTTTTATGTTGTACACAGTTTTTTTGTTCTATTGTTTCTTTATTTAATATTGTTTCATAAAAGTCTTCCTCTAAGTTTTTCTGAAATCTTCATATTCATTATTTTATGTAACATATTGATATTCCAGAAAAAGAAAAATATTCATACATATTTATATATACATACATATATTATAAACATATATCACAATATCATCATATGTTAAATTATTATAATTGTTTTAAATCTATTACAGATGTGTTTTCCCTCCATCATTGAACTTGTTCATATAAATTTTGTTGCGTTGACTTGGATACTGCAATGAGTCTGTTCTCTTCTGGATATGGTCACTCCCTCCAATGATGCAGCTGACAACTCATCCAGGGTGACTCTTGTCTCTATCTTCTTCTACATTCTCTATAGGGTGGGGGTGGGGGTGGGGGTGGGGGTTGTCCATCTAATAAGCTGTGCCTTCCTCTAGGTCTCTAGGAGATTTCTTGACATTGTGTGGAGCTCAGTGGGGCACAGACCCCATCCACTGGTGACTTATCACTTATATGACCACTCAATCTTTAGGTTGCTTCTCCTGCACAACTAATTCTTCACTGGAGAGACCTTCCTCACTTACTACCTGGACAAATCCCTTGGTTACAGTTTCCCCACCTATGAAATAGGAATAATAATACTTGTACCACCTCCTACAAAGATTTGTTGGGAGGGGTGGGAGGAGGAGGAAGAGCTTTGTAAACCTAATGTTGATATTTGAGTTGTTTCTGTGCCTCCAGAGAAAATTAAAAATAATGTCCTTAGGGGAAATCACAAGTAATGTTCCCTCCCCACCTTGGGCTTTTTTTTTTCGCAAGTAATATTTGAAATTAATGTTTGGGATTATATGTTGAGTCAGCACAGATAATCCTGCTCCCTCAAGTGTACCTGTTTGGGCATTAAGTGATCAATCAATGATTAGAGTGGGAGTGTGTAGAAGCTTCCATTCTCAACTCAATTGTATAAATTGATTTAAGTGAAAGATGCTATTATTAGCATATTCAAAATTTTACAGTCTTGGAACATTAATAA
>CM053585.1:410565523-410630373 GCA_028646515.1 Pseudochirops corinnae
CAATGGAGGGGAAGAGCAGGAAGGTGAAAGGGAATGAGTCAACCTTACTCTCATTGAATTTGGCTTAAGGAGGGAATAATATACACACTCATTTGGACATCTTACCCTACAGGAAAGTAGGAGGGGAAGAGGATAAGAAAGGGGATGACAGAAGGAAGTGCAGATTTGGGGAGAGGGTAGTTAGAAGCAAACACTTTTGAAAAGGGACAGGGTCAAAGGAGAAAATAGAATAAATGGGGGGCGGGACAGGATGGAGGGAAATATCTTTAGTCTTTCACAATGTAACTACTATGGAAATGTTTTGCGTAACTACACATGTACAACCTATATTGAATTGCTTGTCTTCCCCATGGGGCTGGGTGAGGAGGGAAAAAGGAAAACAATCTGGAAATCAAAATTTAAAAAACAAATGTTAAAAAAATTCTTTTTTACATGCAACTGGGAAATAAGATATACAGGCACTGGGATACAGAAATCCATCTCACCCTACTAGAAAGTTACGGGGGAAAGAGGAAGGATATAAGAGAGAATAGATTGGGGGAACAGGTATTCAGTAGGCTTGCTATTTTGGGGGGGGGTACGGGAAAGATGGGGAGAAAAATTTGTAACTCAAAATCTTGTGGAAGTGAATGTTGCAAACTAAAAATAAATAAATAAATTGAAATAGTTTTTTTTTTTTTTTTTAAAAAAGGTTCTCTCAGCATTTAGGTCTTCTGGATGGGCAGCCAATTAGTGGACTTTAAGTGATGAGTCACACTTGGCCAGAAGCTGGCCCCATGGAGCTCCCACATGGTCCACAGGAAGAAGGCAGAGGTTATCTGCAAAAGGTCTGTACAATCCACACAATATATCTGCATTTTCTTTCTTCACACACTCTCTTGGGGGTTGAGAGGAGAGGGGTATGTCATCTTTCACAGCATTATTCACAGATTTCAATTATCATTTCTGCAACTATGATTCTCAGATTTACATACTCTGTACTAATCTCACTACTGAACTGCAATAGTATTTAATCAGATCAACTGTGAATTCTTATAAATCCTAAAACCACATCTTTCATATCCATTCTCTTCTTTCCACTCTCATAGGCAGTTCTCCTTCATAACTTCTTGCCTGGATTACTAAAATAAGTCTTTTAATTGGTTTTCCCTTTTCAATTTATATTGCCAATACAATCTTCCCAGGGCACAAGCCTGGCCATGTCACTCCCTTGATCAAAAACCTCAAGGCAATCCTCAATGATTCTAGGAATAAATACACCCTTTTCCACCTGGCATCAACAGCAGATTAATTTATTTAGTGCCTGAACGTCTGCAAGGTACTTTACATATGTTATATATACATATGTTATCTCATTTGATCCTCACATCAACCCTATAAAGTAATTTTTTATTTTGTTAGTATTATCCCCATCTTACAGATGATAAAGACTGAGGATCAGAAAAATTATGGACTTGCTCAGGGTCATACTTCCTAATCTGGGTTTCCTGTACTCCAAATTCAGCACTCACCACACTGCTATTATGTCCCACCACAATCTGGCCTTTTCAGATTCCCTCCTATTTTTCTAGCATTGTTTCTTTTCTTTCCCCCATTTAAAAAGGTTTCCAGCCAAACTGGATGACCAACTATTCCCTAAACATTTCACTCCACCCCAACTCTATGCATATCCAAAGGACATCCCTGATGTCTGGAATTCACTCTCTTCACAGCCATACCTCTCAGAATTCTTAGCTTTCTTTAAGAGTTAGCTCAGGGGGCAGCTAGGTGGCACAACCCTGGCATCAAAATCACGTGGGGGGCAGCTGCACAGTGAACAGAGCAGCAGCCCTGGAGTCAGAGGGACCTGAGCTCAAATCTGGCTTCAGACACCTGACACTTTAACTAGCTGTGTGACCTTGGGCAAGTCACCTAACTTCTATTGCCTCCCTGCCTTCTTCCCCTGGCCTTCCCTCCCCGCCAACCCTCGCGCCTCCACTCTGCAAGAATTAGTCCAGGCATCATCTTCTCTCTGAAGCTTTCCCTGATCTCACTCTGTTATTAAATCACCTTATATTTGTCTACATGGATGAAATCCTTCTAATAGGAAAGAGTCTACAAAAAGTTTCAGAATAATTTTAAGATAGTAAAGCTTAAAATTGCACTGAGACTTCTAGGATAACGATGATGACCGCTAGCATTTATATAGCGCTTGCTATGTCAGGAAATGTGCTTAGGGGAGGTTATAAGTATTTTATATAGCCCCTACTATGTATGATGTGCCAGGCACTACACTAAGCACTTTTTTCTTTTTGGAGAGGGGAAGGTAGGGCAATTGGGGAGGCTGGATTTGAACTCAGATCCTCCTGAGTCCAGGGCTGGTGCTCTATTCACTGTGCCACCTAGCCGCTAAACACTTTTAAAAAAATAAATCTTATCTCATTTTATCCTAACAATAATCCTGGAAGTACTGCCACTTTACAGATGAGGAAACTTAGGCAAACAGAGGTGAAATGACTTGATCAGGATCACATAGCTATTAAGTGTCTGGAGTAAAATTTAAACTCCGTTCTTCCCCAGTCCAAGTCTAGCACTTTAAAACCTACTTTGTCACCTACCTACCTGAGATTCTATAGTTCTAAATGTTCTATACCCTTGAACCTCAGGGTTTCAGTAGATGGAGTGGCTGAGAAAAGGCTGGAATCACTGAACTCTCTCTACAGTCGGTGTGTCTGCCTAGATTTTAAGTGCATAAAGTCTTCTGACATTCCAAGTAGATCACCTGCAATCAAGTAGATCACCTGCAGTTTCCTAGCTGTTTGGTTTCTATAACGGTAAGAATGGTTTCCTGATATGACTGAGCCTAAAGCCTGCTCTAGGAACATTTCACTTTGCACACAACGTTGTGTTTAAACATTGACCTCTGAATTATTTCCATTTTTACAATGAATGTATAGAAACACATAAAATGCTTTTGTTAAATTCCTCCAAATGCATCATCATACATACGTACATACACACATACATATATGTTTGTATATGTGTAGGTATATGTGTACATATGTATGTATACATATAAATATGAAATACCCCTCCAAGAAACTGTTAGATACTTGTTTGTTGCCATGAGAAATCTAAAAAAAGACATTAAAAGAAGTGTGAGAATATGAGAACATGCCTACAAGTTTTCTGATTTCTATTTCCATTTCTATTTTATAGCCTAAATAGAGTGATTCAGTGCCTTAAAAAGTTGAGGAAAAAAACACCATCATGACATAAAATGATCAATTGCAGTTCTCTTTATATCTTATCAAAATTCCAGTGATGGAGTCAGTCTGGGAAATCCAATGAATTCCAAATGAATGTTTTGACATTGGGCCCTACATGAACCACAGAGAATAGTTTCCCATAGTCTAGAAACACACCAACAGTAAGACCAATTCTACAAAAGCTAGGCCAAAGCCATGACAAGCTGGTAAATTAGGAATTCTGGGCCAGCCATCAACTGGGGAGTAGTTAAACAAAATGTGGTACAGAAATGTACTGAAATATTACAGTGCTGTAAGAAACAATGAATATGATGAATACAGAGAAGCATGCAAAGTATTACATGAAAGGATAAAAGGTAAAGAAAACAGAACTGAGAAAACAAAATTACTACAACACCACAAATGGAAAGAATAACAACCACTGAACAATCCAAAACGAATGCTGTAAAAAATAAAGAAAAACCATGGCCCAAACAAGAGATATGAAAATACACATCCCCAAACTCCTCTGCAGAAGTGGAAGGTACACAAGTATTGGAACACTGAATATATTTTGAGTTTTTTAAAAAAAGTATTGATTGGTTTTGCTTTTTCTAAACCTCTTCCTTTTTACTTCTTTCTTTAAAAAAGGGATATGGGGAAAAATTTAGGGGATATAAAAACAAAAAAAATCAATAAAATTTATTTTTTAAAAGCTTGTTTGTAAATAATTATGCAACCCTGTCTAAACAATAAAAGGAACACATAAATCCAATAACTAAAGCATTTAATTAAGTTCTGAAACAACATAAACAAGGAAGGAAATCAAAGTTTTCTTTATTTCAGTACTCAAATGGATCCAATTCATCTAACTCCAGAAAAATTATAACCTAGTTGCTATCTTAATTCCTGTGATTTCCCAGCATGTTAGTAGGAAATGGTCATGGTCACAATGGCAATATTTAGGGTTGGATACCATATTCCTCTCCAAATTCCCCTGCCCCCATTTCCATAGGAATCTCTCAGGGCAGGCTGAAAAATGCTTAAACTTCATGATGCACCATTCAGGTCTGAACAAGATTCCAGGGTTAGGCATTTCATTTAATGTGTCCCTTCAAGCCAACCATTCCAATTTTTTTTTTTTACTTTCCATTTATGCCACCAAGCCTTTCACCGTGTAAAATATTCTCCACCAATCTGTAGTCCTTAAGTGGTAAAATCATGAAGCTGTGGTCAGCCCAAACAATATGGAAAGTGAATTTTTAGGGACAAACTCACTATATATCTAACAATGGGTACTGTTAAAATACAAACACCCAGGATCCAGAATTGAACTTCACTTGGCTTAGGTCCAGAGGTTGATCTAAGCTACAAAGACTGTATCTACACAGAATGCATAAGTATGGGTAAGATCAATAGTGACTATATAGCCCTGACCACAAAAGCCTGAGTCCATATTGTCCCAAAGGTGTATAAATATTTATCTCACCCTCTGAGAGTACTTGGGTGGGGGTGTCTGGTAATGACTAAGTCTATTGTGAATTAACATCAGAATAGCTAAAAAAAATTTATCTCTATTCAAAAAAAAATCCCAATAATGTAAACAGCATGTAAAAAACTGAGTATTTTAATCTATCAATAAGTCATTGCTGACAGGGTCTTAAAGAAAAAGGTACTCTCATCCATTACTGGAATTGCAAACTTGTAGAATCATTTTGGAAAGCAATCTGGTAGCATACAATAAGTTGAAAAAATAATAATACCCTTTGACTTAATAATTCCATGTTGGGAATATACTCTGAAAGTTTTACTTAAAAGGGAGGCAGGATCCATTCAAAAATGTTCCTAGAAACAATATACACAGTTGCCCGAAATCATATGCAACTTAAATATCCAACAGAAGGAGAATGATTAATTACATTAATATGGTGGCATACTATAATGTAATTATAACACATAGCAAGGCAGTGTGGTTTAGTTGACAGAGTGGGGATAATAATGGCACCTACCTCATAGAGTTGTTATAAGAACCAAATTATAAAATATATGCAAAGCAATATATCAATATTAGCTAATATTATAAAGACCAACAAGTATGACAAATACAAAGAAATAATGTAAATTGTAATGTAAATTGATGAAATAATGTAAAGCAAAAAAGGCACAACTAAAAGAATGGAATACACATTAATTATGATGATATGAGGAAAAGTAAAGAAATGAATGGACAAAGAATCCAGGTATAGACTCCGAAGAAAATGACTGAAAAAAGCATTTTGATAATTTATTCTTTGAAAGTAAATGTATATACTTACTAAACAACTTTACTTGTTTTTATATTCAAAGTAGAGTTTCAGATATAATATTTAAATTTAAAAAATAAACTGTTTTAAGGGAAATTTCACATGCATGTCTTAAGCTAACCTGCTTTAATATCTTTGGCTAGTTTCCATTCCCACCCCCAAATGACATCCACAATTACTCACTCTATACAGATTTCTAATGATTTCCAGTTTAGTTATGAAAACTTTCACAGCCATTGGTCTTATCTGAGAAGATTCAAAGACAGTAAGTTTTCCATTCTCAAAGGGAGGTAGAGGAAAGGACACAGGAAAGAGATTATTGTAAAGGCACATACTGTCCAGTATGCCTTTGGGGGGGAGGGGAGGGAAGGAGGGAAAAAGGGAAAGACAGAAAGACATAGAAGGAGGAAGGTTGGGAGGGAGGAGGAGGAAAGAGAGAGGAAGAGAGAGAAGAGCATAAGTATCATTCCAATGGTGTCCCAAAATACATGATCCTAACAAGTTAGTGAATGGGAGTAGAAACCACTTTTGGATGAAGATTCTGCTATCCTACACAGAGATCCCAGCATGTCTTTAAAACATTTTAAATTACTTTTTCAACTCAAAAACAATGCACCATAATTTTGGAGTATATATTTAAGCAAGTTTTCCTTTGGAAGCCAAAAATGCAGTCATTCATCTTAATTTTAAATGAAAGAAAAAAAGGTTTTGAAGGCAGAGATTTTTGTACTCATTCATGCAATAATCTTGGGACTATGCTATGTGTATATAAATACAAAAAATGCCTTGCCCTCAAGGAACTTACATTCTAATAGGGAATGTAATACATAAAGGGGAGTGGTGTAAAGGAAAGACAGTCTTGATTTAGCCAGTCAAATGGATTGTGAGTGAAGCCACTGGGCAGAAGATTATCGAACTCTTTCCAGCAGTAATGGTGGTATTGATTTGATAAACATTCCCAGAATAAGAACAAGAAGTAGACTTTGGAGGGAGGGAGCCACATGGGGGCAGAATGTGGACACAGTATGCATATGGTGGCAGGGAAGGTAGCAAGTTGCTTTGACTGAGCAGGTCTTATGCTCCTGGTGGATGGTTAAACATAATGTAAAACACAGTCTATGCTTGTGTTTATATACTTATTTATCAACCAATCAGTATAATTTAGCCTTAAAGGGAGTCCTAAAACTGAGTGGATTAACTCACCTTGGGTAGAGAAGCATAACCTCTGGATTTGGGAAGGAGAGGATCACTGATGTTAGTGAAAAGAAGATGGGTTATAGTTAGACTAGAGGGCAAATGCCCACACTGGCTAGGTCTTGGGTATCCAGATGGCTGGCTGGATGACTTCCAAAACTTTAGTCTATGTATAAAAGTTCTCAGGAAGTCTATGCTTTCTTATGTTCATTTTATGTTGTTATTCTGAGATGTTAGAAGATCAGGAAGGTGTCAGAATTGTTTTTCTTTCCTTGAATGTAATGTTTAGTGGTACAACTAAATTTTTAGTCAGTTTGCTGTCACAGTGGATATAGTGCTGGGCCTGGAGTTAGTAAAGACTGATTCCAAATCTGGCCTAAGACAATTACTAGCTATATGACGCTAGGCAAGTCACTTAACTCTGTTTGCCTCAGTTTCCTCATAGGTACAATGAATTGGAGAAGGAAATGACAAACCACTCCAGTATTTTTGCCAAGAAAATTCCAAATGGGGTCATGAAGAGTTGGACATGACTGAACAACTAAATTTTTACAATAGCCTCTTGACTGGTCTCCCTGTTTTCAGTTTCTTCCTTATCCAATCCATATTCCACACAGTTGCCAAACTGGAAACTCTTAAAACTTAAATCTTAATATTTCAGTCCTCTATTAAACATTTTCCAGTGGTTCTGTATTGGCTATAGAACAAATTACAAACTTGCCAGTTTGGTATTTAAAGTCCTCCATTACATGGTTTCCTTATACCTTTCTAGTTTTTTTTTGTTTAGTTGTTACTTCCCTTCTTTTAGTTGAATTGGCCTGTCATCTGTTTCCCATATATAACGTGCCTTCTCCTTCCTCCATACCTTTGCACAGATTGCACTCCTTCAACTCCACCTCTTAGAATCTCTAGCTTCCTTGAAAGCACAGTTTAAGTGCCGACTCCTTCAGATTTTTCTTGATTCACCTAAGTTTGGTGTCCTCAAATTACTCTTTATAATTTTATACATGTATCCATCTATCCATCTCTCTCTCTCTCTTTCTCTCTCTCTCTCTCTCTCTCTCTAATCCCTCATCCTCAACAGAATATAAATTCCTTGAGGCAAGGACTGTTTTATCTTTGTTTTGAATGTGCTAAGCACAATGCCTTGTGTATTTGTAGTTGTTCAGTCATACAGTCATAATCAATCCTTTGTGAACCTGTGGACCATTGCACACCAATACTGTCCATGGGGTTTTGTGAGTGAAACCAAATTTGAACTCAGGTCTTTCTGTCTTCCAGGCCCAGCACTCGATCCACTAAGCCATCTAGCTGCCTCCATCTTGCATAAAAGAGGTGCTTAATAAAAGTTTGATGAATATCAAAAGTATGAATTTGAAAATAGAATAGCTCCTACATAAATTCCCTGTATCTTAGAGGGTTCATTTGTCACTGGCCATGAGCTAAAAGCATCTCATTTGGGAGCCTGGATGACATCTAATGCTGCCTGTGGCTCATCTGGTTCTGATGGATGTCTGAGATTCTCCAAAATAGCAAATATCTGAATTTTATTTATGAAACTTTCTAAAGTAATCAAGTGAACTTTTCAAAGTGAAAATTTGAGTTTTGCATTGGAGAGAATCAGAAAAAAGTAGATTTGCTAAAAACTTGCTAAGTCCATGCAGAGATTAGCAAGAAGGATGGTTAGCATGGGAAAGTTCTGGAAGGAGTGGCTTCAGTAAAGTAAGATATCAAAAGCACATTAAAAAATTAGTCTGTTTCTTTTTTTGTTTGTTTTTTGTTTTTGTAGGGGAGAAGGCAAGGCAATTCGGGTTAAGTGATTTGCTCAAGGTTGCACAGCTAGTTAAATGTCAAGTGTCTAAGGATGAATTTGAACTCAGGTCTTCCTGATTCCAGGGCTGGTGCTCTACTCGCTGTACCACCTAGCCTTCCCTAGTCTGTTTCTTTTTAAGGACTATGCTACTGGCAAAGAACTACAGAATAAGTGGATGCCCATTAACTGGGAGAAGACTGAACAAACTGTGGTATATGAATATAATGGAATGCTACTGTGCTGTAAAAAATAAAGACTGAGATGGTGTCAGAGAAACTTGAGAAGACCTGTATGGACTAATGATGAGTAAAGTGAAAAATTCAATAAACCTTCTTCTCCATAGGACAATATGAAACCAGAAGAATAACTTAAACTATAATGTTAACATTGTAAAAACAAACAATTTTGAAAAAATGTAAGAATTTTGACCAACTCAATGATTAGTCAAGATTCTAGAAAAATAATTATGAAAAATGCTACCCATCTCCTAACAGAGATGTGAGAGACTAATACACAAAATCAGACCCACATTTTTAGGACATGGTTAGGATGACTTGTTTTACTCAATTTTTCTTATTTGTTGCTAGTGTTTTCCTTCCTTTAGGAGGAATAGAAAAGAAAAAAATTGATTACTGTAAATAAAAACTTTTTTTTTAAAGGGATTATACTACTAAAGCATATTTTTTAGTGAAATATGTTTGTTTGTACAAGGTATGGTTAAAACTACTATGAAGTATACTTTGATCCTCTCAGGGCTAGTAACAAATTATGGTTGAACTCTGGTTAGTTTGTACATACATATGTGATATTCTCCCTATTGTTGGGTGACAGTTCCAGAAATCCCTACAGACAGATGCTTAAATACTTCAGACAGATGTTTCAAATAGCTCTAACCTTTCCCAAGTTCTTTTATTTCTTTTTTTTTTTTAAATCAAATTGGGGAACAAGCTATCATTATGTGCTAACGGTTTTTTATGCCAGCTAATCTACTATTAACCAGGAGAGTGGGGGTGACTAAGGCAGTGTGGGCAGGAAAAGGCAGTGAATATTTGAAATCTGCATTCCTGAATTTGAAAGTGAGGAGTATTTCCCATACGAAATGATCCAAAATTTCCTGAGCACTGATACTGAAAACAACCAAGCACCTTTGCAAACGGGATAATGATAATAATAATAACAATAATGAAGGTATATATTAAAAACCATGGGGTAGCAATTTTCAGCATTATGATATTTTTAAAAATATGTTTATGTCTATGTATACAACTACCATGATAATGCTTATACAACGGCCTGTGGTAGATAGATACTTAAAGTATCTGGGGTAGTGAGATATACCAGTAAGTACATACAACTACCATGCTAATGCTTATATAATAGTCTATGGTGGCTACATATACTTAAAACATCAGGGATTGTGTGATATGCTGGAAAGCACACTGAATTAGAAGAACTTGGTTTCAAAATCTGCTTCAGGTATAACCTATGGGCCTGGGCAGATCACAAAACAGGAGGCAGCAAATGCCCAGCAAGTCTAACCACCACTTTGACTACCATTTTCCCTTTGATTCTCATGTAGACAGCTGAGGGCTCTGAGAGGAGTGTCCTCTAACCCAGGGCTTCTTAAACGTTTTCCACTTCCAAACCCTTTTCATGTTTCGGCAGCCTTGGTTAGCGTTGCATTGCATGGTGTCATGGCATGTACAGTGTAAAGCGTGCATGTTTTGTGTTAGAATCAAGGCTGCATTGAAGTTGTGTGATGCAATCCAGACAAGTGCTGCCAGAAACACCTCGGATTCATTAGGCCTTTGATTTTGAGTTAATTTTTGGTCGTAATTTTTTGCAACCCCATATGGGGTCATGACCCACAGTTTAAGAAGCACTGCTCTAAACCACCAGACCTGCTTCTTTCTAGTCCACCTTTGAAGAGATACATAACTCTGAAGAAGAAAACTTGCACATTACATTGCCTAGCACATAGAAGACATTTAACAAATCATTTATTTATTTATTTAATATTTCAATTAATTAAATAATATTTATCTTGATTATTACCAATAACCACTGGTGGGTAACTGCCCCAACAAAGAGATAAGTATAAGAGCTGTAAGAATGCAAGCACCCCTAGACCACTGGTCCCAAATTAGCCCCAGAGTGGCTCCCATGGAGAAGGGGACCAGTTATGCCCAACAACTGTTAACCAACTGCTACTCATCAGGCAGATAAGGTATCCTAGGGCTGAAGCAGCACAGCAGCCTGGGGAGAGATGGGAGGCAGTGTATTGATCCCCCCTCAGGGCCTAACAGAAAGGGTCCAGTTTCCATAGCCAACATCTTGGGAAGCGATCTCTGTGAAGATGCAGTCTGATAATGCTACTGAAAAATGCTAGAGTCACTTTTTTTTTGACAAAACAGAAAGTCCTTGGCACTGTCAAGTGGTTCAACATCAAAAACTGATATATTTTTAACAGAGGAAATAACATAAAAGAAGAAGCATTACCATCTGCTTTGCTACTACACTCTAAAGACCATGGGACCTTTCTAAGTGATTTGAGGCTCAAACTTTTCCTATATATTGTCTCTCCCAGTAGAATGTGAACTCCTGAAGAGTAGGGACTTTTTATTTTGTTATTTCTATCTCCAGTGCTTAGCATGATCCTCTGCATACAGTAAATGCTTAATAAATGCTATTTACCCCCATTAATTAATTAAACTTTCTGAGCCTCAGTTTCTTCATCTGCAAATCAAGTTTAGACTAGATGTCTAACATGCCTTCTGTCTCTGAATATATGATCTCTTGATCGGTATTGAAACTGGTTCCATCACAGCCTGCAGTGAGAAACGTAGAACTAAATTATATTTTATTTGATTCAGAGGCAGACATTTAGCATACATCATAGGTAGAAATTGGTTTGATAACGAAGGCTGATTTATGGCTGATTAGAAACTGTATGCACCTTTCATTGCCTGGCTTGCATCTTTTATAGATGGGATGCTTTCTCTAAGGGATGCACAATAAACAGAAAGGTACGAAATTCTAAAATTCAATAAACCTTCTTCTCCATAGGACAATATGAAACTCTCATGGGTTTCCAAAATCAGTGATACCACCCCCCGGGGGGTGGTGGAATGATCCATGGGGGCAGTAGTTCTCCGGTACAATTAAGGTGTGTTGAATAAAAATAATGTGCAGTGGAAGCATAAGGAAAGAAGAGAAGAACATTTTGAAAAAACATTTATACACGTTTCATCTGTTGTGTTAACAGAGTTAAAGTCATAGTGATTACATTATTTTCCAAACAAACACACAAAATGCAAGTTGTAACCAATCAGTGGTCAAGTCTGTAGACAAGTCTTAACCAACAAGTGATGTCAGGTGAGCATGTTGGGCATTGTTGCGAAGTCCAGCCTGTATTGGCAGGAATATGTATGTGTGATGACTTGTTTACAATACAATATCATGAATGCAATGCAGTGTTGTCATCAAAATTTCAATGTAGGAAAAAACTCACAAATTTACAATAAATTATTAAATTTAAGATGTGTCATTTAAAAATTTTATATTTTATTGAAATGATGAAAATTTCCAAAAAACTGTTAAAGGGTTAAAGAAAGTAGAATTCCAGGGAGGTGCTAAGTAATTTTTTTTGAAAAGGGGGTGGTAGGCCAGATAAGTTTGGGAACCTCTGCTCTAGAGCCTCACTGATCAACACCAGTACCCTGGCAGGGGCCCACATAAGCAGTACAACTTGGAAATCCAGGAATGCTGTGTGGACAAACTAGGATTTAATGACAACAAAAAGCAAATCATAGCAGCAGAGGGAATGTCATCAAAGCATGCCTGCAGTGAACTGGGACCATTGCATTACCACAGACATTCTGGAGATGGATCAGTTCTAACTAACAATTCTTGAACGAGCAACCATTGGGAATTAACTGGTTAGCATTGCTGAATTTTGAAGTTTTAAAATCTCTAGATACAGTGTGATAGTCCTTATGAAGCCACAGGAACAGTCAAGCCACCCAGGCTTAGGGAATCCTCAAAAATAAAGCAGCTCTTTTAAAATGTTCTATATTCTGATAGAAAATGCTATTCATGGCTTAGGCGTTCAGTCCAACTCAACAAATATTTATTAGGTCCCATCATGCAAAGCACTACGGTATATGCTGTAGATACAAAGACAAAGACAAAGACAAAAAGCAGACCTTTCCCCAAGGTGATTACTAGGAGATATATTACTTAAGCAGATAAGCAAAGGGAAGAGAAGACTAACTTGGGATAACCCTGAGATAACAAACATGGAAGTTCCTCATTGAGATGTAGTGTTACAACTGTAATGATCAACAGCTGACCAAAAAACTGAGTTCAGTGGACTGGGCTAAATCTTGGAGACATTCAAGAATTCTTTCTCTGTCTGTCTGTCTGCGTGTGTCTCTCCCTCTGTCTCTCCTCTCCTCTCTTTTTCTCTACTCTTCGCTCCACTCCTCTTCCCCTCCTTTTCTCTTTTCTCTTTCATCTTACTATCCCTAAACTGAACCTTTGCTGTAAAAAAAGAAAAACAATGAAGAAAAACAGAGCACAATATGAAAAGCACCTGACTGATTGCTGTACCCTGCCTGCAGTGAACCGGTCCCACTCTACAGAGAGAGGGGAAATGTGTTTCATCATCTCTTCTCTAGGATAAAATTGATCATCACAAATAACTTAAATGCTTGCTCCCTCGTGGTGTTTTTTTTTAAAACAGTATTTTTGTAATGACTCTATATATTGTTATCTTGGCTCTACTTACTTCACTCTGCTCCAACTCATATAAATAAGTCTCTGCACACATTCCTAATTCCTCATATTGTTCATTTATTGCCACACAATAATATTCCATTACATTCATATACTATACTTTTTCAGTCATTCCTCAATCAGGGGATTTTCCTTTTTTTCCCCCTTCCACAAGAATTGTGCCTTTTTCCTCCTTTTAGTTCTTGGCTCTTGCTCCTAAATGATAGTTTTAGAGAATAGCAGGCTTGAATAAAACAAAAGCTAAGTATAAATTTAAAAAAATAAAATAAAAGGTTGCTACATCTATTCTTCACTATGACAATGAGAAGGCATCTGAATAGTCCACTGACAAAAGCCTACATTATATCACTTTTCTACTCTCCCCCAGCCCCAGAAATTTTCTGCCATAACAATGCCAGATCGAGCCAAATATTCTTAGAAATAGCTTACCATTTAAGAACATTATGTATTTTCTTGACAGCAAAACCAAGCAAATAGCAAGGGGGAAAACAATGATGATACAGATTCTTTCCCCGGATCTACAAATTAGTTGTTCTTTTGTTCTGAAGACAGTGTTGTTCTGATTAATTCAATACCTTGAAAAATACTGGTGTCTACTGTTATACCCAATTATGACACAGGAAATCATGGAGTTGATAAAATAATAGCAACAACCTACATCAGTGGGGAGGGAAGAGTTGAGTGCTGACAGAAAGATGGGATAAAAGTTGCTAAATTCTAACCTGTCCCTCCAGTTTCTAATGGGGGATTTGCATGGAGTAGCCAGACACACAAGAGGCATCAGGACTTTTGTCAAGGTAACTCAAAAAACAGACCAAAATAATTTAAAAAGGCAAACGATGCCTAAGGGCTTCTTTGGTTCTACTAAGTCTGAACCACAAATGAGCTGAGATAGCCACTGGGGCTGGGGGCTAAAAGAACAGATAGAGTCCTAGTTCCACTGAGAAAAGGTCATGTAACAACTATGATTAAATGGAGTACCAGAGATGGCAGCCTTAGAGAACCCACAAAGATCAATTTCTTCCACTTCTGAGCAGATAGTAGAGCTGCAAAGAAATGTATATTAGCAGAGGATCCCAGCAATGTGCAGAAGTAGAAAAAGCAGTTTAAAGTCCAATGATATTGGATTCCCTCTGTTACTGGATTTTCTCAGTTAAAGGTCAAATGATTAATCAGAAAAGCAGATAATATCTGCATTTGAATCTTCCGGGAAGGAAGCATCATCAATGTTTCCACATATTTCCCAAGTGTAAACCCTTTTCTACTCATGCTCCCCCTACGCATGGGAGAAATTCCCCTTGTTATATCTGCCAGATAGCTTAATATATCTTCTGGTTTGTTGGTAAAAGAAACATTGGTAGGAACCAAACTATGATTTTAAGCATGTATGTGCTAGCCCAAAGCATTCCTTGAACCTATGACTAAGGAGGACTGAGCTATACATTTATTTACTACTTTAGTCAGTCAACTAGCATTTAATATGTGCCTATGATTTACCAGCGACCATGCTAAGCACTGGAGATATAAATAAAGGTAAAAAACAGCTTTTGTTCCCAAGGAGCTCATAATCGAAAGAAGGAGACAACAAACAAACAACTATGTACAAACAGGACGTATACAGAATAAATCAAGGGTATTCTCAGAGGGAAGAACCCAAGTTAAGGACTAGGAAAGTCTTCACATAGAACGTGGGAGTTCAGCTGAGACTTGCTGGAAGCCAAGAGGTGGAAATGAAGAAGAGAGTTAAAGAAATGAGATATATCCAGGGAAAATTTTTGTAGTAGGGAGATTGAGTGCCATGTGTGAGAAACAGCAAGGTGACCAGTGTCACTGGCTTGCAGAGTACACAGAGAGGCATAAGGCATAAAAGACAAGAGAGGTAAGATGGGGACAGTTTATGAAGAGTTTTACAAGCCAAATAGAGAATTTTACAGTGGATATTGAAGATAGTATGGAGTCACTAGAATTTACTGAATGGGAATGAGGCGGAAAAATGGTCAGAACCACGCCTTAGGAAGCTCAGTTTAACAGCTGAACATGGATTGGAATGGGGAGAGGCAACCTATTCTCCACTCAGCTGTTTGAGGCAGGGAAACCAACCAGAAGAGTTTTGCAACAGTTCAGGTATAAGGTAGTGAGAGCTTGCACCAGGGTGGTGGCAATTTAGAGGCGAGGAGGAGGCATCCACAAGGGATGTTATAAAGATAGAAATGACAGGACTTGACCACTCATTAGATATGGCTACTGACAGTGAGGAGCTGAGAATGACATCCTGGTGGCAAACCTGGATAACAGGTGAAGGTGGCACCCTCAACAATAATAGGGAAATCAGGAAGAGGGGATGGTTTAGGGAAAATAGGTGATAGGTTTAATTTGGGATATGAATTTAATATGTCTGCAGAACATCAAGTTGCAAATATCTAAAAGGCAATTAAAGAGGCAAGAATGGAGATCAGGAGAGAGGTTAGGACTAGACAAGTAGACCTGCAAGTCATTAGCACAGTTATGATAACTGAAACCATGGAAATTGATGAGATCATCAAATTACTGGTATAGGGAGGGAGGAGAAGAGGGCCTAGGACAGAGCCTTGGGAGACTCCTACTGTTAGCAGGCATGATGTTTCCTTTTTTTTCTCCTTTTTTGCAAGGCAGTTGGGGTTAAGTGACTTACCCAGGGTCACACAGCTAGTAAGTGTCAAGTGTCTGAGGCTGGATTTGAACTCAGGTCCTCCTGACTCCAGGGACTCTATCCACTGCACCACCCAACTGCCCCATGATGTTTCCTTTTCAAACAAAGGAAATAGGGAAGAAGCCATCAGACAGGTAAGAGAGCCAGGAAAGTTCACTGTCACAAAAGCCTAGAAAGAAAAGAATATCAAAGAGAAGAGGGTGATCAAAAGTGTCAAAGACTTCAGAGAGGTCAAGAAGGATGAGAGGTAAGAAGGAGCTATAAGATTCAGTAATTAAGAGATGATTAGTCACTTCTAAGAGAGCAGGTTTGTTTGAAAGATAAAGTCAGAAGCCAGACTGTAGAGTTAAGAGAATGAGAAGAAAGTGGAGACACCTATTATAGATGAAATTCTTGAGGAGGTTAGTCATAAAATCGAGGAGAAATATAGGATGATAAATATCTGAGATGAACAGATCAAATACGGGTTTTCTGAGGATGGCAACGGCAAAGCTGTCAGTAGAAGCTAGGGCTTTGAACAGAAAGACTAACCCAAGGTAATCTGTTTATCACAGCAGAGAGCAGCATAGGGAGGACGGTTCAAATAGAATCCTATCCTTCTCCAAAACACCAACTTGCTGTTCTCTTATTTCCCATATTCCTTGAGTTATAATATTATAACTTTGTTCTTTTGTTCATATTTCAAACCTTAGCATTTTTTTCAATGGCAACATATTTCTCATCTTCCATGAAAAATACATGAAATGTGGTATCATTAAAAGATCATTGTAGCTGGGAGAACGAGACTTGGGTTCAAACTCCTACTGTGGTACTTATTGGAGACTTTCTGAACCTCAATTCAAGTATCTTTAAAATGGAGTAATAATGTTGTGAAGAAACGACTTTGAAAACTTTAAAGAGGACTATACAAATGTGAATTTAATATTATTCTTATTCCAGGGACAACAGGGCAAAAGAGAGTTGGACACTCCCTTTTTTTCCCACAAGAGAGCTAGGCAGATAGAAAATCAGGATGGTGGTAGTCAAAAAAAAAGTAAGAGGAACTGGTGAATCAATGCCTGAAGGAAGATTAATGAGGTCACAAGGTTGTAGCAGATGGGAGAAATGGGGTGCACTTCAGTATCACTCGGAGCTTTCCATACTTATCACGTATATTTAAAACTTGCCTGCTCACTAGGGCCTCCTAAAATTCTTGTAAACTTTACCAGATGGGAAAAAAGTCCTATATATGTGGGTATCAGAAATTCTATCCATCCTGCACAGGAACATGGGAGTCATCTATGCCAACTCTAAGCTGAACTACATGGGAGAAAAGAAAATTCTGAGCCTAATTGCCAGGGGGAAGGGGGAATGATTTTTAACTGTCTGCTGTATTGTTGGGTAATGGTGTTTGTTACCATGGTAATGCAATGTCTGACACTGGGATAACTGCACAGCTATCAGGAAATGAAACCCTTTTATTTTTCTCTATCAGTTCATATCTTCATCTCAAAGGCCTGGGTGGTCACTGTGCCTGTTTCAGGCCAAAAAAGTTCAACATGGAAACTTACATGGAATACTAACCCTTTAAATGTTCCTTAGAGAGGCAAGAAGTTTCCAGGTGGGTTAGGGGAGAAGGCAGGGGGGAAGGCAGGAGAGAAGGAATTCCTGGATATCAATTTGATATATTTCTTAAAGAATTTGGCTCAAAATACTTGAGGTCACAGAGCAAGAGATGGAGGAAAAAAGATGGAAGGAAAATTCTGGAAGCAACTTTCGTAAATTCCAGACTTCGGACTCATCCAGGAGGCTCCTTCCAGAACCATATGGGACAAATGACAAAGAACAGGCACTGTTGGGTAAATTAAAATAAACTGCCAAAGTATAGAACCATGTGAAAATAAACAAACATTCAATTATACAGTGACAATTAAAGCATAGGGAATTTACCAGAGATTTATGAAGCAGCTGGGAAGAGTTGATAGCCCCAGGGGCAGCCAAAGAATTTCAGTCAAAGAATAATTCCCGGGAATTGCTTCATATGATTTCCTCTATTAAGCAGAAAATAGAGGAAAAGCCCTCTGTGACTGGTTTGGTCTTTTCTTCTCCCTTCCCTGATCCCCATCAATGGATGGTTGGGCTTCATTAAGATCCCTTAGGAGATAATTAGGCTGCTTGGTCCATCTTTCCCTGTCATTCATTTTTTTTCCTTTTTAGAGGATTTGTTCAGAGATCTCCTGATGAGGGAACTCCCCATCCCTACAAAGAGTTTCACATAATCTGAAACTCTGAGTCTCAGAGAACCACTTAGTACAATGAAGTTAAATGACCTGTCCAGGGTCAGAAAGCTAGTATGTGTCAAGAGGCAGGATTTGAACCCATATTTTTCTGACTCTGAGGTCAGGTCTCTATCTACATCACATTCCCTCTCATGCCAAAACATATATGGCATAAAACTTAATAATAATAGCATTTATATATGTCTTTAAGGTTTGCAAAGCACTTGACATACGTTATCTCATCTGATTCTCACAACAATCTTTGGTGGTATTATTACCATTTCAGATGAGGAAGCTGAGGCTGAGAAAGGTTAAGTGACTTGCCTAAGGTCAGTCACATAGCTCGTTAGTGTCTGAGGTGGGATATGAACTCAGATATTCCTGACTTCAAGTCCAACGTTTTAACTATCATGCCACCTCACTCCTTTTCCTGTCTCTTCAGTCTAACTGGATTCAAGATCATTTTGGGAGGAAGTCAAGGCAACATAGTCAATACAGTCCTTCCATGAGTTTCAGGGGTTGGTCATGCCTACTTTCAAGTCAATAAGCATGGAGGTGACCTGGGGCCCTCAGAAGTTATGCTACTTGAGCCCGAGTTCTGGTAAGTTCTATCAAGCTATGAAAAGGCTTTGAGTATGGACCTTGTTATAACTTGGATTGTTTCCTAAACCAGCTTGGCTAAATATAAAAAATTCATCACCATGTTGGCTAAAGGCTGACTGACTTCTCAGCCACAGCAACTCTTAAATACCATCTACTAAGATGTAGAGAGGCTGTAATCTGTGCCATTTGAGGGACCGCTTGAACTGAAAACTCCTGATCCTGGAAGTACAGATGTATGTCTCTCATGCTACTCAAGGCACAATGCAGAATACCAGAGGGTAAAAGGATCTGAACAGACCTTGCTGAGACATAAGGTTTAGGTACTCAATTGCCACAGGCTTTAAGTATATTCTCAACAGCAGTTGGTATTTCACACTGTGAATTCTAGCATGAACTGAGAAAATGGGGGGAAAACCCTAGGTGACTGGTTTGGTCTTTTTTTTCTCCCTTTTTACTTATTCTCATCTAATGCAAAGGAGAAGATTGAGTTACTTTTTAAGAGTGGGTATTGTTTGATTCTTTATGGTCTTGCAAACCAAGTCCATTCCAGGGCCTAAAGCTGGTCTTGCTGGTGCTAGTCTCTGACCACATTAAATAAAAGTGAAAATAAGTATTATACTTGGGTTTGTTTTTAAAGATTTCTTACTTATATATCAGCTGTCCGTTAAAGAAAAATCACATGCAGAATATTGATTTTCTTTTTTTCATTCTGTGTCTTCCTTTAGGCATTACAAAGGGGAATGACTTGAGACTATAGAGCGCTATATAATCAATCAGCAGGTATTGACAATAAACATTAGCACTGGAAACGACCCCCTCATAGGCTATCTAATCAAATTTCCTTATTTTACAGGTGTGGAGACTGAGACTCAGAAATGTTATGCGGCTTGACCAAAGTCACAGAGGTAGCATGTCATTAGGCAGGATTTGAACTTGCGTCCTTTGTATTTCCAAGTCTAGTACATTTTCCACTTACTACACTTTCTTCCAAGGTCAGGCACTAGGGATATGAATACGAAGAACGAAACAGCACCTACTCATCAAGAGTAACACAAACCTCTCCTCTGCATTAGGTGGGGAAAAACAAAAATGGAAAATGGATACAGTATGTTTTTCCTCTTTACCTGAATTTCTTTTTATCAAGAAACAGGAGAAGAGCGAAGAGTAAGCTAGACTCATATACAGAGTAACAACAACAATAATACTACTAATAATTAGCACTTAGGAAATGCTTTAAGATTTTCATATTTTCTAAATATGATCTCTTTTGATCCTCACAACCTTGGGAACTAGGTGCTATTAGTGTCATCATTTTACAGAAAACTGAGGCAGAAAGAAGAAGTCACTATTGCACTGGATGACCTTGAAAGTTTCTTGTAGCTTTGAATCTACGACCCTATGACTATTGATTGGAAAAAAATCTTGTTGTCACATGATTTTGCCAGGTCTCTAAACCAAAATATTTAGTAGGCACTTGGCATACAACAACCTGGTTGAAATGTGAACCATCTCAAGAACAACTTAGCAATTTGAGACGTGAGATTGAGCATGTGTAACAGTAAGGATAAGTTTTAAATGCAAGTAACAATCCCCCTACCCTTAGTCTAAAAACAGATGCCTTAGACCAATTTATTTTCCACTGCTGAAATGTTTAGGAAATTAGCTGTTAATCATGCCTGGTTAGAAAAAAAAACCCAAAACAACAGAGGTCACATACCAGCTCCTGAAATCCTGCTTTATCTTAGACCTGCTCCATACTCCCACCCTACTGACTGTTCTCCAACTTGTTTTCTCTCTTATTTTTTTTCCTACAAGATTTGAAATAGCATTTAGATGGCAAGATTTGGAGTTGTGTGAGGAGCCATGGCCATATAACAAATAGCTGGGCTTTATTTATCTCCCCTGAAGTAAAAATAAAGAGATCTGAAGGAAAAAAAAAATATAGACGGGAGCAGGAAGCTGGCTATTCCACAGTCATTTTGAATTTTGTATTTAACAAGTGAATTCTGTTCCTGCTGATACTGTCCATTTAAACATAAGCATCACAACCTGATTTAGGGATCATTCTTAGTGCTAAAGGTCCTGAAAACAGTGTTAAAGTCTACTAGAAAATAATATCTGTTCTTGGCTATTTCTACATTGACTGATCTGTCCATGAAGTTCACTAACACTGTGATCGACCTTCTAATCTTTTGCCATTACCTTGTCTTAACTCTTGATTCTCATAGTATTTTGTTTCAGTTACAACTGAAATTAGCTGACTTTCCTGTTGCCTTCTAGCATGGTAACACTAGGTCTGGATTAGGAACAATATCGAAGAATAAAATCTTTTGCTTTATCCCCTGTTCAGCAGTTCCATATTGTTTCTAGTCTAAAATATTACCTATTTAAGATATTCCACAATTTGACTTCAACATATGTTTCCAACCTTATTTCATTTTATTCCCCGTCGTGACGATTTATGTTCCAGCCAAACTGAACTCGACTTGTTTCCTGAACTTGACATTCCATCTCTCATTTACGTGATTTCACACAAGATGATCCCCATGCCTGGAATGCACTCTCTTCCTATCTGAAACTTTTGAGATCTTTATCTTCCATCAAGTTCCAGCCATGTATTAAATGCTTATTATGTGCCAGGCATTGTGCTAAATTTAGGGACACAAGGAAAAACTAAAAATGGTCCTTGCCTTCCAAGAACTTATAGCCTAAGGAGGGAGACAACATTTATTTAATTGGCACATAAATTATACTTATAAGTAGCTAGAAGGTACTCTTCGAGAGGAAGGTACTAGCAGATGGGGAGACTGAGAAAGTCCTACTTAAGAAAGTTGTACTTGAGCCGAGTATTAACAAAAGCTAGGATTCTAAGAGGTTGAAATTAGGAGGGTAATTCCAAGTATGGGGAAGTCAGTGCAAGGTCACATAGATCCGAGATGGACTATCTGTCATATGCATAAGGTACAGCAAGTAAGTTAGAATGGCTGGATTATAGCATGTTTGGAAATGAATTGTTAGAAGACTAGAAAGACAGAAAAGGGCAAAGTTAAGAAGAGCTTTAATTGGCAACAGAGTAGTTTGTATTCAATCCTAGAGGTAAGAGTGAGCTATTAAAGTTTACTAAGTAGTGGGATGATATGGTCAGAGGAAAATTACTGTGATAGCTGAGTAGAGGATGGGCTGGAATGGAGAGAGACATGAGGCAGGGATTACACTTAGAAGCTTACTGTGACAGTCCAGGTGAGAGAGGATAAGGGTCTCAACTAGCATGCTGGCTGTGTGAGTAGAGAAAAGAGGATGTATGGGAGGAAAGATGTAAACAAAGTACAAGACTTTGTAACTGACTGGATATGTGGGGCAGGCAAGAGCGAAGAGCTGAGGACAGCATCAATGTTGGGAACCTGGCCGACTGGTTTCTCCCCCTGAATTTGGGAAGAGAAATGAATAATTTTCTTTTGGATGCATTGAGTTTGCGAACAGGATAATCAGTTTGAAGTGTCTTATAGGAAGCTCATGATATGAGTCTGATACAGAGGTCAAAGGTTTCAATAAGCTGGGTATATAGATCTGTGAATTATCTTCAGAGAGGAAAACTGACCCCATTAATGCTGGAGATAAACAAATAACAGCATAGAGATAAGAGAAGAGGGACTAGAACAGAGTCTTGTTTTAGTTAGAGTGCTAGGTGACCCCAACAGTTAATGGACAAGGATCCAGACAGAAGGGGGCAGTCAGAGAAGGAGGAGAAAAACCAAGAGAGCAGAGTCAAGAAATCCCAGAAAAGAGAGAATAACCAGGAAGAGAAGATGGTCAGTAGCATCAAAGACAGCAGAAAGAGGTTAATATTGAGAAAAGGCCATTAAATTGGTCGATTAAGAGACCTGTAAGTTGGAGAGAGAAGTTTTAGTTAGTTAGTTAGTTAGTTAGTTAGTTTAGTTAGTTAGCTCCTAGTCAGGAGCTAGATTATACACTAGGTGTATATGACTTTTTTAAGGACTTTAACAGAAGGAGGGAAGAAGAGAGAGCTCTAGGTGAATAGCCTGAATTTTATTGATAAAGTATGATGTAAGATCATAGACAAGGTGTAGGAAAGATGATAAGGTAGTTTTGAGGAGTCAAGAAAAGATTTGGGGGATGGCTAGGTGGCACAGTGAATCTAGAGCACCGGCCCTGGAGTCAGGAGCACCTGAGTTCAAATCCAGCCTCAGACACTTAACACAAAACTAGCTGTGTGACCTTGGGCAAGTTGCTTAACCCCGATTGCCCTCCAAAAAGCCAAAAAAGAAAAGAAAAGAAAAGATTTGGAATAGCCACTCTGATAATTGCAATAGGAAATCAATCAGAGTATAATTGTGGGGTTGCCTTCTTGCAGTGAGAATTCACTTGAGATTAGGTAGACCCATTACAGTTTCGTGATTTCCTCCAATTCCATTCACAAATTTGTGCACAGGAGTGAAGGAGGAAGATGTTGGGAGTAATTCAGGGATGGGATTAGGCAAGATAGGTTCAGTGATAGATAGAAGGACAAGGGAACAATATTCAGAGAGCCCTAGAAGTCTCACTACATCCCTCCCGCCACCCCTCTTCAACACAGGTCTCCCTTACTCAGTGAAGCAGAGGTTCCCAGTAACTTGTACAACGGCAAACTCTTTTGACTGAAATTTAAATAGCTTTACAATCCAGTTCAAACTTAATTTCAGCCATGGTATACATTACTTTCCTTCAGACACTCTTCAGTTCAACACAAATTGACTTTCTTGCTATTCCTCACAGGGAGCACACTATCTTCCATTCATGTAGGCTGTTCCCATGCCTGGAATGCTCACCATCCTGAAATCTAGCTCTAAGAATAGCAAGTTTAAAAGTTAATCTCAAACATCATCATCCTAACGAGCCCTTTCCTAAACTGCCAGGGCCTTCTGCCAAATTACCTTATACTTGTATTTTACAAACTTATGTGTTCATGTTGGACATACGTCTCCCTCTATAGTTCATTGAGGGCCAAGACTAATTCATTTTTTTGTTTCTGTATCCCATCTTCCATCTACTCTATATGTATCTTATATGTATGTTGATATAAATGTACCTATTTTTGTTTCACACCACCGCCATCCCCATTAGAGTGCAATGTCCTTGAGGTCAGGGACTAATTTTTGTTTTTAATTTTTCTTTGTATTCCCAGAGTTTACAGTAACACCTGGCTATTAGTAAAACTTGTCGATTAATTTGTTGACTGGGTGATAAGCAATTAGTATCTTGCCAATTAAGTCTTCCTTTACTTCTGTATAGAATGTTTCATCATTTTATTCAAATAATTTCTAAGAATGTCTTGGTAGATTAGCTCCTAGAAATCTTATACATTTTGTAGATATTTTGAATTGAATGTCTTTTCAATTTCTTCCTGTTGCTTTTTTCTATTTGTAAATAACAGAAAGCCTGGTAATTTCTGTAGGTTTCCAGTCCTTACTCTTCACTGAGTTAGAGAGACTGAATTTTACTCAGCTCTTTCCTATGCCAGGGCAGAGGATTCACACACATCATACACAGCCCTTCTCACTCATTCTATCAGGTTGCCTAGAACAGTCCATTCCACAGATATTTTCAACTCGCATAAAGCCCAGATCCTAAAACTGGGCTAAGCCCAACACACCAAAAGTCTGGAGGGTAAGGGCAGGGCTCATGGCCCTTTGCCAGCATTCTTGCTGCCAAGGCAAAGGTCCAGAGGGAGGAGCAGAGCTGCCAGGCTCCTCTTTTCCCATGTGAACCTGGAAAGAAACATATGAATCTGAAATTTCGCTTTAGAACCAAGAAAATGGTAAACACCTTTGCGAGAACAATCTGAAAAATGATTCATGGACTGTGGAAAGATTTCTGATTATTTTGCTATTTTAAGAACCTTCAGGGAAATATGTGAAATTACACATCTAAGAGATAAATGAAGGGAGAAAGCAGCTGCAGCACCTCTATATTTTCAGAGTACATACTGACTACATGAAAATTAGTCTCCAAATAACAAACACTGGCTTCCCTCAAGCATAATATTCCAGAACTTGTCATATAGGGAAAAAATAATACTTTTTTTTTAAAAAAGGAGTCTTTCAGCAGCTACAAGAAAATCTCTCATCTCTTCTCCTACCCCTGAGAGAGTACAAGCCTTCCTCACAAACCTATTTCCTCCCACCAAAAATAGATACACACATCTCCATATCTTGGGACTTTTTGGTGGATGGCTTCTGTAACAGGCTACAGGTCAGATGGGGAAAAAAGAAAGGAGGGAGGTAGGGAGGGAGGGAGAGAGAGAGAGAAAGAGAGAGTGAGGTGGGGAGAGAGAGAGAGAGAGAGAGAGAGAGAGAGAGAAGAAGAAGAAGAAGCTCCTATGTTTGGGGAAATGGGTGTTTGGAAAAAGATCAGTAAATAAGAAAGGTTTCCAATATGCAAATTTCATTTATGTATACACAGCACACATGTTGTTTAGAGGGGCCCTATCTCCAAGAATGCTTGGAGTTTAGTGCAGGTGATGTTAAGTAAATAGAACTTATTAGTTCTACTTAATGGAATATTTATTGTGCAGTGAGAGATAACAAGAGAAATTCAGAGAAAATATTTGTATAAACTGAAAAAGAGTGAAGTAAGTAGACTCAAAAGATCAATATATACAATGACATTTAAAAATCACTAAAAAGCAGTCTTTTCGAATAACTGAAAAAGTAATAATGGTTCTGAAGAGTCAGATAGTGAAAATTGCATCTCCTTTCAAGATAGAGATGAGAGACACAAGGACCAAATGCTGTATACATTGTCAGATGAAGTCAGATGATTTTGTTTAATTATTTTTCTTTGTCACAACGGAGGGTTAGATTAAGGGGAGAGAAAAGTCAAAGTTATAAGACATCAATAAATTTAAGAAAAAAAGTTCTAATTCACCTTAAATTTGTTCCTCCTAAATTGACAAATCTCACAATATATGTGTTAATTTTCTTGAGTATTCACTGAGGGGGGCAAGAGGGGCTGACTATACCTGACCACAGCACATATTTTAACTTAACTAGAAAGGAAAATATAAGAATAGTCTAATGTCTGGTAGTGATAAAAAGTTGTACTGTAAAATGAAGCCCTCCAAAAAACTCAGTTCCAATACTGGAGGTTAACCCGAAGGAAGCACTTTCTCCCTTTGTCTTAACGGCCGCACCTGGAGCTACTTCAGAAGAATCTCAAGATATTCAAGACACTCTTTTTTAGGCTTCCCTAAATATGGGTAACAGCTCCCACACAGTCAAGGTAGTATATGAAAATAAGATATGGGACAGACTTTATTTTACCTGACAAGAAATGCATAAGACACAGGAGCCCGTAAACAGATACAGAAAACCTATCTGTTCACCCCAAGAAGGGAACGAAACCTAAGGTTCCTATTGCTTTGACATACCAATGAGCATCTTTGTCTTTCCCAGAGTCCTTACAGTCTCCCCAAAACTCATAGTACCACCCTGTGGTTCAGGTTTCTCCAGGAAAGTAAACCTATTTTGGAGATTGTTGAACAAGTCTGATTAATGCAGTTTTGTTCTCCAAAAAGGCTACCTAAGTACTATGTGGATGGACTTCTTTCTCCTAGGATAAGCTGAATCAGAAAATTCCCTTGTTTCTCTCAAATGTCTAATATCCTACCTCTCAAATTTGGGAATTTCCAAACTCAGAGCTACTCAAGAGGCAATTCCCAAAGTTAGTGCTACCCTAGGATATCTTCTTTCTCTGGCTAGAAGCCCAGATTTAGGGATCAGGCTGCCTAGGAGTTAAACAGGCCCCTAATCCACAAGGAAGTTGGGGTTCACTATGTCCATGAACTAGCCTCTCAGGTGTCCTGTAGCACATGGCAACCCAGGTTAGCATGCTCATCTGCCACGAAGTTACTGTCTACTACTCCTCCAAGGAGGAAAGTGCACGTGAGCACAGGTTTCTCCTCCCCCACTACTTCCATTCTTAATAACAGTCTACTAATTTTTGTGAATTGATCTTTCTTCTCAAATGCCAGAAGAGGGAGTGAGCTTGTCTCGCTAATTTTAAGTCTCAAGAAGACCTCTAAGAACTCCTTTAAGATTAGTCTCCTTGAGTTGAAGAAGATGAATAATCAGGTGTTCCCTATTTCCTATAAGCAAGAAAACTACACTCTGAGTAGGTACCTCTCAAATACTTCAAAACAAAGATTCATGCCCTATAACCTCATTACTTTGATCAGGTGACTCATTAAATGGATCAGGAACTTCCCTGATCAATGTCCACCCCTTAGACTATCAATCCTTACTGCCAGGATTAATTTCAGATGAACTCCTAGGCATCTATCAGAAACTAAGTGAACAGAATGATTTGACATCCATACACACTATCCTTACTATATGCTCTTTATAGGAATAAATGTTCAATCTATCCCTAAGAATTAGGAGATGTGCTTAATTAATGTTTGCAAAATGCATTAAGAAAATCCCTGGTAAATATCGATATGGCCATGGCTAATCACTCAGTAATAGCTGACATCTGGAGAATTCTAATAAGGAACCTAGAAGCAAAATGATTTCCACATATGGTGGAGGTCCCATAAGCAAGGTCAAGCAGGACTAAAGCTCAGGGGCGAGGGAGGCAGAAATGGAAGTAAGTGCCAACCTCATGGTGTCGGCCTCCTCTAGGCAGATAAAGCTGCAGAGCATGAGGGGGTGGTTAATTATGAAATGAAAGACTAGGACAACCATGACAGATCACTGGAAATCACTCAATCATTCCTTCCCACTCATTCCATTATTACTAAAAGTGTGGGCCTTTACTTTGCTAGGTGAACAGTTTTGCCTTCTGGTATTGAAGACAAAGAGTTTCACAAGCTACCTTAACACAATGCTGCCTGTGTTTTTGTTTTTCTTTGCTTGTTTTAATTATCAGCCATTCATGGCTTCAGAGTTAACATAAAAAGCAAAGACAAACTTTGCTTTCAGAACATAGGGAGGAAGTGGTATTTGTTGCAACCCAGCATTTAGTGTGTGCGCACGCGCGTGCATGTGTGTGTCTGACCAGTTTGACTGGAGATTCATCCAGTTGCAACTCTGCAATCCCTATTTTGTTTATATAGCTTTTAAAAGCTACAAGCAATAATCTGGCAAAGGGATCTCTACCCACAAAATATCTGATATGAACTTCACCCACAACTGTCACATGAAACTGGAGACCCTCTCAACTACATGCATGGCTTTATGTGTTAGGAAGAGTGAGGCATTCCTACCCAATTTACTTTTCTACTTCCATGAGGTACCACTCTATAGATTTATGGGAACACATTCATTAGTTCATAAATTGGAAAAAAGGGTTTAATCTAAGTCAACTGAAAAGGAAACCCTGTTGTGCAGCTCTGTGTGTGACCCATTCCCGGAGAAGAGAACTAGAGAGCTTTCATTTATTTATACAAAGGCCAAGAGAACATTTTGTTCTGCCCAGGCAATTACCTTTTCTGTTTGAAGAGATGACCCTGGCTGCCAGAACTGGCATAATTAGCATTATCAGTTTGTCATGTGATTGGCACAAAACTGCTGGAAACTACACCTTGACTTAATCATTCTTTGGCTCCAAGGAAGTAAGTATATCTCAGATACTAAAAAGTTTGAAGACAAAAATACACCATGGAAACTGTTCATTATCTCACTGCTGTGGACATCCTGCAAATTAAGCATATATTCATCTAACAAGCCTTTATTAAGTGCCTTCACCCTGCCTGGTATAGATACAAAAATGAAAACCCTGTTCTCAAAGACTGCATTCTGCAGTGGGAAACAACATGGAGGCAGATAAGTAAATGCAAAATACATAAAGAGTAGATTCAAAGTAATTTTGAAGGAGCATAGAGTATTAGCAACTAAGACTATCAGAAAAAGATAACTGTTGGAGTTAGCACTTAAACTGACTTTTGAAGGAAATTAGAGATTTTAGGTAGCTAGGTGGTGCAGTGGATAGAGGGCTGGGCTTACAGTCAGGAAGACCTGAGTTCAAATCCAGCCTCAGACACTTACTAGCTGTGTGACCAGGGCACATCACTTAACCCTGTTTGTCTTAGTTTCCTCATCTGCAAAATGGGCTGGAGAAGGAAATGGCAAACCACTCCAATATCCTTGCCAAGAAATCCCCAAATGGGGTCATGAAGAGTCAGACACAACTAAAATAACTCAACAGCAAGAGATTTTAATCAAAGGGATTCTAAATCAGGGTTTCAGAAGGAAGGAGGGAGTAAACTCTAATCATGGGCAACCTATACAGAGGCATGGAGATGGGAGATGGGATGCCTCTCATGGAGAACAGCAAGTAGGTCTTTTTGACTGGAATGTACAGTTTATGATGGGAAGTAAAGAAGGAGAGTGACCTAGTTATTCCCACTAGACAAACTGGGCAGTGGGAATAGGTATGTTGACTCAGCAAACCCAACTGCATTTTTTTAAGCCTCCATTTTGTTATTAAGTGATTTGCCTTACTGGATTGCTTTTATCTTTGTTGTTTTTTTTTTTTTTAATAATAAGATAATCACTTCTGTGGTAAATTTGATAAACAACATGTGTGAGTTCCTAACAAGTGATAAACACATGTCGGCCTTTGGATAGGAAAGACTGCCAGTGAAAAATTATGGTATATGATTTAGTTTCTTTTTATCATGGCATAAGATTGGTGAACTACCAACAAAATTATGCGGTAAACAAATTAGGTGAAAACCACAAATCAGAACTTGGGCCTGTCTAGAAAATGCCTTTCATTAGAACTGTGGGAAATCCCACACATGTCTGTAAGTAGTGCTGCCTGACAGAGCCTTGCAGAACGCTGCCTCTGAGGGGGACATGGCCCCCAGCTGAGCATAGAGAGAACTTTGTTATGAGCGCGGGTACGACACCCGTCTATTGGGGCCTTTAGAATCAGGTTGGTGGGTTTGTTCCTTTAGAGGCTGATGTCTGTATCACTGAATAGATAATAAAGAGTGATTCCGCAAGTATAAGTCTCATTGAGTGTTTCTGTAAGACCAGCCAGCATACCTAAATAATGGAAAATCAGCTTAGCATCACGTCTTGTAAGGCAGGCTGGAGGCAGACTATGAAGGACTTCAAAAGTAAAACAGAGGAGCTTGTAGTTTCTGTTAGACACAAGAAGGAACTACCGTAATTAATTGTCGTTCTTCAGAACTGTGATTTCATCAGTATAGGAACTTCCAGAAAATGCAGATTGGCAACTCTTCTGAAAATTATAGTCCTAGAAGGTCACTTGCAGCCCTAAGATATTAAGTGACTTATTGTTATTTGGATGATTAGATATTAGACAAGAAGTGATTTGTGCCTGATTGTATGTCTGTCATGCAAACAGTTATTTGTCAGAGGCAAGACTTGATCCCAGGTCATTTTGTTTCTGAAGCCAGTTTTCTATTCATTATTCCATACTACTGCTTATGGTTATAGCTGTGCTTTAGGAATACTGATTTCCAGGCTATGTGGATGATGGATAAGAAAGTTTAGATGCAAGATAAATTAGGAAATTATTGCAACAGTCCAGGAGAGAGGTGAGAAAGCCTTGAACTAAGATGGTGGCCAAGTGATGACAGAGAAAGGGAGAGATGCTAGAAACGACTAGTCTTGACAGCTAACTTGATATTAGGAGTAAGGGGGAAAGGAAAGTCAAGGATAACTCTCAGACTACAAACCTGGGTGAGTGGAAGGCTAGTAGTTGCCTTAACAGAAATGGGAAAGTTAAGAAAAAAGGAAAGTTTGGAGAAAAAGAAAATGAGTCCTATTTAAGACATACTGAGTTTGAGTTGGCAATGGATTATCTGTTTGGAAACGTCTAGTAGGCAGTTAATGGTGTAAGACCAGAATTCAAGAAAGAACCTTGAGCTGGATATGTAGATCTGAGAGTTATCAGTATAGAGAGAATATCGGAACCCATGAGTGCTGGGATAATTAAGAAAGCACAGGTAGAAAAAGCAGAGCCACGTAGAGGGTCCAGGGCAGAGCACTGGGGAGCACAAATGCAGAGATGATGATTCAGCAAAGAAAACTTTGAGGAACAGCTGGACAGCTAAGACAACCAGGAGAGAGCAGAGTCCTAAAAACTGAGGGAAGAGAAAGTGTCTAAGAGAAGGAAATGGTAAAAAAAAAAAAAATCTGATGTAGAAATATGAGAACTTCAAAAGGCCATCACATTTGGTAGTAAAGGGTACATGACTTAGACTATGCAGAGTGGATCTGAGTAAATATATTTCTAAATGGAAATCTTTTTGCTGATTGATTTTCAATAAGTATTCAGGATATTGATAGTTTGATAGATTTTATTCCATCAATGTAGTTGTTCCCTTCAGTGGAGCAGATAAAAATTCACCCATACTTTCTCATCACATGGGATTCCTGTTCATATGCTCCCATATGACTCGTTAGAGAGAGTATGCTCAGTGTGCTGGGCCCTTACCAGGACAATACTGATGTTGAAAAAATGGACCTTCCTTTCAAGGAGAAATATGGGTCCACTAGAAGCACTGTGTAATTGTCCAAAGAAAAGCCAGACCAGTATTCTCCTACTGTTCAATTCTGGGGTTACTTTACCATGCAAACGTGGTGTCTTTCCAAGATAACAGTGTGATAGCAAAACTCTATAGATTGTCCACTAAAACTGGATAGTACAGTCCTAATGAAGAGACATTCCTCATCTGTTTGGTTTTTCTTATGTGCAAATTAATTTTTTTTAGTAATTACATATCTCACTGAGGAGGTTTTACAATGTTAAAAGAGTTAAATATAATGCTATCCACAGCAGATGTCAATTGACAATCATCCAGAGGAGCTTGTTATCTTCAACTTAGACCCTGCATTGTATATCCTTCTCGAGAGTGTCAAATAAATACCTTTATCAAGCATACATCCACCTGTGTGACACCATTTTTGATATAAATAATCAGATGAGTATCGGACAATATTATCTCTGACATTTTATTGCTCAAGGGATCTTATACTGATTCTGACACATGCATGGAAGACACCTTCTCAGAAGAGAGCTTTTAAGGTAGCACTTTGCTCTTACAAATCAAATGACATTCTATAATCAACAAAAATAAGCCCAGTGGGATCTTGTATCCTCTGCAAGTTTCTGTCAATTGTGCAACTCTCAAGATTTGACATGCTGCAGAATCATGCCTTTATCTAAGCAGCCAGCCATATTTGTATATATCGTTCTCCTGATAATGTTGTAGAGATGGGATACTAAAATTTTCCCAATCACCTTTTTTACTAGTCCATGATTTCCCCCCAAATTTGGCACTTGCCTTGACTTTAAGATATTTTGAGAACTGATCCTTAACATCTTTAAATTTCTGGGGGGGTGTCTCCCCCACGGACCACCTCTGTGCTTACATGGTTTAGTCCAATTTCTCTTCCCATCGTTATTTTCTTGAGTGTCACTTCTACCTCCTCCTGGGACAAATCTGAGACTGTGGTGTTAGAGTCTAAATGTGACAGCTCCACTGTTATTGATAGTATCAATATAAAATTTATATGAAGCCTTTCCAGGTTTTTTTTTTTTCTGCTGTCCTTTGTTGCTCTAGGGACACTTCAACTCTAATTGGGTCTTTTGTCAAACTTTCTGATAACTTGTTTTTCTCTTCACTGTTTGATAAGGCATGCCTACTCATAGAATTTATAAATCAAAGTGGCATTTATAAGCATCTGCTATGTACCAGACATCTTAAGTACTTGAAATATAAAGGCAAAAAGAAAACAATTTTTGCCCTCAAAGGGCCTACATTACATTAGGGAAAACAACATGTACAATATGCAAAAAAGTAACCATAAAATCATTTTAGAGGCAGCAGCTAGGGGTATAAGGTATCAGGAATACTGTTATGCTTTGTATGTATAATGGGTATCATATTTCTTGCAGAGGAGACTCGGGTGGAAGAAGGAAAAGAATTTGGAACTGAAAATAATTTTTTTAAATAAAAAACAGATTCATATTGGTCAGAACAATTCAAAGTGATTCAAGTTCAGGTTTCAACTCAATTCAATTCAATAAAACAGTTAATATGTGCAAAAAAAAAAGAATAGTCTTATGGAACTGGAGCTGAGCTCTGAAGAAAGCTGGGAGGTGTAAGAGTGGAAAGAGAGGAAAGAAAGCAGGGCATTCAAGGCATAAAGCCTGTCATGGAGTCATGGAGAAGGAAGACGGAATGCCTCACATGCAGAACTGCAAGAAGATCAGGCTGGCTGGAACAGAGTGAGCGAGGGAGAATCAAGTATAAGCCTGGAATGGTTGGCAGGAATGTAAAGAAATTTAAATGCTGACACAGTAGTTTGTATTTTATCCTAGAGACAACAGTGAGCCACTGGAGCTTTTTTGAGAAGGGGAGTGGCAATTTAGACTTGTGCTATACAGGAAAGCTGAGTGGAGAATAAGGAACTTAGGCTAAGGGGAACTGAGCAAAAGATGGATTGTGGATAGGAGAAAGACAACTAATGATGATTAATGAAATACGTTTTGGGCTGGACCTGACTAGGCCAGTCCCCAGGTAGTTTACATTTAATACTGGAATAAAATAAGACACTTGTAGGTCATTCCACAGTTAACAAAAAGAGTTTACTTTGGCCATAGCAGAAGGTTATTTGAGAAGGAGGATATGTAGTGAGGGCACCTGAGATAATTTATCTGAGTAAGCTCCCTTACCTGAGTTGCCTATTATTTTACACTAGTCAAGACTTGGAGAGAACCTGTCTCATGTTTGAACAGCTTTGACTAAGGCAACCAGAAAGAGACATCAACAGCTTAAGCCTTGGTCCCTTGAAGCAAACAGGTCTCATGAATGGTTTCAAAACCTTTTAAGAAATTAAACTCGCTTAACTTGCATGGGGGAATGGGTTGGGTTACTATTTCTACTACAAAAATTTATTTTATGATGGGAGAGAAGTCTTACATTACATATGTGTATCCTGCTTTTGTAAGCTAATAGTGGAGAGAGAAATAAAATTTATGAAAAGAAATACATGAGAAGAAACAAAATTTCAATTAGACTCTTGGATAACTGGTTTAGTCAATAGCACAATGTGGATAAAGTAAAGGTTATAAAAAGATGGAAAAGTAAGTCAATGGAAGAATAAAAAAAACCAAACTTGATAACATAATGCTCGATTTATCTTGAAAACTATTTGACAAGAACTGTTAGGAAAACTGGAAAGGGATTTGTCAGAAACGAGGTTCATACCAAATTTCTTATATCATGTACCATAATAAGTTCAAAATAGATACATGATTTAAATATTAAAAGTGATACCTCTCACAGCTCTAGCTAGGAGAAAGTATTCTTAAATAAAAAAGGGAAAGAGGTAATAAAAAATCATAAACCTGATCATTTCTATGATATAAAGTTGAAAAGCTTTTGCATGAAAAAATCAATTCAACTAGGATAAGAAGGAAAATAGTTCATTGGAAAATATCATTGTATGAAATATCTTTGATAAGGATCTGATACCCAAGATGATTGGACAACTAACAGAAATATATATACGTGTATATATACATATATACAACATATATACATGTATATACATGTATACACATAAAACCACACACATATAGCCATTCAAGAACTGCAAGATTTCTTCAAATTACTACTAAGAGATGCACAAGCCAAAACGACCTTGTACTTTGCAAACTGGCAAGAATAAAGTTGAAAATAGTCAACGTGGGAAAGGTTATGGAAAGACAAGTATTCTATATATTGTTGGTAGAACTGAGAATTGGCCCAACTATTCCAAAATGCAATTTAGAATTATGCTTTTAAAAAAGTGACTAAAATAACCATGCCCTTTGCCCCCACATCTAGCCAAAACCCCCAAGAAGACCAAATACAGCAAGAAAAGTCCTAGAAATACCAAGATATTCAAAATAGCACTTTTTGCAGTTGTAAAGATCTAGAAACAAAGTAGATGCCATGGACTGGGAAATGGCTGAATGAAATGTGGTACATGAATAAAGACTATTATTGAGCCAGAGAGGTATGGAAACATGTATGAGTATATAAGTACTATATAATCAGAATTAAGAAAGTAATATCTAGATTGGTTACAACAATATAAACAAAAGGGAAAAACTGAAATTGAATTCTGTATAATTATAATTACCAAGCTTGAACCTAGAGAACAGTTAAGAGATCATACTTCCTTCCCTTCTTTGAAGAACCGAGGAACTTTAAGTGTATAATATTCAATACAATGTCAAGATACAGTTCATGTGTTGGTTGGTTTACTGAAATATTTTTCTCTTTCTTTTCTATTCTTTGTTATAAGGAATGGCTTTCGGGGTGTGAGTGAGAGGGGGGAGATATTCATAAATTGAGACGGTGTAAAATAAAAGATAAATAAAAATAAAGCAATAAAATGAGATTCACTTTCACTACCTAACAGGTTTCTTGTGACAATGTAAAACATTTAAATAAAACTAATAATACAGTGATCTCATCTGAAAACATAGATAACATTTCACATCTGTAGCACCCCCCCCCCATCCCACCTCTATTTAAAAAATGAACAGAAATCTACTTTTTCTCTCTTGGGAAAGAAAAGAAAACGAATTTCTTGGAACAAGTATGCACAGCCAAGCATATTTTTTTTTACAGAAAGCGAAGGTGTCAGAATGAGGATATCTTGCAACTTCCTACTCCATTAGATATTACAGATGAGTTTATATTTTAATCCCATATTGTCCTTGGCAGTCCTATCTTTCCATTAGTCATAGAGATGAAGTGTTTCCTACTTGAGGCAGTTTCGAAGCTCTTTTGGTCTCCAAAATTGTGTCAACTGATTTACATCAGTTAAACTTCCTTAGGAAATGGTGAAAGTCTGTATTTATGTCTGTTCTTTTATGCATGTCCCATTCTTCATCAGCAACAGTTTATTTAAATGGTCAGTGCTTCAACTGCATGCCACAACTATTTCTCATTTTAGTTCTTTCTTCTAATTTTATATATATTTTTTGATCTTTATTTTAACTAGTCTATGGTTTCATTGTTGATACAAGTGATTCATAAATTACACCTACATAGGCAGCAGTAGTTTTCTGTCTGTTAAATTAAAATAAATTTCACTTTTGTGATATTAATGATATCAATAACATCCTTGAACAAAGGTCCATGTTTTTAATACCAATATTCTACCAATGATATTATATGACTGAGATCACTGAACAACAAAGGAATTAAAAGTAAGAATCAGACAAAGGGCAATGGAAAGGGACATGGTAAGTGTGTGCAGGTAGTGCTATATAGCAAATACAGAACTTTGAAGAACCAGTATTAAGAATATCATTAAGGAAAATGTACATCTGAAAAAGATGGACTGATCTCTTGTGAGACCAAAAGATAACAAGTGGACAGGCAAAGTTCTCCTTATGATGTTAGGAAAAAGCAAAGAGTGGTACAGGATGGGCAGGTATGGGCAAGGGATCATCTTTGAAATACTTTAACAAATACATCTCATGCAAAGATTTTTTTTCCCAATTGACAGCTTTTGAGAGAGAGAGAAAAGAGAGAGAGGAAGAGAGAGAGAGAAAGAGAGAGGGAGGAGGGGAAGAGAGAGGGAGGAGGGGAAGAGAGAGAGAGAGAGAGAGAGAGAGAGAGAGAGAGAGAGAGAGAGAGAACTTTTAGAGCCTGGAAGACTATTCATATTTAAGTTCAGCTCCTGACTTATACTAGCCATGTGGCCCAGAGCAAGTCACTTAATTTTTTAGTATCTCAGGCAACTCTCTAAGAGAGCTCCCTACACTGGTCAGACCACATCTGGAATACTGTGTTCCTTGTTAAGAAAGACACTGGCAAGTTAGAACATGTCCAAAAGTGGGAAACCTGGGCAATAAAAAGTTTCAATTCCATGCCATATAAGAAGTGGATGAAGCAAATGAGAATATTTATCCTAGAGAAATCTTTGGAGGAGTAGGATAGTTGTTCTCAAATATTTAAAGGGTTGTCAAGTGGGAGAGAGATTAGAATTGTTCTATTTGGATCTAATATATTCATTGACACAGAAGTTTCCAACAATAGTCATCAATCATTCAGAAAATATAAAAGATTTCTAGTTATCTGATGGGATTTCTTCCTAATATGTCTGCTCCCACAGTATATTTGAAACTTTCTGGCATTCTCCCAGCTAATTTTTTAACATGAACATCTTGTATTTCAAAGAAGAAAAACGCCCTCAAAATGTGATGAATTATTAAGATAAATTCCTAGATCCACTTTAAATACATATGTGGTATATGTGTGTATATGCACGTGTGTGAGAGGGAAAAGAAAGAGACTGAGACAGAGACAGAGAAAGACGGAGACAGAAAGAGAGGGAGAAAGGGAGGGAAAGAAAGGGGAGAGGGGAGGGAGAGAGACTGTATTTAGAGCCAGAAAAACTACTCATATTCAAGTCCAGCCCTTGACATATATTAGTGATATGGCCGTGGGCAAGTCACTTAATCTGTCAGTGCCTAAGGCAACTCTGAGATGATAAATTGCAGAGACATAACCAGTACAGGATGTTTCTTCGGAGGCAGTTTCCTATACCAATGAAATCACAGATCAGTAACTACATGTCTACATATACATATTTGTACATGTATATATTTGGAGGAAAAACACCAATTTAAAATTTATAGCTTTCTATTTTTTCTTCAGTTGGGATATGCATGATTTTTTACCTTTGTGAACAGCTCCTGAGTCTTGTTTCTTGGGTCCTTTCAGGTCAACTTATTAATGTATCCTCCCTTTTTTCACTACTTAACACTCTTCACATTTTTCAAATATTTAATCTTAAGACCTTGTATCTTTTGCTACAATTTCTAGTTTCCTCCCTAAATTCCCCCCTCATGCAGTGCCAAAGGAGAGTTTTTTCAGCCATTCGGTGAAAAACAGAAGGTAGATTCAAAGTCATAAGGGTGGAAAGCTTATTTAAGATAAGGGGGTAGGGAAGAAGCATTTATTAAGGATGGTGTGCCAGGTACTCTGCTCCATCGTTACACATATTACTTCATTTGAGCCTCACAACAACCCTACAAAGTAGGTGCTACTATTATCCTCATTTTATAGTTGAGGAAACTGAGGCAGACAGAGGTTAAGTGACTTGTCTAGAGTTACCTAGCAAGTGTCTAGGGCTGGATTTGAACCCAAGTCATCCTGACTCCAGGCTAAGCACTCTTATCTACTGTGCTGCTGGCCACTTATAGAGATACAGTATACCTCCAAAGTGACATCTCATCTAAAGATATAGAAGAAGAGATCTCCTCGTAGTGCTTACTCCACTCTGGTCCCCTGTGCTTGTTTAGCCCTGATTTAAATGATGCTTTTTCAGACTGGCTGTCTCATGCTCCCAAAACTGTGGCTCCCGGGAGCACTGGGGTCTTCTGAGCGGCTTTTCCCTGCCCTCACATGATCATTATCACAGTATCTTTTTTTTTCTAGCCAACATTTTAAACGGAGCTTTAGAGACTAGAGTTCAGTTGTTGGGGAGTTGTTTTTCAGTCATGTCTGACTTTTAGTAACACCATTTGGAGTTTTCTTGGCAAAGATACTAGAGAAGTTTGCCATTTCCTTCTCCTGCTCATCTTACAGATGAGGAACTAAGGCAACCGGGGTTAAGGGCTTGCCCAGGTTAACACAACTAGTGTTAAATTTGGACTTAAATCTGAGGCCAGATTTGAATTCACAATGAGAAGTCTTCTAGACTCTAGACCCAGCATTCTATCTACTTTGCCACCTAGCTGACCCCTAGAAAATAGAGAGCCAGACCTAAAGTCAGGAAGATCTGGGTTTGATTCCTGCTTCACATATCAAGGTTCGGGTACCTGCGACCTTGAGGCCACATGTGGTCCTTTACGTCCTTTGACAGTCAAAGGGCTGTACTTGAGGACCTAGAGGGCCACATATGGCCTTGAAGCCATAGGTTCCCAACCCCTAACTAAGCTATGTGGTTCTGGAGAAGTTAACTTAAAAGGAGAAACATATGGACCTTTATTCAACTCCATGTTATTTATTATTTTATCAGTCATTTGGATAAATCAGGATCCAACAGGATACCAATGGACCAGAACATGGAGCTGAATCTAATAACATTAAACTTAAAAGGGATAAATGTAAAGTTATACATTCGAAAATTAAAATCAATTATAAGACAGGGAAAACATGAGTGGATAGCTGTTAATCTGAAAAGATATGCAAGTTTTAATAGACTGTAAGCTCAATATAATCCAACAGCGTGATAGAGCAGCGAAAAATGCTAATGTAGTTTGGGATTACTCTAAGAGAGGTACTATTTCCCAGAATAACGAGGTCAGAATACCATTGTACTCTACCCTAGTCAGACCATCTATAAGTCTGTGTTAAGTTCTGGGCACCACAGTTTGGAAAGGATTTTGATAAATATGGAGAAGATTCAGAGAAAGGCAAACAGAATGATGAAAAGACTCAAGTCTATGTCGTAACAGTATGAGGTGAAGGAACAGGGTATGTTTAGCTGTGAGCTAAGGATACTTGTGGATAGGATAATGGTAGTCAAGGTTGTGAAGGGCTGTCACGTGAAAGAGAGTTTTGATTTATTCTGCTTGGCCCCAGAAGGCAGCATAAATAGCAATGGATGGTGAAAGCTACAAAGAGGTACTTTCAGGTTTGATGAAAAGAGGAATTTCCTAATGATGAAAGCTATTGAAAAGTGAATGGGTTGCCTAGAGTGGTATGGGTTCTCCTTTACTGGCAGTCATCAAGAAGAGACTTGGAGGAGCATTTATTAAGTATACTGTCGTGGCGACTTTTTTTCTGGGTTGGATTAGCTAGCCCTTGAGTTCTTTTTTACGTCTAAAATTCTGTGGTTCTGTAATTGTAGTGATGAGAGAGAGACAGAGAGACAGAGAGAAAGAGACAGAGACGAGGACAGACAGCGAGCCAGAGAATAGGAACAAGTTTAATGGAAGTAATATGTAACAAATGGGAATCAAACAACAGAACAAAGGTTTTATTGTTCTGGACAATACATTTATGACTTACTTGATTTCTCTTTGAGAGGCTAAAAGTTTTATTCTCTATTTTGTTAAGTTTGGTATTTTATATTTTGTGGACATCAACTTCTTTTAAAATCTCCATTTTATTTATATATAATTGGTTGCAATAGTTCCTGACAATTCTTTTTAAGTCCTTGATAATAATTATGAATTTATATTCTTTATTTTCTATTTTAATAACTTGATTTTTCTCTTTTTTCAAATTATCTAATGATTTATCAATTTTTCTATTCATAGAAAAACTGATCTTGGCTTGCCAGTTCTATTAGTCTTTTTTTTGGCCAACACGTTTTATTTCTCCTCTGATTTTCACATTTTCATTTTTTGTGCTTCGTTTCAGGTTTTTACCTTGCTAACTTTCCCGGCACTTAACAAACACTTATTGACTGATCTCTAGGGCTGTTGGTATCTTTTAATTGCATGACTGATTAATTAAGCCTCTCTGAGTCTAACTGTTTTCTCTGAGGATTGCTTTAGCTTTAATATATATTGGTATGCCATACCACTGTTTTCCTCTGTAATTATTTCTTGCTTCTCTGATTTTTTTTCTTTGAACTAGCTTCTCTTTAAAATGTTAATGCTTAGCCTCTACTTACATTGGGATCTTTTGTTCACCTTTCCTTTATTAAGTTATTTTTATTGTTATTAGATAAATGATAAATTTATTTCTGCTTTTCTATATTTATTCATGATTTCTTTATGCCCTGGAAAATGATTAGTTGTGGTAAATAATAATGAAAAAATATGTATGTTATATTCCTAGTCAGAATTCAGAGTTTCAAATCTATATGCTTTTACAAGTGAATTCAACTAAATTTCTTGAAATGCAGTTACCCGATAGCCAAACATGGAAATGAGAAAGCAGAGGAAAGAGAAACACAGTTCAATATTAGTAACAATTTGGAGAAAGAGGGATCTGGAACTATGATTTAATTATATAGTGAGCTCCCTCACGAGGAAAGAAAGTCCCTCTGTCAATGCTAATAAGCATCTGTTCTGAAACTTCAAGTCTGGGAAGGGAAGTTAAATTCCCCAGGGTCACATGGCAGAGAGGAGGAGGATAAGCAGTAGTACAGCACCTACTATGTGCCAGGCGCAGTGCCAAGCATTTTTTTTCCCTACAAATATTATCTCAGATCCTCATGACAAGCCTAGGAGGTAGGTGCTGCTACTGTCCCCATCTACAGTGACTTGCCCAGGGACCTGTAGCTAGTAAGTATCTGAGGTATTTGTACTCAGGTCTTCCTGACCCCAGGCCTGCAGCTCCATCCACAGAGCCACTAGCTGCACATCAGCCAGGACTGAACCAGGTGGCCCTCATCGTGAGGCCAATCCTCTATCCACTAGGCCATGATTCATCTCATCGCTAATGAATATGGTTGAACAATTAAAAAAATTATAACTAAAAGACTACAGCAATATATTTAAAAAAGTATACTTTATAGCAAAGTTAGATTTATATCAGGGATGCAAGAAATCAATGATACTTAATATACCATCATATTTTGTTTAATTCTATAAAAGTCTCCCCTTAGTAATTTGAATGGTATAGCATAAAATCTGCACAGTATATTTTTACCCTTTAGGTCTCAAATGAGCACCCCATTTTAAAGATGTAAAGACATCTATAAAGCTTCTTTTCTGCAACAACATCAATACTGGAAAATGGCTAGAGCAACAGAGATGCTTTTGCACTGAAATTTTGGCTATGATAGCAGTGACACCTTAGAAATTTGGCTCTTTCACAAAACACAGGATTGAAGAGGGGACACATTTAAAAGGTGACTTAAAAGTTTCCTCATCTACTTCCTACAAAGTTAGTCCTTACTAAGCATCAGTTCTGATGCTGAGCAAACAAATCAATAATAAAATATGGTTGGTAGCTGGATGAGTTTTTGCAAGCAGGTCATTAAGGCATAGTTAAATAAAAGAATAATCAAGTCTCTATTATCTTTTCTAATGGAGGGAAGCAGCACTAAAATAAGACCAGACAGTGAATAGTCCAAATTAATTTCTATCTGACTTTAGAAAACAAGATTCCTATAGACTTTCACCAGGTTTTACTACCTAATCATGTTTTGTTTTCTGTGCCCTGGGTACAGCTAATCACAGATAATTGAGAATTCCTCAACAAACAAATCACCCTTGTCCCCAGGTCCTATTCAGCTCAACTCATCCCTGCAACTCTTTCCATAATATACAAGAAAGAGCTATGTGGCCTTGTGTTTGTCCAGATTTTTCGTATGTTCCTTATAGGCAATCACATGCAAATTGGGAAAGTTAGTCTCCTACTCAACTCATAGAAGGAAGAGAAAGGAAATATAATAGCCTGCATGGCGTGCCATTCTTTGACTTTCTTATGTAATTAGAGAGGATGTTTCAGGTTATTAGATTTCCTGAAGACAAAAGAGATTACTTCTCTAACCTTCCAATATTTTAAACCTGTCACACTGATCTCTCTCTTCAATTACTCCCTCCCCCACCACAATCCTAAGGCCTTGCTCTACCAAGAAACTGTTTCATTCCATTGAATAAACATTTGTTAAATACCTACTATGTGCACAGCACTGTGCTAGGGGAGGAAAAGATGCAAACATAATGAACACAAGGTTCCTGCCACCACCAAACTTACAGCCTAGTAGGGGAGTCTAACACAAGCACAGTTAACGGTGACTTTGCCAAAGTACAAAATGATATGTGAGGGCTGAGGAGGAAAAGACCAGCCGTGAGCAAAGGTTTCATATCGGAAAAGGCACCTGAGACAGGTCTGGAAAGTTTCAGAAGCCAGAAGAAGTGCGAGGGAGGGCATTACAGGTACTGTGTATGTACTGGGGTTGATGGTGGAGAAGGGGTGAGTTCTTTGAATAAAGGCACAGAAGTTGATCATAAGAGAGTTTGTATATAGCAGCAAGTGGTTTGTTTTGTGTTTGTTTTATAAACATAATCACAGATGTTATGAGGAGCCCACTTCAGACCTCTTCTTGTTCAATTTCATTCACATCTATAAACATTTATTAAGTACTTACTATACTTACTATATGCAAGCTCTAGCTTTGCCACAGGATAATTCAAATTATAGAAGCACAGAATTTTGCAGCTAAAAACTATCTCAAAGTTCACCTAGTCCAACCATGTCGATTTTAAAGATAAAATGAGGCTCAAAGGGATCCATCAACTTTTTCATAGCTCATGAAGTAGCAAAGTTGGGGCTCGGGCCAGGACTCAGTTCTCTGTCTGGACTCCCAGTACTGGGCTTCTTTCATTATACTATGAAGGTGGGGGAAGGGAGGAGGAAGGGGAAGGGAGGGGAAAGGGGGAGGGAGAGGAGAATTCAATACTAGATGAAATAGCGTCTATCTCAATGAAGACGAAGTGGACTGATCAAGACATTATTAATAACATCTTTATGGTTACTATGCAAACTTTTCAAAGAGAGAGAGAGAGAGAGAGAGAAAGAGAGAGAGAGAGTAAGAGCGCACAGCTCTTTGTTCTTATTAGACACATTTTAAAATGAGTTTTGGACCTGAGAAAATAATTTTTTATACTAAAGCACTATATCCTGTATTTATGTATGTATACATACATACACAGGTATATATAGGGCTTAGACCTGTGATTTCAGTGATACAGGAGATTCTTGAACAAGGAAACTCCACATAGCCATATATGTCAGAGATGATATTTAAACTTGGGTGTTCTTGGCCACAAGACCAACTCTCCAGCTACAACTCTATGTTGCCTGGTACCTATACATATGTGTGCATGTGTGCATGTATATGCATAACATATATGTGTATATATGTATGTAAGTGCCAATGCCCTGCTTTCTGGATGAAGTCTTTCCCATAACTGCTAGTACTCTCCTTCATTTACTTGCCATGCATTTATACTGGTATTATTTATATATAAATTCCTTTAGAGGAGGAACTATTTCATTTAGGTCTTTGTATCACCAATAACTGGCACAATGTCTGGCACATATAGTAGGCAATTAATAAATCTTATTGAGAGAGGGAGAGAGCTATGGCAATAAATAAAGAAGATATACAGATATGAGTGTGTATGTATATATATATATATATATATATATACATACATAAATATAGATATATAGATGTGAAGAGACAGAGAGAGAGAGAAGGAGGGAGGGGGAGAGAGAGAGGAGAGAGAGAGAGGGAGAGAGAGAGAGAGGGAAAAAGAGAGAGAGACAAAGAGAGAGAGAGAGAGAGAGAGAGAGAGAGAGAGAGAGGAGAGACAGACAGACAGATAGATAGATAAATAGATAGATGATAGATTAAGGCACAATACTTTCCCAGGAAAGGAAATATACAGATCAATTTGGGTTTGTTCCTTAACATGTTACAACAATCAATGGCTGCAAAAATGGGAGTTCATGACTGAATGAAGCAACTGGCCTTTGAATTATAGTATCTTATTATTGATGATAGCCTATTCAAGAAATGCATCAGCATTTATTTATTAGGGAAATTGCACAAGTTATCTCGTTTCTATTGAGGGGATGTCAATCATGAAAATATATATTTAAAAAGAAACAGACCACAATAAAATATTTAACCAGATTCCCTTCCCACACTTACTACCTAAAAAAAATACGAAGAAAGGGAGCATCAATTTAACCTGAGAGGCATAATACAAATACTAAATTTATCTTCATTTAAAATTTTCCTACCTAGAATTTGATTTCTTTCAGGACCCACACCTTGACTAAAGTACCTAAATAATTATATTTATTGTCATATATTCAACAGTAAGAGTGAAGCCATAACCTAAGAAACTCATATCTGACCTCTATTAAGGGATCTGTGTATGAAGGAGCAAGCAACAAGATTTATATCTGCCACATTATATTTGGCGATCAAGAGGTCAATGGTAACTTTGGAGAGAACAGTTTCAGCTGAATGATGAGGTCAGAAGACAGACAACAGAGGGTTGAGAAGAAAGTAAGAAGACAGGAAGTGGGAGCTTCAGATACAGACGACTTTTTCAGGAAGTTGAGCAGAGAAGAGGAGAGATAGAGTACATACAATAACAGGGTGGGGCAGAAGGGGGGGGAGGGAGAATGGTAGAATCAACTGAGAGGTTTTTTTTTTGTTTTTTTTGCTTTTTGGAGGGGGGAATTTAGGGCAATTGGGGTTAAGTGACTTGCCCAAGGTCACACAGCTAGTTTTGTGTTAAGTGTCTGAGGTCGGATTTGAACTCAGGTCCTCCTGACTCCAGGGCCAATGCTCTATTTACTGTATCACCTAGCCACCCTGAGAGGTCTTTTTAAGGCTGGTGAGCCATCAGTATGTTTGTACTTAGCAGGAAAAAAAAAACAGCAAACATGGAAGAGACTGAAGATGAGAGGAGTGAGGATTATGCTGGAGGACAATTTTCTGGAGATAATCAAGCCTGCCTGTAAATGGGGTTGGCCTCAGCAAAGAGAAGGGCCACACCTTCATCTGAGACTAGGGTGAAAGAAGAGACAGTGAAGAATGATGTTAGAGGGATGACCAGGGAGAAGAAATGGAAAAAAGGGAACTTGCAGAAGACGGACTCATTTTTTCAGAACTGAAAAGATCTCACAACTGAACAGCTAATTACTGCCATTCTCTAACAACGGTATCAATATTCAGCATATAAATGCAAAGGAATACTATTATAAGAAATAAGAAATGATAAAAGGGACATTTTCAGAGAACCTAGGAATACAGTTATAAACTGACAAAGACTGAAGTGAGCAGAACCAGAAGAACAATTTATACAACAACAACAACATTGTAAACATGAACAGCATTGAAGGAATTAAGAACTCTGATCAATGCAATAGAATCAATATGTAAAAAAATATACATTTTGTGTCACGGCCAACATGGGAATTTGTTTGTCTATATAGAGCAATAGTTCTGTTTTGTTTTATGTATTGTCTTTCTCAGTAGATGGTGTGGATGCAAGAGGAAGAGAACATAAATGCTTGTTAATTGAAAGAAAGTATTTTTAAAATTGTATCAACAACCATCACAAAATTAGGTTACTCCTATAGGGTTGAACTTTAACCAGATAAGTACGGCTAGCATCAGTACCAATCAGGTAACCCGAGAATTAACCAGATCACGAACGTTAGCAAAAGCATAAATAATGTATGTCTGTGTCAGATGACCAATGTGTAAACGACTTTTACTTTGAATGTATGTACAACACTATTAAAAGGTCTATGAGAAATAGATAATGAAGCTGAAATTATAGCTTATAATTTATCTGGGGAGGGAAGACAAACGTAATACAGAAATGTCCACCTGAGGGTGAATGTAACTGTTAGATTTAGGCACCTATCAGAATGTCTGGCACACAGTAGGTATCTGACATGCGCTAACTGGATGGCTGACTTGTTGAGCTATTACAGCTTTCTTTCTGAACTTTTATCCCTCAACCACTGAAGCAATTTCCTCATTTCCCTCCTAATTCCATCAGCTGGACAAATAGAAATGAGCCTTCCCTCAAAAGGAAATATAGCAAGTACTAGCAAAGAAATGGTTGTGGAGGAGTACAGCATCCTGGCTTAAATATCTCTAGCTCCTATGAAGAATGGCAGCTTCTTAGCTCATTCCTACTATTCAGTTTCTGTCTGGTTTCTCCCTGGGTCTTGGACAAGAAAAAAAGAGAGGCTAGGGCAGAAGGAAGAACACTTGAAGAAAGATAAAAAAGATTTCAGAGAAAAGTGAGATTATGAATGAAGTAAATCCAGAAAGCCAGTACCATGGCCACAGATTGAAGGAGATAAGATTAGACTGCAACATCTTAGTCACTGGGCATGCTGGACTCAAGTTTTGTGGACTGATTTGTTCATTTTAATTCTGAGGGGGGCATGGCTCTACCATCTGTGTTCCAGAGGACTGGTGAATCCCTTTACTAGACATAAAGGGATAGAGAGGAGGGCATGTAGAGTCAACTACTGTTGTTTCCTCCAAGAACAAAGAATAGAGACGGCATCCAAAGGCTCAAACTGATGTAACATTTTGTCATCCTCTACTTTAGCGATCCTTGATCATAAGTAATCAAAGACTTCCAAAATGGGATGTTAGCTACATCACAGTCCATTATTTTATTCTCTGTCTTCAAGGTAAAGGTCCTTCACTAATGTTGGGAATAGAAAGGGCCTGATTCATCTGTGTGAGCCAGGAGAGGAAAACATAAACACAATTTAAAGAATCTGCTCATAAAACTTGCTAGTAAATTTTTTAAATGACCAACTTACAATGTTTCTACTAGCTTTTTTCACACAAGAACAATGACACATCTGATAAAAATAAATTAGCAAAAAGCTTACAAATGCATATAAAATATACATAGGGATATACACATTCATTTACAAATATGTAGAAAAACAGGCTAATTTCTTTCAGGCCTGGTTTAATTTCTTGTCTGACCTATGGACTAATCCATGTGGGTTCCAGAGTATTATCATTGTAACTTTTTTTAAAACCAAAAACAAAACTTCACTTTAAAGAAACAAAAACAGGCAATTTGAAGTAAAAATTCCAGCTAAAGAAAGATTTTTTGCATACTGTTGTGTCATATGGGAAAAGGGAGAAAGAATCATCTTTCCCATCTCATTCACAAGGTAGAAATGATGGTAACAATCTTACCTGATTTCCCCACACCTGCTCGGCCAAACACTGCCAACTTAACTTCTGCACTCTTAGCCATACTGGAATGAGGCAGGTAATGTACTTCTCTCAGAAGGCAGCAACTGCAAAAATTGATTTGGCTCTTGTCTTTATCTTCACCATCTCATGGCAAACTTCTGCACGTCCTATGATCCCTAAATAGACATTATTAAAGGGGAAGGCAAAGTCAATTTTTTAAATAAATTACATTTTTTAAAAAGTTTTCAACATTCACTTCCTTAAGTTTTAAATTTTCTTTGCCTCTCTCTCCTTCCCCCTCCCCAAGATGGCATGCAATCCATTATAAGCTCTACAAATACACTCTTATTAAACATTTTCCCATTAGTCATGTTGTATAGAAGAATTAGAACAAGTTGGAGGAACCATGAGAAACAAAAAAAAAAAGAGAGCAAAAATCTGCATTCAGACTCCATAGTTCTTTCTCTGGATGTGGACAGCATCTTCCATTATGAGTCTTTTGGAGTTGTTTTAGGTCCTTGCATTGCTTGAGAAGAGCTAAGTCTATCAAAGTCATCACACACTGTGATTGTTACTGTGTACAACGCTCTCCTGGTTCTGCTCATTTCACTTAGCATCTGCTCAAATAACCATTCCAGGTTTTTCTAAAGTCTAACCTGCTCTTCATTTCTTATAGCACAATAGCATTCCATTACATTCATATACCACAACTTGTTCAACCATTCCCCAACTGATGGACATTCCCTCAGTTTCCAGTTCTTAGCCACCACAAAAAGAGTTACTATATTTTTGTACATGTGGGTCTTTTTCCCATTTTTATGATCTCTTTGGGATACAGCCCTAGAAGTGGTATTGCTGGGTCAAAGGGTAAGCACATTTTTATGGCCCTTTGGGCACAGTTCCAAATTTCTTTCCAGAATGGTTGGATCAGTTCACAACTCTACCAATAATGCATGTGTTCCAATGTTCCCACTTCTTCCCCAGCATTTATAATTTTCCTGTCTTGTCATGTTAGCCAATCTGATAGGTGTGATGTGGTACCTAAGAGCTGTTTTGATCTGCATTTCTATAATCAATAGTAATTTGGAGCATTTTTTCATACGACTTCTAGAGAGCTTTAATTTCTTCCTCTGAAAACTGCCTGTCCATATCCCTTGACCATTTCTCAACTGGGGAATGATTTGTATTCTTATAAATTCAATTCAGTTCTCTATATATTTTAGAAATGATGCCTTTATCAGAGACACTGGCTCTAAAAATTCTTTCCCAACTTTCTGCTTCCCTCCTAATCTTGGTTCCATTGGCTTTGTTTGTGCAAAACCTTTTCAATTTAACGTAACCAAATTATCCATTTTGCATTTTATAATGTTCTCTGTTGTGTGGCCATAAACTCCTCCATTCTCCATAAATGTGACAGGTAAACTATTCCTACGCAAAGTAATTTTTAAGAAGGCTGTGCTTTTCAGCAATAACTGACCTCCATGCTAGATTACGTGTATATCTAATGAATGCAAAATATACTTTCACACTGGGACCATTAGTTGAGAACACTTTCAAAGCATCATTTTGGGATACATAATGTACCTTCTTGGCAATGGAGACAAACGTCCTTAGAGCAGTACACATTTACAATTCATTTCACGCTTTAATTTTCTCCAAAATCTTACTGTGGCCTTTTTCTTTTTTCTTAAAGTCACACTACAAGAGGGGTTCTTAACCTGGATCTGATGAACTTTTAAAGAAAACTAATAGCTATGTTTTGATAAGATTGGTTTCCTTTGTAATTTTGTTTTATTTTATGCAAATAAAAACATTATTTTGAGAAGAGGTCTACCTGAATTAACTACAAAAGATACAGGAAGGAAGATACTATCTGCATCTAGAGAAAAAATTGATAAATAGACCTATGTATAGAATGGTTTTACATATATATATATATGTGTGTGTGCATATATATATGTATATATGTGTGTGTGTGTGTGTATTTGTGTCTTATAGTAGCTATCTCTAGGGTGGGGGAAAGGAAGAAAAAAGGGAAAAATAGGAAAGTTACATGATAATTTTAGTATGCATTTAAAAGGAACAGCAAACTGTACACAATAGATTTGCAGTTTCATGTACAATCATCTTTTCCTCCCATTCTACTATATTATGGAAATGCTTGTTTTATTTTTTTTTAAGTTCAGAATAAGATAAATTAAATTTAAAAAGAAGAAATTCAAAGATTTCACCAGACTGCCAAAGAGATCAAAAAAAGCTAAGAATCCCTCTACTATAAAGTAGACAAGATTCACACTGGCATTCACAGAGGTCAAGTGACCCAGCCACAATTATCTGATACACAAAATAGCAAGGTGGTTTTTTTAATGTTTTATTTGGGGAAAATTAACACATCAAATATGAGGAGTGTCGTAGGATTGTCGATTTTTCTACAGCCTTTGACACACACACATTGATCATCCTTTCCTCTTGAATACTCTCTTCTCTCTAGTCCTCCTCCTAACTATTTGCTCCTTTTCAATTTCCTTTGCTAGATCTTCATCTAGGTCATGCCCATTAGCCCTAGATGTCCCCCAAGGGTCTATCCTGTCCCTTCTTTTCTTTTTCCTCTATACTATTTCATTTGGTGATCTCATCAGTTCCCATGGCTTCAACTGTCAGCTCTTTGCAGATGATTCCCAAATCTATAATCTGGCCCTATCTCCTGAGCTTCACTCGCACACCACCATCTTGCATTTCCATATTAGATGGACATCTTGGAACTCAATATGTTCAAAACAGAATTATCTCTCTCCCCAAATTCTCCCCCATTCTGAGCTTCCTTATTACTATTGAGGATACCACCATCAACATCATCCCAGTCCTTCAGGTCCACAACTTTGGTATCATCTCAGTTCCTCATATGTATGCACCTTAATTATCCAATATATTCCCTTGTCTTATTACATGCCTCATATATATCTCTTCTTAATTCACATTCACTCCATTATCTCATACCTTGACTAGTGCAATAGACTTTTGATCAATCTCTCTGCTTTAAGTCTCCCCCCATTCCTATCCATCTTCCACTCAAATGTCAAAATGATTTTTCTAAAGTGCAAGTCTGAACTTATTACCTCCTATTCAATAAACTCCAGTGGCTCTGTTAACTTCATGATTAAACATAAAATCCTGTCTGACTTTTAAAGCCCTTTACAACCTGGTCTCTTCTTACCTTTCTAGTCTTCTTTTACTTTGCTCTGTTCCACATACTCTACAATCCAGAAATACAGGTTTCCTTGCTGTTCCTCACACATACCACTCCATTTCCTGCTGTCACATTTTTTGGTCATCCTATACCTGGAATGCTCTCCCTCTTCACCTCTGCTTTCTGGCTTCCTTCAATACTCAGTTCAAATCCCATATTATGCAATAGGACTTTCCTATTCCCTTCTTTCTATCCTGCACTCCACTCCAGCTAGTAACTTTCCTCAGATCTAATAGTTCAATTTCTCTTTTGCATAATGTCTCCCCCATTAGAATATAAGCTCTTTGAGAGCAGGGTCTGCATTCCCTTCCTATATTAAAGAGTTCACTACTGGAGGTAGTTCATTCCATCAGTGGACAACTCTAACTGTTAAAAAGTATTTCTTATACAGTGTGCAGTCAGGTGGTACAGTGGATAGAATGTTGGGCCTACAATCAGGAAGACTCTTCTTCCTGAATTCAAATCTGGTCTCAGACACTATCTATGTGATCGTGGGCAAACTCTGTTTGCCTCAGTTTCCTTATCTGTAAAATGAGATGAAGAAGAAAATTGCAAACAACTCCAATATTTTTTGCCAAAAAAAACCCCAAATGAGGTCATGAAAAGTCAGATAAAAGAGAAACCAAGGAAGACATTTAAATATGGAAAATAAACAGTTATGAAAAAATGACTAAACAATTTCATTATATTGAGTCAAAATCTTCTTTCATTGGATAGCCACTCATTTATCCTGGTTCTACTCTCTAGATACTAAGTTTACTTCCATCTTTCACATGAAAGTTCTCCATACATCTAAGAATACAGTTGTATCTTCTATATCCTTGTTAAACACAGGCATTCTAGTCTAAGGGATATAGAGTCAGCTGGAGGCCAGGAAAGACCTTAGTTCAAGACCCACCTCTAACAAATACTGGCTGGGTCACTCTGGGCAAATTCCTTAAGTAACTTCAAACCTCTAGTCAACTTTATTTAACTACAAGTTGCAGAAAAATGTGCTGTGTTGACAGTCTTCCCACCTGAGAGTTCTCTACAACAATGAAGTCCCGCCCTATATCTATATACCCCTACTAAGTCTTTTCTCTTTTATAGGCTAAGTATCACCAATTCCTTCCACTAGTCTTCCTCTGATAAGATTACCTCTGATAAGATTACAATATCCCTTCACATCCTGAGTGTTCTCTAGATGTCCTCTAGTTTGTTAACATGCCTCTGAAAGTGTTGTGCCCAGGACTGAACACAATAGTACTCTGAGTCTATATGTTCTTTGATCTAGACATTCATGTTATTCATTCATTAGTTTCCAGCAACCGCATTACTAAGTTGGTTTACACTGAATTTGTACAATAGTGATTGTTGTTGTTGTTGTGTTTGTCCTTCATTTTTGAAGAGGCCTGTGCCATTAGGGAAATGATGACATGACTTGCAGTTGACTTTGATTTGAGTGAGGAAGGGCTGTGCAAGGCTGTGCAAGCCTCACCTTCTCCAGAGTCATCTGGGTCCTGTGGTCAGATATTCATCAGGATGACTGGGAGACCCTGGCCCTTTTTGGATAAGACTTTTTTAGATACTCACTTGGAGTAGGTATCATCCATTCAATGAATAGGCTTCTTTAAGAAGTGAGTCAAGGGATGGCCCCTTTAATTAGAAAAAAAAGGGAAAAAAATCAAGCGGGGAGTGGAAGACCCTCAGGGTTCCTGTTCCAAAGAGAAACAGTTACCACCGACCTACACTCTAAGCTCTACAACCGTGATAGAGTCTAGACCTGGGATTTCATTTCAGGGGACTCCCAGATGAATAAACTGCTTTAGTAAACTCTGCTAAACCCAAGTTAGCATCTTCTTAGCTATGTACAGACTTAGAGATTTGCCTAAGGCATCTGAAAGGTTAAGTGTCATCATCGGGCCAGTATAAGTTAAAGGCAGGACTTCAGATCTTCCTGGCTCTACGCCCAGTTTTCTACCCACTATTCCACACCGCCTCTTGGCTGAATTTTTAGACAACTATCTTTTCACGTCAACTATTTTAGTCAAGCAAGGTCAATCTCCCCCAATCTTTATTTTTTTAAACTCAAATGCAGGACTTGACATTATCTTCCTGCTTTCCTAACCTGTCAATATCTTAAAAAGAAACTCAATTCTATTCTCTAACCTAGTCACTAGTCTTCTTAGCTTTATTATCTGCAATTTTTCAGAAAACTTTACTTTCATTAACAAAGTAATTACTTAAAGGAGAATGAGATGGGCAAATATAATGGCTTTAACAAAAATGAAAATTTCTGAAAAAAAGTTCTGTAACAGTAATGATGTACTAGACTCTAGTAACTTACTGTAGTAACTAGAGTTTATTATTCATTTGTGCTATTTTACATATATACACATATATATGCACACATGTATATGTTACCGTGCTACCATACATACTTCAGCAAAATTGCTTCTTTCGGACTTTTAGTTATGCACTCACCGCTTTCTAAATGTAAGACCAAAAGACCCATATTACCACTTGCTAATATGTTAAAAATATCCTCTAACTGGAGAAAACTGCCTTGACAATTAAAAATAAAACAAAACTTCAAGAAAAGTTTTTAGCATCTGTTCTTTGTTCAATTTCATACCTTTATCTAAAAATGAAAGGTTCTCTTATTTTATCCTTTTATGGCCATAACCATTCAAAAGGGCCACAAATCATTATGGATCACAGATCTAGGACTGCAATATCTTAAAGGTCACCTACTCCAGGTCCCTATTTTTCCAAAAGAGAAATGGACCTCAGGTCATCCAAGGAGTAAATTAGAAGATCCTGAATTCAAACCTAGGTCCTGTGCCTCCAAGTCCAGGATTCTGTCCACTGTACCATGGAACTAACTAGCTCTATGTTTCCCTAGAGAAAGTTCTGTAAAATGTATTTCAGTCACAGAAGTATCAAGTGAGATTATCTGCTTGAAAAAGAAATCCGAACATAGAAATACAAATGTTTAAATATGGGTTGTATATACTAATGGTCAATATTTCATGCACAGTTGTCCATTTTTAAGACCATATTTGTCTAGTTTATATTTCATGAACATTACCATCTTTCTTTTCCACAGTATTTAGAAAACCAAATATTTCAATAACTCTCATCTAGCCCCAGTGACAGGAATTTCATAGAAGAATGAGTATTTCTCTCCATTTATTACCTCATGAAGTTACAGCTGGATATTGTCAAGCTCATGCCATGTTCCAGGAAATAACTGATGGAGGAGACATAAAATTGACTGACAGTGGCTCTTCAAAATTTTATTTCTCACAATAAAATTAGACATCTAACATTTGGCAGTCAAATGGCAAAGCACACGTAAGCTCTGTTTTAATAATCTCTATTTTATGTCATTTGGTTCCAAGTTTCTGATGTTTAAAACAAATCATATTGGAAGAACTGCCATGACATACTGATCTAAGAAAACTAGTTTATTCTTGGCTTCAGTTTCAAGAGGGTGCTGACTGATTCAAGGGGGATGCAAAGCAATTTAAAAAAAAAAAATGACATTTGTTATTTGAAGAACCATAGGATTTAGTGCAAGGAGGGAACTCAATACAACAAACATTTAATAAGCACCTATTGTGTGCAAAGTACCGTGCTAGGCACCAGGGGTGCAAAGATGAAATAACATACCGCTCTTGTCCACAACAAGCTTTAGAATACTTGTCACTAATATTTCTCCTAAGGGTAAATTCGCACCAAGATTTTCATGCAGTGTGGATGCTGTTCTGGATCGCGTTTGGAGCCTGAAATCAAATCTTCTGGCCTCACGATTGCTACTAATCTTTCTATTGCTATGAATCGTCCCTCACGGGTCGCCTTGCATCTCCCCACTGTCACGGGCGTGACGGTCCCTGCTGCTGCAGTCGGGTTAGAACCAGGTGTGCAACAGGTAATGCACGGGGCTCAAAAATGAAGGCCCTCGTGGACGGCTCCTTCTTTCCCTCACTCCCTGGCTAGAGGCGCAAACGCCGGAGCATTCCCTCCGAAGGTCAGCGCAGCCCTGACCCAGCTCGGACGGGACCGCAACCAGCCTTGGTAAGCTCCCCCAGCCCCGGGCGCAGCCCGCGCACAAAGCGGGGCGCGAGGAGAGCCCAGCAGCAGCGGCGGGCGCGGGACACTCACCTCTGCCTCGGGTCAAGTTCAGGTCTGGGGGGAGGGTCTCTTCCGGTCTCCTCTCGGCAGCTTTCCCGCTCCGCTCCGCTCCGGCGGAATTCTCCGGGTGCTCGTGGGTGCCCGCGAGGATCAGGCTCAGGGCTGAGCCGCAGTCGCCAGGGCAAAGGAGGCAGTTGCTGCGGCCATGGCGAGGGGGAGGGACCTTCTGTGCGCTCCTTCAGCCAAGAGCCACAGCGACTGCCGCAGGATGCCCGGGGGCTGCGCCGACTCGGGGGGCCGCTTTCCACCGCCCGGCGAACCATCGTCGCGCTGCGGAGCGGCGCTGCGGCGCCCCCTGGCGCGGGCCTGCGGCGCTGCGCTCTGTGCGCAGCCCGTCTCCTGCGCTCCCCAGGGGCGAGAAGACAGACGGTACCGGGGCCAAGGTCCTCATCCTGGGGACTGGAAATGGACCTTATACTTAATTCACCGCCATCCCCTCCAGAAGAGGAAGCAGAGGATCAGAGAGGTGCAATGATTTCCCCAAGTCAAGTCCCCATATATTGATTAAGTGCCCATTATGTGCCAGGCACTGTGCTGGGCTCTGGGTAATTATACTGATGAAAATTAGCAGTTTACTATGTGCCAGGCACTGTGCTAAGCATTTACAATTATTATTTTATTTGATCATCACAACAACCCTGGGAGGTATGTGCTATTATTATCCCCATTTTATAGATGAGGAACACGAGGCAAACTTAAGTGACTTGCCCAGGGTCACTTGGCTAATGAGTGTCTGAGTTCAGATTTAAGCTCCAGTAGTACTGACTCCAGGTCCCTGCGCCATCAAAGAAAGGCAAAAATAAGGAGCTCACAGTCTAAAATGGGAGCAGTATCTTTCTTGGGACCATGCCATTGTCAGCTTTCACTTGGACATTCCCTGTAGCAGCAATAGTAACTACACAAAAGGCAATGAGAACATTTGCTTGCCAGGGTGAGCCTAATACAGAAATTGAAGGCACTCACTGCCTTTTCGGCAATGAATATTGATCCTGAGAAATAGGCGTGTCCAGCCTGATAAGCTACCTTGTGAGACTGAGGGGATCAGGAGTCATTAAACCTAGCACTCTCGGAAACTACATCCTTTTCAGAAGAGACGACTACCATTTCCGGGAAGATTAATAGTCATACGTTCCTGGCAGACCAGAAGCTCCAGACCTTGAGTTGGTGCTTACACAGGACAAATTCAAAGTGAATGTGAAATATCTGTTCAACAGTTCCACAAATCTACTGGTAGCATTTATCTCCAGAAAGAATAGTATACAAATGTTGGGTTGTAGATTATATTTCCAGTATGTGCCAAAAGTGTATGATGAGTCTTTTGAGTTTTAAGCATTTTTTCATAGTGGAGGAAACAGATAGCTGCCCTATACCTTATATTTACTACTTTGTACACTGAGAAACTTTTCCAGAAGTTGCTAAGCCCTTTTGGGGAGACCTTTGTGCCAGATCTAAGATTTATTTGAAAATTTTCCCCAGGGGCTCTGCTCCAGGATGGGTCAATACACAGGTTTTTACTGGTCTTTCTTCCTCAGTAGCTCAAAAAACCATTATTCCACAACAACCTCAGCAAGTAGCAAATGCAGCATGGGAAGCCTCTATTTTCTATCTTCTACCTCAAAAGGTCTCCTTCAGTCAACATATGGATAAATTGTGGTGTGAGTTGATGGTGAAACTTGAGGATCAAATTATCACAGGAGAGGTAAAATGGTTATAAAGATCAAGTTGTAAAGATTGAAGAAGAGTGGTGACTACTTTTCTTGGTTTAAAAAATAATATTTCTGTATTAAAACTGTTTGCATGTGTTCATGTTTACATGGTTTATGGCAGTGACAGTACCAAAGAGATTGTTTCAAAAGGTTGTATATGCTGTTGCATTTTGGTGATAGAAAATATGAATAGGAAACATAACCACCCGAACTGTATGGAGAATGGCTAAAAATGGAAATCTGACCCCCTGGATACTGAAAGTGGGAAGAGCTCTTCCATTAGTGATACCCCCCCCCCATATAAGGTGTGTGGGGTCAAGTATTCTTTGAATGTTTAAATGGGACAAGAAGAGATTGTGATGATGTTTGTATAATGAATATGCCCTGGCAGCTAGCATAGCCTTGCTTGGAGTGATCAAACAATGCAACAGGAGCAGAACTGTGACTTTTTTTTTAATTTAAATTTTATTTTGTTGCAATAATACTTTTTTCTCTCATAATTGACTCTCAATCTTTTTAGAACTTGTGAATTGAACTTGTGGATGATCTTGATTATTAATGCATTAAATTATGAACCATTTACAACACTGCTGCTCATTTGTCTGTGACATTGATTTTCCCAATATAATTTGCCTTTTATAATTGTATATGTACAGTTATTGCAATCTGCATTTGTGTGGTTCTGGGTATATTGCTTCGTAGTCACGCTATGTATTTATTGTTCAGAACATTTGTTTATCTTTCTGACTTTTTATTTGTTACCTGACCCTGCATTTTTGGTGGTTTGCTTTAGCATTATTGTTTTGAAGAATTCAAATTTAAATAAAATTTGAAGAAAATGGAGGTCAGAACTCTAGAAAAGGAATATGGAGTAATGGAATTAGACATGAAAAGGCTTTTTAATTTTAGTAGATCACAAATAAAAAAACAAAGATATTGTTTAAAAAAACTTTGAGAACAGTTTAAAGAAATTTGAACCAATACACAATGGTCAGTAGCACGTTCAGGTCACATGATCAGCAAGATGGTAGACCAATAGCTTTCCACAAACCTTTCCAAGCTGAACACACACCCATACACACGCACACACACACACATGAAATATGTAACAAATATAAAGTAACTGAAGTTGATTCCGTAAGATGAGATAAAAACATCACACAAGGAAAATACCTCATGCAATAACATCAGAGAATTTAAATATTCAAAATTTTCATTAATGCTTCCCACACCCATCCCATGATGCATGCTGGGCACTACCACTGCAACCAACTGCACAGACTTCTGTTTCAGCATCCAGTCATGGGATCAGTTTTTCAATGTTAGTGACTCAATCAGATTTACTCCTACTGTATAAGAGAGAGGATACATTGATTCTACCCAGCCACATGATAAAAAGGAAGAGGGGATTTATTTATAATCAGACAAGCAAGCAAAAGGCATTTATTAAGTTTGACATACCTAGGAACATTCACAGACGGGGCTCTGAAAATCCTAAGAAGAGAATAAAAGTCCGTTCCTCCTAGGAGCTTGCATTCTGAAAGAGTAGATAACATCCAGAACACATACAAAATAACATAGAAAACTGGGGATATAGATTAGCAGATGGAGCATCAAGAAAGGCATCATGCAGAACGTGACAATTTAGCTGAATTTGGAAGGACACTAGGGATTCCAGAGTCTAGAAGTGATGAGGGAATGCATTTCAGACCTAAGGGACAGGCTATGTTTAGATGAAAGAAGGAAAATTGGGTATGAAAGACAGAAAGAAGGCCAGTTTAATGGGACCATAGAGTTCCTGAAAAATAACAATATCAAATAAAAGTGGAGACCTTAAGTTAGAGTCAGGCTTTGAAGGACTTAACACCAAATAAGGTAGTTTGTATATGGTCCTTCCAACCATTAGAGTATATTGAGTGGGGGAGAGGATGTTATGGTCAGACTTGTGCTTTCAGAAAATCACTTTGGCAGCTGGGGGAGGATGGAGTAGAGGATTAAGACTTGAGGCAGGAAGACTTACTAGGAGGCTATTGCAATAGTCCAGGAAAGACTTAGTGAGGGTCTGAACTAGAGTGATTGGGATGCAAATGGAGAGAGGGGACTGATGAAAGAGGTAAAATTGGTAAGGTCTGGCCACTGATTAGATATATGGATTGAGTAAGAATAAAGTTCCTAACAGTCACATTTAATTAATGGATAAGTGAAAAAGAGTTTATTCAGTGCTTACTGTTTGCCAAGAAGCACTGTGCTAAGCATGGGAGATACAGTTATAAGCAAGATAGTTCTTGCCATAAAGGAGCTTACATTCTAATAGGGAAAGAGCATGGTGAACAGGGAAGAGTTTTCTGGTTTGGTAACTCACAGAGATGTTAAATGGAAAACTCACTTTTTTTTTTTTGCTTTTTGGAGGGCAGTTAGGGGTAAGTGACTTGCCCAAGGTCACACGGCTAGTTTTTGTTTTAAGTGTCTGAGGCTGGATTTGAACACAGGTCCTCCTGACTCCAGGGCCAGTGCTCTATTCACTATGCCACCTAGACGCCCCCAAAAACTATCACTATTAATAGACGTGCCCTTTCCAAAGGCAATGTGAGTGTTGATTTGATCATAGTTCTGAGAACAAGAGGTAGAAGGTGGTAGAAAATATCCTGAGTGGAGAGAATGGTCCCAGAGAGTTCATAGTTTGGTGGTGTAGTTCCTATAGGGCTAAATGACCTCTGGAAATCTTATATACGTACAACTTTACAATGCTCCTACCTCTGCATCTCCAAGGCTTCTATCAGTAGCTCCCAGTGTGTCTGCATGGAGAGGTTGGGGGAGAGGGAAGAAGTAATGAATTTAATTCTTTCATTGGCATCTAGAATATATTAACTTTTATAAAATAAGTCAACATAAACCAGAGGTGTCAAAATGTATTTGTTCCAATGTGGTTGTACATGTATTTTCTATGTAGATTTCTAGGTTCTTAGTGGTAATACTTGATTCATCTAAGTGTGCAAAATATTCTAGATACTTAGAGCTACGAAAACTGTGGTGGGTAAAAGATGAAATGACTAAGGTCTGAGCATTTAGATTTATTAAGCAATGCATGCCAATTGCCCAAAAAATTGGGACCAGGCCCCTTCCTCAGCTAAGAGCTGGACCACAAATACGGGGGAGGGGAGACAAACTTTTAGACATTAAAAACATTGACTCAAATAATACCATTTAATTAAAAGGAAATAATACAACATTAGGTAATATGATTTCTTTTTTTTCTTTTTTTCTCTCTCAATAACTTGTTTATTTACTTTTAGTTTACAAGATTCAGTTCCACAATCACCTGAGTTTCAGATTTTCCCCCCTCCCTTTCCCCCCCCCCCATGGTGGCATGCAATCATGTATAGGATCTGCAAATACTTTCACATTGTACAATAGTTTGGTTGTATAGAAGGATTGTAACCAATGAGTGAACACTGGGAAAAGATAATATGATTTCTAATTGGAAGAAAGTTCCAAGTTGGGAGGGAGAGACTGAACATGTATAATTCCCTGAATTCAGAAAAAGATTTGACCCATTCTCCTCAAATGTCTGTAAATAATCAAAGGAGCGTGGAAACAGTAACTGATTTATCAGTGTGGTGCCAGTTTTCACATAACACATATGGGTTGCTTGAGATGTACAATTGTGAGAAAACCTTGCATTGATCTTTGGATCTAATTGAATTTCTGGTCAGCATAAACTAGGTCCTTGATTAAAAGTCTCTAAGCAGCAGGTAGGGGTGGTTCAGCTTCCCAGACATGCAAAGCTAGGTTCAAACAATACGTACATTTTCTCCAAGTTCCCACCATTGAATGAAGTTTTCTTACAAGACAGAAATTGGGTTAGACCCATAATTAAATAGAAACTAAACTGGCTCCAGAAGTGAGTCACAAGATGGCATCTATATGTTTCATTCAGTTTCCACAGTCAAACACTTGCTGTCCTAATCGCCTCCATTACCTCAATTTCCTCAGTTCCCCCTTTTGATTCCCATGGGTCCCTTATCTGTAAGTCAAATCTATAAGGTTTTTGATAAATTCATAATCAGAATTATGTAAGTCAGGTTACAGATGAAACTACTTAGAGGGCTCACAATGGACTAATTTAAAAAGAGAGATTTACACGTCACCTAGGTAACCAAGAAAAATATAAACATAAACACCATGAAACAAAAGGGCAAAGCAGTACAATAATGATCAATATTAACTAACATGAAGTCTCCTCGTATCCTAGTAACCCACTCCCAATGGCCATTGAATCAGCACATTTTTACTTCCAGATGTCTCATGTAGTTGTCTGGTCCCTGGAAATCTTTCAAAGTAGAATTGCCGAACTGGGGCAGGGGGTGGGGCAAAGTCATTCCCCTAACTATAGGGAGCATCCCCTGATCCTATGCTAAACATTTATTAAGCACCCACAATGTATCAGGCCCTGTGCTAAGTGCTGGGGATACAAAAAAAGGTACAAAAAAGTTCTTCCCCTCAAGGAGCTAATGACTTGCTGGGTAAGGAACAGACCTTATCTTGTCCCTTCAGAAGGGAGGGCCAAAGCTTTGGAAGAAGACTTTCTAAAGGAGAAAAAAAATTGATATCATCCCCTTGATTAGGGGCCCCCAGGAGTGGGAGGTTTTGGCAGGTAGACTGAAGAATACTGAGTTGGGTGATGGTAAAGAGGAGCCTCAGTATTAACTTAGATCTGAGGACAGGTTGAAGGCAATAGGCTTGTGAAATTTTAACTACTTTAAAGAAAATGGGCCTTATACTTGGTGAAGAATTGTTGACTGTGGCAGAGTCGTTGCGGAGTCTGCTCCTGCCCGTTGTCACCATCTCACATAAGATGCACTCTATGACTAGGGGATGTGCCATCTCTCTGTGCTGTGGCTCTGATGTTCCCATTCATCATTATCACCATGCGTTAGGAGACCTACTGTGAACTGGCATCACTCACTACATAGATAAGAATGTTGAGATCCAAGACTTGGTCCTTCCAAAGGGAGGTTTTTGGAAAGCCTAGATCTCTGGCCTCAGTTTTCCTCCACATTGTTTTTTTTTTTTTTTCTTATTTTCTCATCATGGTGAAGCCTTTGGGGAGAGGGCAGTGGATTTGCTGTTCTTATTTTCTTTTTTTTCCTCTTGTTTCCCCTTTTATGCTGTCCGTATCAGAGTGACTGTTGAGTAAAAGCCTTAAAAGCATTTAAATGGTGTAAGGTCCTTTAGAAAATCCTTGGGACCTGGCCGTAAGTGACAGAACTGATATCTACCAGCATTTCCCCATAATATGTTTAAGGCTCACATCTGCCTCCCTGTCACAATGTATAGTTTTTCCCTAAAAGGAAATAAAACAGCCCCTGGGATCTGTTTGGCCCCTGCTTCCCCAGATGTGATTTTCTTTTCACCTAAGGGCATATATGGTCCTCCCTACATGGAGGCTGGGCATCTCAGACTACAGGAGTCTGACCAGATGAGTTTTCACAAGGTGTCAGGAGAGGTCAAGTCTACCATAGCTAAAGCTAAGTGACACTGTATCCTTGCCAAATATCTTTGCTGTATTAAGGCAAACTAGGCCTTCTTTTGATAACTGTTCAATGACTTATGAGTGGCTAATTGTATCCCAGAATGGAACTTGAACTAATATGCTAATTATTAGCATTAGGCTCGTCCCTAATACTGTTCAAACATCCTTAGTTCTCCTCTGACATAATCACTCTTACATTCAGTTTAAAGCTCAAATTCTTCAGCCTGTCACCTGAAGACATTTAAAGTATCGCCTCACACCTATCCAGATCCATATTTCATCTCTTCTTTGAAGTCTTCCCTGTAATTTCAGGAAACATTCATTCCTCCCTTTTTGACTACTAATAGAACTAATGACCTTACTTGTCTTTTTATATTTAATATTTGATATTAAATTTACCACTATATTTAAATTTTTAAAAATTTATTTCACTTCATTTCCAACCCCTACAGTGAGTTAGTAAACACTCTGAGGAAAAGGATTATGTCAATTACTTCTACGGTTTAGGATAGGGGTGGGGAACCTTTAACCTTAAGGCCACCTGTGGCCTTCTAGGTCCTTGGGTGTAGCCTTCTGACTGAGTCCAAGTTTTGCAGAAAAAATCGTTTTATTAAGGGGATTTGTTCTGTGAAGTTTGGATTCAGTCAAAAGGCTACACTTGAGGACCTAAAGAGCCACATGTGGCCTGGAGGCTGCAGGTTCCCCACTCTGGTTTAGTCCATGGTGCCTAAGTACATTGTAGGTATTCAATAAACAATTGGTGAGATTAATTAAAATTTCAAAGATAATATAGCATAGTACATGGATTTACATATTCAGAATTAGAAAGGACTTCAGAAATCACTTATTTTTTTCATTAAAATTTATTTTCAGTTCTGAATTTTTTCCCTCCTTCTCTCCTCTTCTTCCACCCACTGAGAAGTCAATAAAAACAAAATCCATTACCAATATGTATACTCATGCAAAACAAATTTCCACATTAGCTATATCAAGAGAGAGACCGAGAATAAAAAAGATAGAAAGCAGGAAAGAAGAGAAAAGAAAAGAGCAGCTTCAATCTGTACTTTGAGTTCATCAGATCTCTATCTGGAGGAGGATAGCACATTTCATCATGGATCCTATGGAATTGGGGTCGGTCATTAAGTTGACCAGAGTTCCTAAGCATTTCAAAGCTGATTATTTTTATAATATTGTTGTTACTCTATAAATTATCCTCCTGGTTCTACTCACTTCACTTTGCATCAGTTCATACAAGTCTTCCCAGGTTTTTCTGAAACCATTCACTTAATCATTTCTCATAACAAAATACTATTCTGTCACATTCATGAACCACAATTTGTTCAATCAATAACCAATTGATGGGGATCCCCACAATTTTCAGTTTGTTGCCAGTACAAGTATAGCTGCTATAAATATATATATTTTTTTACCTATGGGTCATTTTTCTTTTTCTTTAATCTCTCTCTTTTTAAAAATATTATCTGTATTTTTTAGATAATAATAGTATTTTATTTCTTTCAAATACTTGTAAACACAATTTTTCACATTCATTTTTATAAGATTTTGAGTTTCAAATTTTTCTCCCTCCCTCCTTTCGCTATCCCCTCCCCAAGACAGCAAGCAATCTGATATAGGTTATGCATGTACAATCATGTTAAACATATTGCCATGTTAATTGTGTTGTGGAAGATGAATCAGAACAAAAAGAAAAAATCATGAGAAATAAAAACCAAAAAAAGTGATAATAGTATGCTTTGATCTTCATTCAGACTCCATAGTCCTTTCTCTGGGTGTGGTTAGCATTTTCCAACAGGAGTCTTTTGGAATTGTCTTGGATCATTGTCTTGCCGAGAAGAGCTAAGTCTATCATAGTTGATCTTCATACAATGTTGCTGTTACTGTGTACAATGTTCTCCTGGTTCTGCTCACCTCACTCAGAATCAGTTCATGTAAGTCTTTCCAGGTTTTTTCTGAAATCCACCTACTCATCATTTCTTACAGAACAATAGTATTTCATTACATTCATATACATACACAACAACTTGTTCAATCATTCCCCAATGGATGTCCATTCCCTCAATTTCCAATTCTTTGCCACCACAAAATGAGTTGGTATAACTATTTTTGTACATGTGGGTCCTTTTTCATTTCTTATGACCTTGTTTGGATACAGACTTAGTAGACCACTTTGTAGATCTACTGCTGAATCAAAGGTTGTGTACAGTTTGGTTGCCCTTTGGGGATAGTTCCAAATTGCTTTTCAGAATGATTCAAACAGTACACAACTCCACAAACAATGGATTAGTGTTCCAATTTTCCCACATTTCGCACATTTATTATTTTCCTTTTCTGTCATATTAGCCAATTTGATAGGTGTGGGGTAGTATCTCAGAGTTGTTTTGCATTTCTCTAATCAATGGTGATTTAGAGCATTTTTTCTTTTTTCTTTTTTTTTTTTTTATTTGCTCATTTACTTTTAATTTACAAGATTCGGTTCCACAATCACTTGAGTTTCAGATTTTTTTCCCCTTCCTCCCCCCCCCCCCCATGGTGGCGTGCAATCATGTATAGGATCTGCAAATA
>CM053585.1:410630873-410665722 GCA_028646515.1 Pseudochirops corinnae
AACGATAACGAGTTTTGCTTCAGTCTCCATTTAAACTATAGTCTTTCTATATCTTTCTCTGAGTTTAGGTATCTCCTTCCTTCTTGAGGCTTGTAGAGTTGTCTTTAGCTGTGCATTGTTGAGGATAGTCCAGTTTATCAAGGTTGGTCATCATATGTACGATGTGTCTGTGATTGTGTATAGGTTTTGCCTGGTTCTGTAGAGCATTTTTTCATGTGAGTATAGATATCTTTAATTTCTTCATCTGAAAATTGCCTATTCATATCCTTTGACCATTTATCAGTTTGGGAATGACTTGTATTCTTATAAATTTGATTCAGTTCTCTATATATTTTAGAAATGAGGCCTTTATTAGAAACACTGGTTATAAAAATTGTTTCCCAGCCTTCTACTTTTCTTCTAATCTTGGTTACATTGGCTTTGTTTGTTCAAAACCTTTTTAATTTAATGTGATCAAAATTATCCAGTTTGTATTTCATAATGTTCTCTATCTTTTGTTTGGTCATAAATTCTTCCCTTTTCCACAGATCTTACAGGTAAACTATTCCTTGCTCTCCTAATTTGTTTATGGTATCACCCTTTATGTCCAAATTATGTACCCATTTCAAACTTATCTTCATGTAGAGTGTGAGATGTTGGTCTATGCCTAGTTTCTGCCATATTTTCCTAGCATGTTTGGTTAAATAGTGAATTCTTATTCTGGAATCTGGAGTCTTTGGGTTTATCACACAGTAGATTATTATAGTCTTTTACTACTGTCTTATGTACCTGATCTATTCCAGTGATCCACCACTCTATTTCTTAGACAGTACTGAATAATTTTGATGATTACTGCTTTATAATACAGTTTTAGATCTGGTATATAGCTAGGCCACTTTCCTTTGCATGTTTTCATTAATTCTCTTGATATTCATTTTTTTCTTTTTGGAGGGGGGAGGGCAGGGCAGTTGGGGTTAAGTGACTTGCCCAAGGTCACACAGCTAGTAAATGTTAAGTGTCTGAGGCCGGATTTGAACTCAGGTCCTCCTGATTCCTGGGTGGGTGCTCTATTCACGGCGCCACCTAGCCACCCCTACCCTTGACATTCTTGACCTTTTGTTCTTCCAGATGAATTTTATTATTATTATTTTTTTAGCTCTATAAAATAATTTTTGGTAGTTTTGTTGGTATGGCACTGAGTAAGTAAATTAGTTTAGGTAGAATTGTCATTTTTATTATATTAACTCTGCCTACCCATGATTAATTGATATTTTTCCAATTGTTTAGATCTGATTTTATTTGTGTGAAAAGTATTTTGTAATTGTGTTCATGTAGTTCCTGGGTTTGTCTTTGCAGGAAGACTCCTAAATATTTTATATTATTTACAGTTACTTTAAATGGAATTTCTCTTTGTATGTCTTCCTCCTGGACTTTGTTGGTACTATATAAAAATGCTGATGATTTATGTGGGTTTATTTTATATCTAGACACTTTGCTAAAGTTGTTGATGCAAATAGTTTTTTTAGTTGATTCTTTAGGATTTTCTAAGCATACCATCATATCATGTACACAGAGTGATAATTTTGTTTCCTCATTGCCCATTCTAAATCCTTCAATTTCTTTTTCTTCTCTTATTGCTAAAGCTAACATTTCTAGTACGTTATTGAATAATAATAGTGATAGTGGGCATTCTTGTTTCACCCCTGATCTTATTGAGAAAGCTTTTAGATTATTCCTATTACATATAATGCTTGATGGTTTTAGATAGATACTGCTTACAATTTTAAGGAAAACTCCATTTATTCCTCTGTTCTCTAGTGTTTTTAATAAGAATGGGTGCTATATTTTATCAAAAACTTTTTTTTGCATCTATTGAGATAATCATATGATTTCTATTAGTTTTGTTATTGATATGGTCAATTATGCTGATGGTTTTCCTAATATTGAACCAGTCCTACATTTCTGGTATAAATCTCATTTAATCAAAGGGCATAATTCTTGTGATAAATTTCTGTAATCTTTTTGCTAACATTTTATTTGAAATTTTTGCATCAATATTCATTGGGGAAATTAGTCTATACTTTTCTTTCTCTGTTTTGGCTCATCCTAATTTAGGTATTAACAACGTATTTGTGTCATAAAAAGACTTTGGTAGGACTCCTATTTTTCCAAATAGTTTATTGGAATTAATTGTTCTTTAAATGTTTGGTAGAATTCACTTGTAAATCAATCTGACTCTGGAGTTTTTTTTCTAAGGCAGTTCATTGATGGCTTGTTCAGTTTCTTTTTCTAAAATGTTTTTTTTCCTTTTCTGCTAATCTGGGCAATTTATATTTCTGTAAACATTTATTCATTTCACTAAGATTGTCAAATTTATTAGCATACGGTTGGGAAAAAAGCTCCTAATTATTGTTTTAATTTCTTCTTCATTGGTGATAAATTCACTCTTTACATTTTTTGATACTGGTAATTTGGTTTTCTTCTTTCTTTTTTTTAAAACAAATTAACCAAAGACTTAACTATTTTATTTTTTTAAAATTAGTTTTATTTATTAGTTCAATTAATTTCTTATTTTCATTAATCTCTCCTTTGATTTTTAGAATTTTTAATTTGGTATTTAATTGGGGATTTTTAATTTGTTGTTTTTCTAGCTTTTTTTCGTTGCATTTCATTTAGTTGCAATTCATTGATTTCTTCTTTCTCTGTTTTATTAATGTAAGCATTTAGAGATATAAAATTTCCCCTAAGAATTGCTTTGGCTGCATCCCATAAGTTTTGATATGTTGTCTCATTATTGTCATTCTCTTGGATGACATTATTGATTGTTTCCATGATTTGTTGTTTGACTCATTAATTTTTTAGGATTAGATTATTTAGTTTCTAATTGAATTTTAGCTTGTCTTCCCATGGCACTTTATTACATGCAATTCTTATTGCATCATGATCTGAAAAGAATGCATTTAATATTTCTTCCTTTCTGCATTGGATTTTGAGGGCATAGGTTTTTATGCCCTAATACATGGTCAGTTTTTTGTGTAGGTGCCATATAGTACTGAGAAAAAGGCATATTCCTTTCTACCCCCATTCAATTTTCTCCATTAAGTGGAACTTGGGCAGGGACCTAATATGGTCCAACCTATGAGCTTCAGAGTGAATTGCGTTTAAAGTTGTGTGGAGGAAAGAAGGAAAGAAAGAAAGGTGGAAGGAGGGAACGAAGGAAGGAAGGAAAGAAGGAAGGAAGGAAGGAAGGAAGGAAGGAAGGAAGGAAGGAAGGAAGGAAAGAAAAAAAGAAATCTAGTCAGTAAACCCCATGTTAAGTGGGCAGCTTCTGGCCATCAAAATTTATTTGCCTTTGGAGAAAAGAAGAAGAGGGAGAGGAAGAGGAAGAGTGAGATGGAGAGGACGAGCTGAGTTACCCAACTAGCTGGGTCCCCATTTAGGCAGCTTGGTCTACTCACAGGTTGTATTTATCCTTCGTTTTTTAAGAGGACCATGACATCAGGGAAATGATGACGTGACTTGCAGTTGACCGATTTGAGTGAGAGAGGACTCAGCAGGGTCATCAGCCTCACTTTCTCCTCTAGAACCATCTGGATCCAGTGACCAGATAGTCATCAGGATGATTAGAGATGACTCAGGATGCAATGGGAGATCCTTTTAGGATAAGGGCTTTTTACATACTCACTAAAGTGAGTCAAGGGATGGCCCCTTCAATTAGAAAAAAAAAATCAAGCTAGGAAGGGAAGACCCTCAGGATTCAACTGCAAGTCATGTCATCATTTCCTTGAAGCAATGGTCCTCTTCAAAAATGAAGGACAGACACAATTTTCTCCAGAGGTCTACCATGTCTAACTTTTCTAAAATTCTATTTACCTCCTTAACTTCTTTCTTGTTTATTTTGTGGTTAGATTTATCTATCTCTGAAAGGGGGAGGTTGAGTACTATGTTCAAAACTAGTGTAATTTTGCTTTCTATTTTTCCTTATAACTCACTTATCTTCTCTAAGAATTTGGATGCTATACCACTTGATGTGTTGTATGTTTAGTATTGATATTACTGCATTTTCTATGGTACCTTTTAACAAGATGTAGTTTCTTTCCTTATTTAATTAGATCTAATTTTGCTTTTTCTTTGTCTGACATCAGGATTGCTACCTCTGCCTTTTTTTTTTTTTACTTCAGCTGAAGCATAATGTATTCTGCTCCAGTCTTTTATCTTTACTCAGTGTGTATCTCTCTGCTTCAAACATGTTTCTTGTAAACAACATATTGTAGGATTTTGGTTTTTAATTCACTCTGCTATCCACTTCTTTTTTATGACAGAGTTCATTCCACTCGCATTCACAGTTATGATTACTATCTGTGTCTTTCTCTCCATCCTATTTCCCCTACCCCCATCTATGCTTTTCTCTCTTTCTCCCTTTCCCTCTTTGCTAGAGATTCGCTTTTGACCACCATCTTCCTCAATCTGTCCTCCCTTCTATCAGTCTCCCTCTTTCTTTCCCCTTTCCCCTTCTACTTCTGCCCTTCCTTCAGCCCCTCTTTCCTTTTTCTTTCCCCTTTCCTTTCCTACTTCCCTATAGGGTAAGATAAACTTCTGTACCCAACTGAGTATGTATATTATTCCTTCTCAGAAACCACTTATTTACAGCATGTATCTGAACAAGATTCCTGAATTCTGGTACATGCAATGGCACAGGTAACATCAGATCATTAGTTGATCAGGAGGTCGCCAGGCACAGTTCAGGAATCCCTGTAACCACTGAGGTCACTCAAAAAGGTGACAGTTAAGTCTTCGTGAATCACAAGTCTTGTATCAATCAGTCTACATATCACATATGAGGTGATATGATCAATCACTGGTAAACTTTAAAGTTTGACCCTTGATGATAGAGGAATTGGGTAATGTCCAATAAGGTTTGAATCAGGGTATATCCCAGTTAAATAGTTATACAGAAAAAAAAAAAAAACCATCATCTGTATTGAGGTGAAAGTCTCTATATTGGCCAAATGTGGAATACGGTCTCAGAAAAAAAAATCCAAGAACAAAAAGTCAGTTGCTTGTTTTACAGAGGTAATAATAAAGCCTTGAAAAGTTAAGTGACTTGTTCAGTGTCACTTGACTAGTAAATGTGTAAATAAGTAATCCATTTTAAAATGCTGATTTCCTGACTCCAAACAGGTCCAAGTTCTTTGCTCCTTTATACTACAGTGAAGCAATAGAAAATATATATTATTTATTCCTCTCAAGAGAATCGGCATCCATGACATCTTGTCTGTATTCTTGATTTCTGACACAAAGTGTTTTTAATTTTCAAATTAAATTTCAAATTTTATAAGTGTATAATATCTCTTTCCACTCAAATTGGACAATTTTCCTGAGGGATAGCCCTCTGTCCTATGTACTTGGAGGGAAGTGACTACTGATTGGCTGAGAGAATGCTGGGCTAAAGCACTGCATACTGTTGTGAGAAGGGATTTCTTCAGATGTTGGAAAACTTTAAGAGAGGTGGTCTAAAGCTAGCTCAGACTTTTCAGTGGCTTATGCAAGACCTCTATGGAACCTCAGACATGCAAGACTCCAGTTCTCCAACATGTCCCTTGACTTGCAGTGATTGAAATCTTAGAAACTAATAAAAGCAGAGTACCTTTTGTGAGATCATTTTATATCCTTGGTTGAACTGAAATCTTACTTCATTTCTAGCCAAAGAGTCTCTTTATTCTTTGGTGTATATACATATACACACACACACACACATACATATATAGCTATACATATACATAAAGCTTTATATGTATATAACTTTCCATATATACATATATAGGCATAATACACATATATGCATATAAAACTTTCCCAATTTTACTTTGACAAAGAGGTATACTATCTATTTATAACGGTTTTTTTTGAAACCAATGTTTGGTAGGAGTTAAACTGATGATAATAAGCTGAATAATACCCTCACTTTGAGAGTGATCAGGGAGAATGGTATTTATTCTGTACATCCAAAGTATTTTACCTTTAGTCTACCAATATTTGAGGTGTGGTAGATAGATGCAAGTCTAGCCCAGTTCACTTCTTGGAGATAGACAAGGGAAGGAGCAAGTGCCTAGCCACAGCCATTCTCCTACTGCTGACAAGGGCAGAAATCAGTCTCCCTTGGAAAGGAGTGGGGCAGGTTTTAGGCTAGGTATTTATGCTTCATGTGAGCCAGTTATTTTTCTATACTTAACCACCACACAAATACTACAAAGTACAGTGTGACACATTGGAAAGGACATGTACTCTGGAGTCATAGAACCTCTGACATTTAGTACCATGTGACCTTAAGCAAGTCACTTGTCTTGGCCCCAGTCTCTTCATCTGCAAATTGGGAGGGAGAACAGGGAAAAGAGACTAGATAATCTCTGAAGTCCCTTATAGTTCTATACCTATGAGCCTATGAAATGTGCCGTTATTCATCTTTGTTTCTGTGTCTCTAGCATCAGAATAGAATTTTGGTAAGAAATCTCTTTCCCCCTAGTGTACTCTCATAGTATTGCATTGTTTTTTTTTTTTTAAAGCACATAACATAGTTTTATTTTCAAGTTGTTAAAAATTGTAGAATTGTAGAAATTTAGAATTTCGTAGTTGGAAGAGATTATTGACACCATTTAGACCAACCTATCTCATTCAGAACCAGAATATCCTTTAGTCTTCCCTGAACCAACTTCTGTCTGGGACTTCCTGTAGTGGAATTCACTACTTCCCATTCCATTTTGAACCATTCTTCCTTATATTGGAGGTTCTAATTCTCCCCTCCCTTTGTGTAGCAAAAGACATTAGCTATCTCTTCCACAAGGCAACTCTTTAAATCATAAAGACAATAGTTATGACTGTGTAGCTGAATGAAAGGAACAGTGCATCAAGAAAACCTGGATTGGGGTCCTAGATTTTCCCTTTATTGACTTGCTGATTTTTGGAAGTCCCCAACCTCTCTGAACCTCAGTATTCTGGTCTTTAAGATAATTCTTGCCCTACCTCAGTGATCAGCTTCAAATCATACTAGCTTTTAAAGGTATCGTTTTTCTGCACGTGTAGAAAAATTTTATTCAGTTTTTAATTTTAAAAATGATTTCCAATTTTAGGACAATGTAGAAAGTGGTGAAAAAAGTTTCCGGGTTGGAAGATAAATGCATTTAAACGATTTGTTCTGGTGGCAGGCTAGCCCAGCCTAAGACTGGTGCTCTGGCATTAAGGTGAAATATTATTATATGCTAGAAAAAATTCTCTTTCTTTTCTTACTCATCTTCTTTCCTAAGTCCTATATAAACAAAATGAGACTATGCATTTTATAATAAAATTGATAGCTAGGACTAAGAAGACATTTTTTCTTTAAAGAAAGAAATTCTATAGTTGAAAATAAGGGATATTTCAATTCATAAAGTATGAATTATAATTCTTTAGAAAATCTAAAGAAATAAAGACTTGATACTAAACAATGGAACTGCAATTGAGAAAAATATACTTCACCGTATTAAAGTACTTGAAGGGCTGTGATATTAGAACTATGAGTGGGTGGACAGTACAGAGAGGTAGATCTTGGCTTGAAAAGCAGCCAGATACTTAGAGCTTTGTGAAAGGGTAGTGGGTGTTCTCTCACTGAAGCCAAGAGCCAACAGTTACCTGTTGGCCATGTTGTAGAGGGAATTGCTGTTTGCCTGGGAGGTAGTAGGCACTTAATAAATGCTAATTGACTGACTGGATAGACTGTGGTTTTTAGGGTGGCTTTTAAATCTGAGATTCTGTGGTTGTGAATATTGAAAATTTTATAATGAAATTCAGTAATTTCCTCTATGTATGTAAGAGAACTCAGTGCCTCAAAAAAGCTTTGCTGGTCACACATAGATAATAAAAGATAGGGGAAGCTTAGATAGGATGGATAAAGACTTTGCTCCCTGAAACTCCAGACTGAAAGAAGCCTGGCTGTTTGTCGATTGAGCAGCCTCTAGAATGGATGCTGATTGAAGGTCTTGTAAGAGATTATGATGGGAAACTATAAGAAGTGTTCACCCCAAGTTGAGTGAGGGCTCTGACAAAGAGGAAGTGTTGTTGCTGTGTCATTGACTCTTTGTGACCCATTTTGGGTTTTTTTGGCAAAAATACTGGAGTGGTTTGTAATTTCATTCTTCAGCTCCTTTTACAGATGAAGAACTGAAGCAAATGAGGTTAAGTGACTTGCCTAGGGTCACATAGCTAGTAAGTGTTTGAGGTTCGATTTGAACTCAGGTCTTCCTTGACTCCATGCCTGTCATTCTAACCACTGCACCAAATCACTGCAGTTAAATCCATGGTATATATTTGATTCTAGAGGCAATAAGGAGCCATAGGAGTTTATTGAGTAGGAGAGTGACTTGTCAAACTTGAACTTCAAGAAAATCATTTGGCAGCTGTGTAGAGGATAAATTACAGGGGGTGAGACTTGAAGTAAGGAGATCAATTAGTAGACCATTTTAGGGGTACAAAGGTGATGAGGGCCTGAATTAGGAGAGTGGCCATGTGACTAGAAAAAAAGGGGATGCAAATAAGAAATACTATAGAGTTACAAATGACAAGATTTAGCAATGAGTTGGCTATGTGGGATAATTTAGAGTGAAGAGATAAGGATAGTTCTAAGTTTGGTAAGTGGAGTAACGTGAAAAATGCAGTTGCCCTTGAAAGACATGTAGAAGTAAAACTAAAGTTATGCCTATCACTTGAGGAATAGCTAAACAATTTATGGTATATGACTGTAATGAAATCTTCTTGTCCCAAATGAAATTACAAAAAGAACAGTTTCAGACAAACCTGGGAAGACTTGTGTGACCTGATGCAAAGTGAAGCGAGCAGAACTCAGAAAACAGTTTATGTAATAACATCAACATTGCAAAGAAAAACAGCCTTAAAAGACATAAGAACTCTGATCAGTGCAACAGACAATCATAACTCAAGACAACAACCGATGAGACCTGCTCCCTGGCTTTTAAAGTGAGGTGATTAACTCAAGGCACAAACTGAGTCATGTTTTTAGACATGGCAAATGTGGGGGCTTACCTTGCTTGACTATATGTATTTGACACAAGGATTTAATTTTTCTCTCAGTTTAGGGGGTAGAGTTGGGGAGATAGAAGGGCACTACTGGTAGTGTTAACACAGTTAAAAAAGAAAGAAAAAGTAAATACAGGTATCTTCGAAGCATCTTTAAGTTGCATGGAAGAGAACAGAAAGGCCAGCAAGAAACAGACAAAACAGGACAGGCTTGAAAATAGCATATTGAGTTTGTTATAGACTTGGAGGGAGAGGCAAGCAGCATGTGGTACAGATTTGTGGTTTCATGTGCAATCATCTTTCTGTTCTGCTTTGTGTATGGAAATGTTCATTTTATTTTGTGTTTGTTAAATTCAAAATTTAAAAAAATAGCAAGAGACATAGGGAGTTTACAAGGGAGGTACATAAATATATGTATGTGTAGGTGTATACATACATATGTACCTAAATAGATATAGTTGTTGTTAAGTCATGTCCTACTCTTCATGACCCATGGACCATAGCATGCTGATACTGCCTGTGGAGTTTCTTGGCAAAGATACTGAAGTGATTTGCCATTTCCTTCTCCAGTGGATTTAGGCAAACAGAGCTTAAGTGACTTGTCCAGGGCCACACAGCTTGTATCTATTGAGCCAGCCACCTAGATGTCTCAATAGATTGACAGAGAGAGATGGCATACATATAAACACACATGTGTACATCCATATATATGTATGTATATACACACGTGTGTATATACACACATACATAAATATACAATTTGGGAATCATCAGCATAGAGATGATACTTAAGCCCTTGGAAGCTTATGAACTTACCAACTGTGAGGGTATATGGAGAAAAGAAGATACAGCACAGAGCCGTAGCGTTGGACTCAAAATTAGTAGCTCTGATATGGAAGATAAACAAACAAAAGAGTCTGTGATTTGCCAGGTAGGAGAAGAACCAAGAGAAATTGTCGTCAAATAAGAGAGGGGAGAGCACCCAGATAGTCAAGAGTTTCAAATGTTGCAGAGAAGTTGAGAAGGCTGAAAATGAAGAAAGACCAAAGCAGCTTCAGTTGAGCAGTGAGGTCAGAAGTCAGATGTAAGAGGGTTGAGAAGTGAAAGGAAAGAAGTGGAGGCAATGGGTGTAAACAGCTTTTTCTAAGAATTTGACTGCGCAACAAGTGTTTTAGGATGATGAGTAAGGAGCTAGCAGGGTCTAGTGAGGTTGGAGCAGATATGAGTGAGTTTGTAAGCAGCAGTAATGCATCTCTCTGACAATATCCTTTATTCTATAGCTGTTGCATAGTTCCTGGTTGGTTAATGTGTCACAGCCTATTCATGCCTACACTGCATATTTTCATTTGGTCTTTGGGTCACCTTCAACTTCAATTTCTTGAAGACTATCTCCTTGCTGAACACTATCACTTTCCCCTCACTTCTTATCCCCAAACTGCATGTACACGTGGGCACACACACACACACAGAAACACACAAACACCCCACTACCACCACCACAACTACTCTGGGCACTTACTGTCACCTAACAGAAACTACAGAATGTTCAGAAACTTGCCATTCAGAAATGTGGTGCGATACAGAATCTGACCAGATTCCTAATCATAGCTCCCCAATTCAGATATTACGTTGTAGATTGAGAATTGGGTGGTTGAGTGGGGAAACAATGCTAGGACTTAAAATATAGAGCAAACCCAATCCATACATTTGCATTCATATTGAATCCTAGGATTGCATGAAACCTGCACAAGCTTCAGTTTTAACATATTGGTTCCTTTGCACAAACCATCAGGAATCTAAGCTTCCAATACAAGCTTCCAGCTCAAGTCTCACACATGCTTTTTCTCACACAGTGTGTTTTGTTCAAACACACTAATTCTGCATTGAATCCCAGGCTGAACACTCTATGTGCCAAACTTCTTTCCACACACTGAGAACAGTTTCTCCCACAATACTCAACATCAGTACTGAATTCGCCACACATTCTGGCCCTTTGCTAAAGATGTCCATGTCAAACAGCCCCTAGATTGTTACCTGTGTTTGCCCAGGATTGGGGTTTGTGTCAAGAAGGATTGTTGTCAGAGTCAAAAAAAAAAGCAACCCACTCTGGGCTATGAGGAATAAGAAGAAATCGTTTCCAGCATTTTCCAAGATCACCTCTTTTTTGGGGGGATACAGCCAATACAAAGTTGCTCTTCTAGTTGGGGTTGGTACTAAGATTTTCTATTAGATATAGGCCATCTCTAAGTGTTATTTAAGATATTTTCTCCAAAATTCCATTATGAGGGAAAGAAAGAAAAAGAAAGAAAGAAGGAAGGAAGGAAAGAAAAGAAAGAAAGAGGGAGAGAGGGAAAGACAGAGAGTGAGGGACAGAGACAGGAGGAAAGAGAAAGAAAGAGAAAGAAAGAAAGGAAGGAAGAGAGAAAGAGAAAGAGAGGGAAGAAGGAAAGAAGGAAGGAAAGGAAGGAAGGAAGGATGAAAAGTCTGGTTCTAATCCTTTGGAGTCAGCTTCCTTCCCAAGAATGAATCTGAGTTTGCTTGAAGCCATAGTCTTAGCCCCTCTTGTATCCAGAGGACTCTTGGACTAATATCTGACTGAATTAAAAAGAACTGCCCACTCTGTGCTTTAAAAGACAGTGAGAGATATAATCTGGCTTTTTTCTCCCTTTAACATTTTTTATTCTGAACTATGATATCATTAACAAATACAAACATCTCCGTATACAAAGGACAGAAAATGGAGATTGAGTATGAAATCATGAATTTTATATCCAGCTTTAATCATTATAAATAGGTTGATATATACATATGTCTTTAAATGTGTATGTATATATACATACACGTATACACATACACACATATACATATATGTTTGTGATTTGTGATCTGTAACACACCTTTTGAGCATGCCCAGTTTGTTTGTCACAGAGCCCATGGAGGTGGGGTAGCCTCCTTTCAATGGCTGCCTTTATCTTTAAAACTGATGAGACCAAACTGGTCTCTTTTTGTCATCTTTTCAGCTGTACTCCTAGATGCTGCTCCCAGTGTGGACTCCATGCACTGAACTGGTGAGAGGCAGAAGGAATTCTCCTTCCCTTACTCTCCTTTTTTTTACCTCGGTTTTGAGAAATGGTTTTGGGGAGCTTGGTTTCTGGTCTGCATTGTTTGTCCACATTTTCAGGTGCAGGAGGTGATCCCCACCTGATCACCGTTTGAGCCATGACGACCTTGGAGCCAGGATTGCAGGCAGGCTATGGCATCCAGACAGGCCAGCATGGCCACTCTGAGAAGCTAGGATGCCTGGGACTTGAGCCTCAGGGGTGTTTGGACTTGGGCCTGGGACTTGTGCTCTGTGGGAACTTGGCTGAACTAGGAACCTAATTCCCTTCCCCTCCCCAGAGACTGAAATGGTGAAGAAGGGAAAGGGGATTATACCCGCCACGTGTTGGAGAGGGAATGTGTTTGGATATTGGTGATTATGCTATTATGTGATTCAAAGCATTATTCTGAGTTCACTCTTCTCAATTAAATATTTCTTTGAAAAAGCTCCACTATGCCTGTCAATCTCTTTCTCTGTATCTTTCTATAATTGAACATGGTAGTACAGACATTGTCCTACTTGTCTATGACCCCTTCTACTCTCTTCTGTTTGTTTAAAAAGTGTTTTATTGAAGTTCTTTTCTTTCTTTATTTTTTTCACTTCGTTGCCACTCTCCCCCACCCCTTCCCCCAGCCTTTTTCAAGGCAACTTCTTTGTTGGGACCTAGCTCTGTGACAGGGACACATGTCCCTGACCTCTACACAGCGCTGCACTCTCCACAGCCAAATTCCTTACACGTGACACTCCACTTCTCCTCTGAGTTTTCACTGATCATCGCATAGTCAAGAATATAATCTGTCCTCATTTCTACCTCTTAGAGTCCTTTACTTCCTTTTAAAACTCAGCTAAAGAACGACCTTTACTGAAGCTTGTCCTGATCCTTCCCCCAACCCCAATTATTAGTGCCTTGCCTTTTGTGGTGGGCATGGGGAAATCCATGATGGATTCATTCTCTCCAATTCACTTGATGAGATTGCAGCATGTAATGGGAACATAACAGAGATAATGAACTCTTACCTTGTAAAAGGAGACCTTTGGCGGCTTGAATGGTCTATTAATAAATTATAAAGGATTCAAAATTGACACTGGCCCATTCATAGCTTCTTGTTGTTGTCTGTTATTTGTTCTCTAAGAGAACCATGGCATCAGGAATATGATGCTATGACTTGCAAGTAAATTGGATTTAAGTGAGGAAGGGCTGTGCAAAGTAACCAGCCTCACTTTCTCCTCTGGAATCATCTGCATCCAGTGGAAAGATAAAGATCAGGATGACTGGAGATGGCCACCTCACAGTTTGTAAAGGCAATGTAAAGAAGTTTTTATATTAATTGCTTCTTTATGAAGTATGAAGAAATCCCTCCATCAATTTGGTCAAATCGTATGGTGTCTAACCATCAGCTGCCTGAAGGGTTGCTACCCTTCTCTTGGTCTTTAAAAAGCCAGTTATATCTGTAGACACAGAACAACCTCCAAGGAGTCGTTTGAGACAGCTAGTTTTTATGTCTGCTTCTAGCTGAGTTTTACAAGGGGGAGGAAAGGATGTCTTTCTTCTCTTCCACCCAGTGGTGGACTATAAAGTCCATCTGTGAATCTAGTGAATCCTCCCTAGAAATGAGACAAGAGGAGATCCATAATTTAAGAAATTAATCCCCAAGAGTCAAGAAGAAGGCATGATATAGAAGAAGAACCCATTCTGTGAGAAGGCAATATCCTTTGCCTCTTGGGCTATACCCACAGTCAGTGACATCTTGCAGCAGACCAATCTGCCCAAGGGCCAACCAAAACAACTCTAATTACTCTTCTGCAAAGATAGCCCTTCAATATTTGATGACAGCTATCATATGTCTCTCCATCCACCCCATCCCCTAATTCTTCTTCTGACAACTTCTATCCTCAGTTCTTCCAAATGACTTTCAAAGCCTTTCATCCTTTTGTCCTTCCGTGGCCACTTTTCAGCTTATCAATCAATATATTTCCTAAAATGTGACACCTAAAAGTGAACAAAGCATTCCAGGTGTGTTCTAATTAAGTACAGTGGTACTAGCAGTTCTCTAATTCTAAATACTATTACATCAATTTAAATGAATGAGGCTAATGGACAGCCTTATTTTTTAATAGATTTAAAAAATTAACAAAATGTTATCCTTTTGCTTCATCACAAGATGGCAGGATTTCAAAGCATTACTCCTACTTCACTATTCATTATCTTCCTGTTATTAAATTAACATATGCCAATGTCTTAGAGACCTCACCATATATTAGGTAAACACAAATATGGTTCAAGACTTATAGTTCATAGTTTTTTTAAGTTAAATATATTGTTATTAAGTTGTGATCTACATGTAGAAGAGACTTTAAAATTAGGCCTAGACTGCCCTTGAGCTCCTGTGGAATTTTCCTTGTTTTTTTTTTTCTATTGACTGTCTTATTTCCACTTAGATTTAGCTGAAGAGTAGAGCTACTCAGAGGATGTGGCAGTGGAGAGTGTTGTTGTGGCACAGGACATTTCAGAAAAGAGCTCTGGTGCATGGCCCCCCTAGGTCTCTAGAGTGGGAGTCAGAGAAGTGGTTCAGGCTGAGAGGGTATTGGTAACATCAACAAAAAAAGATGACATGAACATGGGAGAAGTAACGGTGGGGTCATGGAAGTGATTCTGTTTTGGCAGAAAAAGATGCATGAGTGTGATCCTACCTTTTGCTTAGGCATATCATATCTGGAGCTATTGCTACAGAGTTTGTCATCTCATTGCTATGGAGCAGAAAGTCAAAGATTAACTGCTAATTGCAGCCTCTGGGCCTCTGGAACACTGGGCACTGAGTGGTCAGGTGATCCAAATATGTGAGGAGGGAGTTAGGACACTGAAAACAAAGAATGTAGTTGTAAGCAGATACCAAGGAATGTCAAAGCTGCAAGAGCAACAAGGAATGGATGCTGGGAACAAGCTGGGTGAAAGGGAAAGTTAGTTAGAGTGGCTAAGGATGCAGACAAGAGCCAAAGGAGGAGCAGAGCATGCTGAAAATCGGATACTAAGAAAGCAGATCAGGCATGCATGAAGCTTAAGTAAGCATAGGGAGCTAGGCTGCCATATGGTGGCTCATACCTCTGACCTGCCACCTTTTAATATGCAGATGGGGACATTTTGGTCACATGCCCTTGCCTCCTGAAAGGATTGGCTTTTTGGAATTTGGGAACCAGACAGAGTTAGTGTGAAATAATAGATCCAGGCCTAGGCAAAAGTGTAAAGTAGGTCTGGTATAGGAAAGAGACATGACATTGATGCACTGTGGTTGGAAAATAGCGGAAGGATTAGAGAAAATAAGAATCATTTTGATTTTGTCTGAAAGTTAGTCAATAAGCATTTATTGTTTTATACACATGCACGAACACACACATGGAAACACTGTCTATATATATAAACATATGTAGATATATACACATATAAACATATGTGTATATATATACATATGTATGTATTTCAGACACTGTGCTAAGATTTAGAGATACAAAGAAAAACCAAAAACACAATCTCTTCCCTCAAGGAGCTCGTATTTTAGTGCAGTAGGCACCATGAAAATAACAATGTATAGACAATGTATAAACAGTACATTGTAAGTGGAATTTAATCTCAGAAGAAACTAGCAACAGAAGGCATGAGCAAGAAAGTCTTCCTATAGAATGTGAGATTTGATCTTAGGCATAAGGCAAGCTAGGAGATGGAAGTAAGAATGGGCAGGATTTCTGGAACAGGGGATAGCCAGAAAAAAGATGAGTCAGGAGATAAAGTGCCACATGTGAGGACTAGCGAGGAGACCAGTGTCAGTGAATCACAGAGTGCATGGATGGAAGTAAAGTGGGAGGTAGAAAGGGACCAGGATGTGAAAGGCTATAAATATCAAACAAAAAATTTTTTATTTGATCCTTGAGGTAAAATGGAGCTATTGGAGTTATTGATTATGAAGGAGAGAGGGTAATATGGCTAGACTTGTACAATGGAGTGGAGCAGGGTGATCATTTAAAGTGTCGTTGCAATAGATCAGGTGTGATGTGATGAGGGCCTGTACTAAAGTAGTGACTGTGAGTAAAGAAAAGGGGGGTGGGGGTCAGCTAGGTGGTACAGTGAACAGAACACCGGCCCTGGAATCAGCAGGACCTGAATTTAAATCCAGCCTCAGACGCTTGACACTTAACTAGCCGTGTGACCTTGGGCAAGTCACTTAACCCAATTGCCTTGCCTTCTCCCCTCCAAAAATAGGGGGGAACAGTGGCATACTGGTAAATGTTTAATAACTGGCTTTCTAGAAGAAAAAAGTACATCGGACACACTTTTTCTTTATCACTTTCCTAAGTCTAGAGACAATCAACAAAACAATAAATCAAGCCTTAATTTGTAGTGTTTGCTGATTTCTGAGGTGTAAATGACTCACACTGAAAATTTAACAGTTGACTCTCACAAGCCAATACAAGCTAGGTCCAGCACACCCTGGAAGGGACCTTATAGGAGAGATGTTGTTAAAATAGAAATGACAAGAAATACAATAGATTGGGTGTGTTGGATGAGTGTGAGTGAGGAGTTCTGCATTTCTGTGCATATTGGTTTGGGTTCCCCAGTGTGGCAAGTGATGGGCGTATTTATATCACCCCTTTCATAGGTTTGCTTTGCTTTTACTTCAAGAAATTATTTCTACTAGGTCTAGGGATATGTGTGTGTATAAAATTATTATCTCTTTGATTATGAGCTCATAATCAAATCATGGGTTCATGGAAAATTACACTTCTATATAGATATGATTTCAATAAACCTCTATTATATTTTAAATTTCTCAGTGGAGTCAGTGGCTGTGTTTTCTCCCCTTCTACCTCCTCTCTGTTGAATAGGGATGTGTTTCCTGTGCCTCTCCAGATATCCAAACATCTCCCCTGTTCTCTACCTGACCTGGCATTTAAACACATCAGACAGGGATTAGTTCTTATATAAAGGGGAATAAAATAATAGCAGTGAAAGAACTGCAAGAAGTGGGAAAATGGGTGCTTTGGTATAGTGGAAGAAGCTGGTACTTTGTGCTGCTGGTTGTAGAGGCAGAATAAGTTTTTCCTCCCTTTTATTCCTCCCTCTCATCTAAAGGGAGAGGAAATGGACTTGGATGAGTTTGACCATTAATTAGGAGCTACTGTCTCTCCTGGAATGGAAACCCATGGGTATGGAGATGTCCTGGCAGAGTGATTATCTTATCTTACTGTCAGCTCTTGGCAGTTTTGTGGCTCCTCCCAGATCTCATTGTTTTATTCCACAAAAGTGGGCATCAAAGTCTCAGAAGGAAGGGGGAGGAAGCAAGTATCTAGAGACTGAACTCACCATTCAGATTTGCCTGCCTGGGTGTTACAATATGGACAATGAATATTTTCCCAGCATATCTCTCACAGAATTCTCCAAAAAGTCTTAGAAAACTAAGTTCAAAAGATATTACCAACTAGTGAATTTTGGGATAGCATCTTCTTGATTTTCTCCTCTCTTTCAAATTAGATAATATTTGTAAAAAGTGCTTAGCCCAGTGCCTGGCACATGGTATATCCTGTTCCTTTCCATAGTACTGTCATCTGGGTCAGGATCCCAGAAACTCAGGTCTGTGCAGCCAACATTTAGCAAGGATAAACTGGTAATTATAACTCTCCAGATCTATACCAAAAGGGAGCAACCTAGGTCGAAAATAATAACTAGCCACATGGTATAACACAATCGAGTATGTCTGAAGGTATACGTTGCCTTCTTGACATTGGTTTAAATGAGTTATCAAAAAGCAGGCCTTAGCTGTACATACACTTTAAATCACTAACATCATGCAACTTCATCAGTCACTAGGACCCAAAGCCTATATATATATAAATGTCACCTTGAAAAGAGATCACTAGTGGAGTGGCTCAGGGATTGATGCTTAACACTTTTGTCAATGCCTTGAGTAAACACACAGATGGTATACTTATCTAATTTCAAAGCCAAGACGGATAGGTAATACAAAGTAGGGGCTCATCTAGGGGCTTGGCAAGCTACAGCAGAGTCCAGGGATGGGAAACCTGTGGCCTCAAGGTAACATGTGACTCTCTAGGTCCTCAAGTGCGGCCCTTTAACTGAATCCAGATGTCACAGAACAAATTCCCTTAATAAAGGATTTGTTTTGTAAAACTTTAACTCAGTCAAAAGGCCACACCCAAGGACCTAGAAGGCCACATGTGGCCTCAAAGCCACAGGTTCCTCACCCCTGGTATAGTCCAAATCTAAGAAAATGAAATTCAGCAGGGACAAATGTAAAATATTGTAATTGGGTTATAAAGATCAACATCACAAGTACAGTATTGGGGTGGGGGGTGGAATAGCTAGATGGAATTTAGTTTGAAAGAGATTTGGGGCTTTTAGTTGAATGCAAGCCAGAAATGAGTTCATGGTGTGATATGGCAGCCAACAATGTGAAAGCAACCCTAGGCTACATTAAGAAAAGTAGGATAACAAAAACAAAGGAGGTAAAAGTTTCCCTGTACTCTGCTCTGATCAAAAAAATTTTGGAGCATTACACTCAGTTCTTTTGATATGCCATATAGTTGGAAAGTTGGAAAGTAAACTAAGTCTCCAGATCATCCTATATAAATGCTAGTCGAAGGAATTGGGGATATTTATCCTGGAGCAATAAAGTCTTAGAAAGAATAGCTAGATGTATCCAAGGATGCAATACTATCTATCGCATGGAACAGAGATCAAACATTTTCTGCTTGGTCTAGAGGGTAGAAATAAGAGCAATGAGTGGTAATGAGAAGTAAGCACCTTTAGGCTTCGTATGAAGGTCCACTTATTCCTGCCAATATAAAGGAATCCCTTTGCAATGTATCACAGAGGCATGGAACCATGATATAATTTCCTTACATCTCTGTAGTCACAGCATAGTGGTGGGCAACTAGGTGATACAGTGGATTGAGTGCTGGACAAAGAAACAGGAAGACCTGAGATCAAGCCCCAACTCAGACATTAATTCACTATATGACCCAGGGAAAGTCATGACTTCTTGGAGTCTCAGTTTCCTCATCAATAAAATGAAGATTATAATAAATTCCACTTCATATGGTTGTTGTGAGAATAGCACTTTGCAAATGTTAAAATACTCTATAAAAGTTAGCTATTATAATTATTATTAGTAGTAATAGTATTAGGATTGTTATTCTAGAGAATGTTCCTGTAGGAGCAGTAGGAGCAACAATGGCCAAACCAAAGCTTTATAATGGAGCCAGCCAATTACCCAGGCAGATAGTTTTGCTCCACAAGTATAACTCTTTTCAACTTCAACATTCTGAATGGCAACAGACAACCATGATCAACAGCCATGACCCCACTCCATGGGTCAATGATGCCTTTGGAGCAGTAGCAGCAGCAGGCCGGTGTTGTGGTTCTCGCTCCTAGCTCCGACTCCAGCAGCATATTCCATTCCAGCTCTAACGGATAGATTTGGACAGATGAAGCAACACCCACATGGATACATTCATCATTGGGCTGCTGATTGATTTTCACCTTTCACTTGGTCTTCAAGGACTCACTCTTCAAGCTGGTCAATGAAGGACTTTGGTTGACTATTATTGGTCATCCAAACCTTAAGTCTGCACCGCTATCTCAGTGTAGAGACAGCAACACAAAAGATGGTACTACATTCTGTAGCTGTAGCAAGAAATGAAGAGGCATCAGAAACAACAGCAGTGGTGGCAGCAACAGCAGCATCAGACACTTGGGCTCTAAGCAAGGCAAATTTTGATCCCCAAGCATGCCTTGCAGCATACATAGCAACAGCAACAAATAGTGGCTTATGTCCCAGAGCTCCAGAAACAGTTTTCTAGTAACCAGCCATAAAAAGAAGTACTTCCATATGGATATCCTTCTCACTTCTAAACCTGAATGAAGAAACAAATCATTTTATTTTTACAGCGAAGAACAGCAAGTCAAATCCAAAACATTAGTTATTCTTAGGAATTCAATCTTCCTCTACTGTTACTTTTAAGTTTGCACATATTTTTATATTACATTTAGAGTGAAGATGTACCAAAATTTGATGTTTTGTTTTGTTGCGTCCAGATTTTAAGTGGGTTCTAAAGTCAGCATATTCTGGGTCTATTCCAGGAAGGGATGTGTTGAGAAGCATTGGGAACTGATGATTTCTTGAATTTTAAGTTTAAAAAATAAAGAATACTGACTTCTAAATTTGTATCATTTAGTGGCAAAAGGCATTTGGGGGAATTATGTTGTACCAAATCATTTAATCAATAAGCATTACATTTTTTAGGATAAAGATGAACTTACTCATTAAGCATTCACCTCTTAGTTTTTTAGTAGTAAAATGAACCTATCTTTGAAACTTGCTCATTTTAAATTTAATTTCAAGAGCATTGTGTAAATTTTTCTGTTCAAAAAGAGTAATGCTCTCATCAGCAGTTTAACTCTTGTCTACGTCTTCTTATAGATTCTCCACAAAGATTTCTTCTGATACATTAGGGGTTTTCTCTAGGTCTTACTTTTCTGAGGGCATTAGGGCAACACTGAGGCTGTTCAGTAATTGTCCATTATGCCACTTCTTATTGTTGGAAATGAGTGATAGCCTATTTATGCCTAGTATACATCTCTCCATCGCCCTCTGAATGACCAGCCGTTATGATACTTCCGATACTGTGATATTCCAAGACTGCTAGTCATTTTAGCATCAGAATAATATCGCTGCCAAAAGATGTTAGGGTGGAGATGATGGGGAGTGTAATTATGTTAAATTTTCCTTTATCTGATTCAGATGAATGTAAAGGGGGATTTCATGGAATTCCCATTCCCGTATACCTTCCTCTATGACTATATAACCCTTATCTAGAGCATCTCTATTATTCAATAGTCATTTCCCTCTCCTTTCTCCTTCCCCCCCAAGAATAAGTAATTCCTTGTCACCCCGATTTTGTCTCCTAAGAAAATTGCCAACAGAATGAAACAATGCATAAACCTTCTGCTGTTTTAACCTTTTGTTATGATCCTTAAAGACATTTGTTATTTATTCTCCATTAACTTACATTTTTCCCCATATATCCCCCTTTAAACAAACAACTGTGTGTCTTTTTATGTTTCTCTTATGTTTCGTTTTCAAATGTCTATTAAGTTTGAGTCTTTTCCGCAGGAGTGCTTTGAAATTTTCTGTTCCTTTAAGAGTTAATTTCCCCTTGGAGAATTATACCTAATTTTGTTCAATAGGTTATCCCTGATTGTAAACCTTTATCTCTTGACTTTTGGAATCTTGTATTTCAAGTTCTTTTTCTTACACATATATGCAGTTGTTATATCTTGTGTAATCTTTATTGTGGATCTTTGGTACTTTAATTTCTTCTTTTTAGTTGCTTGCAGTATTTTTTTTTCTTTGACTTGTAAGTTCTGGAATTGTTTATGATGTTATTGAGAGTTTTCATTTTGGGATTTCTTTCTGAGGGTGACCAGTGGATTCTTTCTAATTTTGCTTTCCCCTCATATTCTAAGATTTTCAGATTTTCTTCATTTATAATTTCTTGAAATATTGTATCCATAATTTTATCTGATAATATATTTCAGACACACTGATAATTCTTAGATTACCTCTCATTACTTATTTTCTAGATTGCTTGTTTTTGATATAATATTTCTTAGATTTTCTTCTTTCTTTAAAAATCTTTTACTTTTACTATTTCTTGTTGTCTTAGTGAGCTAGTGTTTTCTAATTTTCAGGGCAATCCATTCTTGAGTGAGGTTTCACTAACACCTGTTCCAAGGTATCAGTTTTCTTAACTATTCTCTCCTCCAAAGCATTTCATTTCTGTGTCTCATTTCATTTCTTCCAAGTACTTCTGCTGTTATTGTAGACAAGACTTTTTCCTGAAGTTTTATCTTGTTGTGAAGTTATTATCCTCTTCAGAGTTTATTCCCTGGGAATCTCTCAAACCAAAGTATTTCCATATGGTATTTGAAAATTTCCTTGGTTTCTTCATTTCACTCATCTCAACATTTAGGTTGGAGGGCCAGTGCTTGGGTCAGACTCCGCAAGTCAGTGGCATTGGCAGGGGCCTGTCTGGTCCTGAGTAGAGTGGTCCAGACTATGCCAATCCTTCAAAAGACTGCTTCAAGTGCCTGGGAGTTCTTTCTTGTCAAAGGGCTGCAGGACTTTCCTATCCTATAGAACAGGCATCCTTATGCAGCTGGGCTCAGAATATCATTACCTAGTGGTGTTACTGACATACAATTCAGCCACTTCTCAGTTTTAATTTTGCCTGGGCACTTTCTTCCACTTGAGTCAATACTCTCTTACTGGACCCAGTAGTTTTCTTTATTTGCCTGGGCTTCTGGAGCCATGGGCTTGGAGGCAGGCTCAAGCTGGGCTTAGGGTGACCTGTGCTCTATACTTGACGTGACTCCTGGGGCTCCTCTGTGGATTCCTGGGTTGGATGGTAGAGCCTAAATGTGATTTCCTGTCTAACCAGAGCAGTGCATCTCCAAGTCCTGATGGAGTGTTTGTCCCTGTGGATCTGAGATCCTCTTAGTCCTAGTCTACTCTCCACCCTCCTTCCTCTCTTTCCTTCCATATGTCCAGTATTTATATCTTCACAATGTTTTATACATCCTATCTCTTCTTTTAACCCACATATCTACCATCTTACTTAAAGTTCTCATCATTATTAAAAACCAAGTGAAAAAATTACTAATAGAAGAAAGACAGTCATTAAAGCAATCCAAGTTATCACCTCATATCCATCAAGCTATCAAAGATGATGAAATATGGGAAATTCCTTGTTGGAGGATTTCTTAGAAGACAGCCAAACTAATTTATTGTTTATAGAGCTATGAAATAGACATTTTGGGATTATCCAGTATTTTAAAAAATTGTTCTTACTGTTTGATTCAGAGAAACCACTGCTGAGACAATGTCTTATAGATGGGGGCAGTGAAAAATTATGAGTACTAATACTTCATCAAACAATGAAAATCAATGGGAGAAAATGAGTTTTAAACAAGCATGGAATGGGAGGCAATAAAACCAAGACATTCTTAGTGCATTTAAAGATGAAACTGGAGGGGCGGCTAGGTGGCACAGTGAATAGTGCACCGGCCCTGGAGTCAGGAGGACCTGAGTTCAAATTTGAACTCAAACGCTTAACACAAAAACTAGCCATGTGACCTTGGGCAAATCACTTAATCCCAATTGCCCTACCTCCCCCCTCCAAAAAGCAAAAAAAAAAAAAAAAAAAGATGAAACTGGGTATAGGGCAACAGACCTCCCCCATCTCCTAAGAAAAAGGAAAAATTTTAAATGTTTTTATAACTACCTATTACAGTGGTTCTCAACCTGTGGGTCACGACCCCTTTGGGGGTCGCCTAAGACCATTGGAAAACACATATTTCCGATGGTCTTAGGTAGGAACCGAGACACAGCTCCTTTATCCATCTCCAGGCGGGTCCTCCCACATGCAGATACGCACACATACGAGTATTAAAGGGTTGCAGGATTAGGAAGGTTGAGAACCACTGACCTATTATATATGTATATGTGCATGTATATATCTATGTATACTATACATAGATATATAGTGAATTTTAAAATTTTGAACTTAGAGTGAACATTTGCTATTTATAGTAGAACACAAAAGCAATACTATACATGAAACTGCAGCTCTTTATGATTTGATTTTCTCTTTAACCGAATTTTAAGTAACATGTAATTTTCAAAGCTATCCAGTTTTTCAATGATCCTGCTGGATTCCCTTCTGTTCCCTGTTGTGCATTAAAAATACTTCAATAACCATTTTTTTCTTTCTTCCCTTCCCTTTCCTTTTTCCCTTTCTTTTCTCTTCTCTTCTCTTCTTCCTTTCTTCCTTTTTTTGACTTCCCTATCCTTAGTTTCCACATTCACATTAACTTCCCCCTCCCATGAGAATTAACAAAAAAAATTGTAACAAATGTACTTAATCAAGCAAAATAAATTCCTACATTGACCATGTCCAAGAATGTATGTCTTACTTTACATTTTAAGTCTTTCACTTCTCTGTTATGAAGTAGATAGCATGCATTGTCATTAGTCCTCTGGAATCATGGTTGTCATTGCACTGATCAGAGTTCTTAAGGATTTTAAAGTTTTTTTTTTTTATTAAAATGTTACTGTATAAATTGTTTTTCTGGTTCTTCTCACTTATTTTGCATACGTACATACAAGTCTTCCCAGATTTATCTGAAGGTATATCTTTTGTCATTTTTTATAACAGAATAATATTTTATTACATTGGTATAGCATGATTTGTTCAGTCATTTCTCAATATATGAATATCCCTTTATTTTTCAGTTCCTTACCATTACAAAGAGGATTGCTATAAGTTGTTTTCATACTCATGGGTACTTTTCCTTTTCCTTTTCCTTTTATTTCTTTGGAGATATAGACCTAGTAATTCTATCAATGAGACAAAGGATATTCACAGTTTAGTTAATTTGGTGGCATAGTACCAAATTACTTTCCAGAATGACCTGACCAATTCACAACTTTACTAGTAGTGTACTAAAATTTCCATTTTCCTGCAGCCTTAACATCTCTTTTTCCTTTTTTTATCATCTATTTGATATGAAATAGCAACTTGCTTTAATTTTCATTTCTCTGATTAATAGTAATCTGAAACATTTTTATGTTGTTGAGATTTTTTTTTTCCCTTTGAAAAGATTCTGTTTGCATTCTTTGTTTATATATTGGGGAATGATTCTTATTCTTATATATTTAAATCCTTTTCTTACATATATTGAATATGAGACCTTTACCAAAGAAACTTGCTGCAATATTTTCCCCCTGTTAACTTTTCTGATTTTTATTGCATTGGTTTTATCTGTGCAAGACCTTCTTAAAGTAAAGTTATGCCTTACATCTTCTTTTACTCAGACAAAATATTTTTTTTAAGTACTTACTGTATAACAGGCAGTGTACTAAGCACTTGATATATAAAGAAAGGTTAAAACAAAGTGGAGAGAGCTGGGAGAAGTCCCTCCTCTCACAGAACATACATTCTAAAGGGAGTGGGGAACAACATGTAAATATTTAGGCTCATACAAGATCCATATAGAGTATTAAGGAGGTAATTTGCCTTAGAAGCAGGGAAGACTTAGGAAAGGCCTAAGGTGAGATTTGACTTAAGTAAATGATATTGTCTCTATCTCTTTCTTTTTAACCTATTTTCCAGGTCAATCATTTTTTATAGCATATACTCCATATAGGTTTTTTAAATTTTTTGGCTTCGTTCCAATATTTCTTGTTGCATCATTTATTCATTGAGCTCTTTTTGCTTTATTCTATTTTTAGTGAGTCAATAATATTTGATTCTTGTTTTCTATCTTCTATTCTTAGCTATTTATTCTACTAATATTTTCCCTCAATATCTCTAATTTTAATTTTTATCTATTTCATTTTTTCCATTCATCCTCAGTATTCTTATGAAGCCATTCTTTTCCCCCAAAGCTCTACTTGCCTTATACTCTTCTTTTGGGTTTTTAGCTTTTGACTTTCTCTTTACCCAGAGTATATTTTTATTATAATCAGAGTTTTCTTTCATTTATTCATGTCCACAGCCTTAGTTCCTGGATTGGGGCTTTGTACCAGGGCCAAGGTCTTTCCCATCATGTGCTCTTAGATGGGGTGAGCAGGCCCTGACTGGTTCAATCCCATCATCAGTCTGGATGTTGCTGGTTTCAGGACTCCTAGCATCTCTGCTCAGATGGGCTTCTGTGCATCCTTGTGCAATCCTTGACTAGATTTAGCAGTTTCTTTGTGTTTTCTCCTGGTTTCTTTGGTTATTGCTTTATCTGACAGACTTTTATATCCTTATTGGATCTTTTCTTGGGGGAAGACCCAAGACCTTTCACATAGCCATCTTTAAGAGAAACCCATATTTAAGGCTCTTAATGAACTTTTCTTGAAGTTAAAATTATTGAGGAGACTGACCCTGCATAAATAAAAGGGTAAAAATAAAATCTTATTTTCATTCATTTTTGTTCACATAAGAATTTTTACAGATTCTGCTTACGATTTCTATTTATCTTAATGTGCTGTGCAGTAACACTAGTGGGTTATTCTTGTATTTTGGCTGTTCTTATGTTTTTATCACTTCTTTTTAGACTCTAAAATATCTTAGATAGAATGATACAGTACATAAGCTTCTGAATCAGGAAAACTTAGTTTCAAGTTCTGCCTTGGACACATACTGGTTCTATGATCCAGAGCAAGTCTCTTAGGCTCTTAGTGCTTCTAAGCAACTCTCTAAGGCTTCATCCAAACTAGGTGTTTCCCACACCAAGGAAATTGTAGGTTCAAACTAAAAAAATGAGATGGAAAAAAACCCGCTTGAAAGTGTATCTTTGAGCTCAATACTATCTAGAATTTCAACTTCATTGCAAATGGCAATTTAAAAATAGTTTTTAAAGAGATTGGGGTTTTTTTTCATTTTTTTATGATCATAGGTAGAAAAATGGATAGACTGTTAAACCTGGGGTCAGGAAAAACTGAGTTCAAATTTTACTTCAGACACTTACTATCTGTGTGACCCTGGTTAAGTCAGGTAAGCTTTGCCTCAGTTTCCTAATCAGTAAAATGGGGATAATAATAGCACCTGCCTCCAAGGGCTGCGAGATAATATTTATAAAGTGCTATATAGATGCTAGCCATTATCATTGTTTTTATTAATGTTATTGTTATTATTACTTCTGCCTACTCCCTAGCCTAGGCAGACTAATGGAGATATCTCTCAAGCTCCATTTTTTCACTGCAAATGAAAAAAAAATTCTCAAACATACTTTATTTGCTATTAGATTGTAGCAACATTCTCTCAGGGCAAGTAAATTCATTGAAGGATATTCCTGACTCACAATAGGGACACAAATATCTTTGATACTGACATAATTAATCCTACCGTATGGGCATTAATTTATTTCAAAAGACTGACAAATAATTAAATGTACTAGATTTTATAGATAATACACAAAATAACAAATTTTATACCATCCATGATCAACTTAATTTAATGTGTTTTAATTAAAATGAATTTCAACCACCCCCCCCCCCAACCTTGTCCTTAGAAAAGTGAATGAATAGTTCTCTGAAATTCATAGACATTGACTCACTTGTATTTGGTTCAATGTATACAAGTGAATTTGGCTACCTATGAGAGGAATGCTATTCTCAGTTTAGGAGCTAGCTAAGGTATTTTTGCAGGGAAAGATGTGTTAGTGGCAAAATGAGACAAAGATGTGACAAGGGATCAAGTCCAGTAGTGTGAGATTGTAGACTTCTCCTTGTATGTCATTTCTTGATGGTGGAGAAATAGAGAAGAGGAATGCTATATAACCAAACTTTCAGACAGTAGCCAAGCTCACATAGTCTGGCTCCAGTTCTCCACAGTGGTAAACTCTCTGAAGGCCCTCAAGCAATCTGACCAGTTCTGATCATTTCCCAGTTCCTTTCCACTAACTACACAATTAAACTGAGGTGGGGACCTTGCCTAGGAAGACACAGACAAGACAAGACTCCCTGAACCAATTTCTAGGGAGATGAATTCTGAAGAAGGCACATAAATAAACTTGCTCACAAATGAAGGAGAAGAATTTCAAAGCAGAAAAATCCTTTGGGTTGGCACTGATTGCTTACTGTTCATGTTTGCCATATGTGCCATGTGTAACATGTGTTTTGCTATAAGAATTTGTTTAAGCTAAAGGGTTGACTGGCTGTAAAACTCCTGGGATTTGTAGTTGTTCCGAGTTTGAGAAGAGAGGAGACTAATGGGAAATCAACCCACTGCTAGGCTGGGGTGGAAAGAGAAAGGACAGGAAGAGGTTTTTCATGCATGGTAACCTTGGGAGATGGGCGACTCTTAAGGAGAATGACAGGAGAGGAAGCAGTCAGTCATCCCATGAAAGCCCCTTGACCATAGCAGCTGCTGATGCCACACCTGCATTCCCTTCTTTAGATGATAAGATGACTTCCAAATGGAAAAGTTGGGAGGTTTGTGATTGTGTGTTTTTCTGATTGTGATAATTAATTGGATTGTGCTCAGAATCAATCTTGATTAGATTCTTTAGATATGATTTTTAACCGTTTTAGCATTCCCTTTTGCATGTGGAAATAACACTACCTGTTCCATACTTGATTCAGGTTTGTACTTTGCATACCTTTTTTCCTTCTCTCCCAAATCCCCACAGAGAGAACTCTTACACCAGAAACCTGCCCTACCCGAAAAATTGTCACCTGAGTAGGCAAAGTTAAGCCATGAGCCAATAACTGAGATATGGTGAATCTACTTTCCCTGTGGAGAGGTCAGGTTCTTCAGGCTGAATCTAGGAAATCTATGAGGGCAGGTAGAGAGCAGTGAAGGACATAGGTCCCTAGCCCTTTTGGCTTTAATCAAATGGTGCCTAACCAGCCGTTAGGCTAGGCCTACTGTGAATCTTAATTTTAAAGAGTTGCCTGGGAAATGAAGAGGTTAAATGACTTGCTCAGATTCATGCAGCTGGTATGTTTCAGAGGCAGGCCTTGAATTGAGTTCCTCCTAATTCTGAGGACAGCTGTCTATACACTACTCCAGGCTTTGGACATCAATTACTTTTCCAAGTGTTTTCAGTTTTCCAATTGTTTTCCAAGTGTCTATTCAGGAGAGTTTCTAAGAGGGAGCTGTTTCGAATCCTTGAGGTCTGGGGTCACCATAGCACAGATAATGAGCAACAACTTAAATTTTGGAATCTGTAGCTAGCTTGCATTGTTACACCTAGGTAGTGTTGGAAATGCCAACTTGGCAAAAGCAAAACCACAATTGATACCAAGAATCTGATATCAAAAGAAATTTATTAGGGAGAAATCCAAAAGAGTTGATTACATCTGACCAGAAGCAGACCTCATCCCTCTTGTGGAAGGAGGAGTCCTGGATACCAAAGCCAAGCAAGTTGTATACATTAGTTTGATCTAGACATTCCCTTCAGAGGATTGATTGGTTCATTCTCTTCTGGGCACACCTCTCTGTTATTACTAATGAGCCTCTAATTCTGTTAGATAATATATATGATACATGAGGTTCATTAAGCAAGAGCAGTAGTAACCTCAGAATACTGACCTCTCACCAGTTTAACCTAGATGTGTCCTCATCTGGGCCTGTGAGTCCCAAGGCCACTGTCTATTTTGTAATTGGTCAAATCCACCTGCTGTTGCCAGCTTCCTTTTATTTTATGTTATTCTTTTTTTTTTTTTTTTTTGCTTTTTGGAGGGGGGAAGGCAGGGCAATTGGGGTTAAGTGACTTCGCAAAGGTCACACAGCTATTAAGTGTTAATTGTCCGAGGCCAGATTTGAACTCCTGACTCCAGGGCCAGTGCTCTGTTCACTGAGCCACCTAGTCACCCCTATATTTTATGTTATTTCACTTTTAGTATTATCTAGGAGTTCTATGGGAACTGGGAATCCAACTTCTTCCCAAGCTACTGCCTCAACTCTTCCCAAGGCCTGGTCTACTAACCTTACTTTCATCAGTAGCCTCATTTCAGCAATTTTTGTAGTCCTGTGGAAACTTAACCATTTGCTACTTCTCACAGTAGCAACAGAAGAAATCTGTGGCTAATTCCTAGCTTCCTCACAGATTGACAGAAAATGATTGGACTTCTGTGAATATACCTATTTTCTATGTGTACATGTAACCACACACACACACACACACACACACACACACACACACACTCATTCACACACACCCATATGCCACAGAATTACAAAACTGAAAGAAATCTTTGAGGTCATCTCATCCATCCCCTTCATTTTACAAATGAAGAAACTGAGACCCCAAAGATATGTTATATACCCTAGATCTGTTGGTTATAGGGCTGGGATCTGAATGCAATTCTGACTCACATCCAAGACGTTTAATACTACATCACACTGCCGCACATCTGCATTTTATAAGAACCAGCCAAGTGGCAATTGTTGACATCGTTGAGTCATTTCAATTGTGTCTGACTCTTCATGACCCTATTTGGGCTTGCCTGGGCAAAGGTACTAAAGTGGTTTGCCATTTCCTTCTCCAAGTCATTTTACAGATGAGGAAACTGAAACTAACAGGGTTAAGTGACTTGCCCAGAGTCACAGACCTAGTAAGTTAGCTGCCTGACTGATATCCATGTAGCACTTTAAAGTTTTCATTATCTTATTTGACCCTCGCATATAGCCTTATGAGATAAATGCTACTGGTATTATTAGAAACGAGAAAATTATCACCCAGTTAATAAATGTTAGAAGTAGGATTTTAGTCCAGATTCTCCTGACTCAGAGCCCAACAACACTCTTTTTTTCTTCAACTTTGGTTTTGTTTTTTTTTTTGGTAGGGGAAATTGTGGTTAGATAACTTGCCCAAGGTCACAGGGCTAGTTTTGTGTTAAGTGTCTGAGGCTGGATTTGAACTCGGGTCCTCCTGACTCCAGGGCCAGTGCTCTATTCACTGCACTACCTAGCTGCCCCCCCTCCCCCCAACACTCTTTCAAAAACTGACACTGCTTCTCCAACACTAACTTTATCTGTGGATCAGGGTGATCCGGTGTGGAGGAATGGTACCACTTTTGCGAAAGAATTGCCCACAGGTGGGCAGCACAGGATATTTAAAATAACTTTATGTTACCGGGTATTACCAGAGCCTGAATCCTGAAACCCAACATGAGTGACTGTTTCATGTTTGCTTTCTCAACTCTGGCTTTATTTTTCTTGCTTTCTGAATCCCTCTTATCAGACACCCTAACCTAGGTACCTGATGGCTCCTTCATTCTGGTTCTTGACTCACAGTGGTTGGGCATCTCTTACTGAATATTGGTTTAGAACCATCTTGCCTCTACCATCTCGCCTTCCCTCATGACAGGTTCCTGGGTACATGACACAGCCTCTTGAAAAACTGCTTAATCTTTGTGAGCTTTCCTGAGACATCAGGGTTGTGGCTCTACTCCTCTTGGTCTGCACCAGAATTCACACAAATGAATAAATAGGAAAGAAATCCACAGAGCAAGTGGCAGGGAGGAAATGCCTTGATGCCCAGGCCCAGAAGTGCCAGACACACACTAGTAATCAGGCTAGTGTATTTGAATACACAGCCTTCCTAGTACTAAAAAGCACAGTTGAGCATAGGTTGGAGTGGCGAAGATCTACTCATGGATTTGATCCAGTGTTAATTCATTTTGGGAAAAGGCACTAAGAGTTGATGCCTAAAATGACAAAAGCTACTTACCTAGTGACATATCCATCACATAACTCCAGGTGTTCTTCACTGGCTGTCCCCTGTACCTAGAATTCTCTCCCTCCTCATCTCTTCCTCTTCAGCTTCCTTCAAGTTCTAGTTAAAGCCCCTCTTTCTAATAAGAAGCCTTTCCACCACCACGACTCTCCATGTTAGTACCCTTCCTCTGCAGAGAGTCTCTGATTTGATCTTATTATATAGCTTGTTTGTATGTAGTTGTTTGCATATTGTCTCCCTCATATTGACGGTGAGTTCCTAGAGAGCAGGGACTGTCCTCTACCTTCTTTTGTATCACCACCATTTAGCACAGTGTCTGGCATGCAGTGGGTGCCTAATAAATGCTTGTTGACTGCTCACTGATATAATATCACAGTTTTCCTTATAATTTGTGTGTTTTACTTCTACCTCTCAATCCCCAGAAGTTCTTGTTTGGATACTTTGCTTGTGGCTATTTATAAATTACTTTCATTGCCAGTGACTAAGTTAAGACTGGAGTTGGTATTTCTGTCACTTCTCTCTAAGGTTTTGTATGTAATAATAGAGTAATGTAATAGTAGAGTAATAGCTACCTTCAATGACTAGAATTCTTTTAGGGAGAAGGTATGATAAACTAGGGATATAATAGATATTTAAGATGGAAAACGAATGAAAATGTGTATTATGTTTTGCTTTCTTCTCATCGGGGCACCTATGAGATACCTAGAGCTTGATACACAAATGTTTTTTTAATGCATTTCATGATATACATACTAAATATCTGTCAACACCATCACAGACTATTGCTCATATGACCATAACCACCTGTCCTTTCATCTTTTCCCATGCTTCATTCCTCCTAAATTCATCCAAAAGCCCAGTCACTCCAGCCCCTCTTTGCTATATTAGTTTTTCATCCCCAGTTCTTTTCTCACTTTCCACCCTTCAAAATTGTGAGCCCAGAATGAAGTTATTTCAACTTTATACTGCTGTATACCTTTGTATCCCTTGCCCTGTTGTCCTATCTCTGGTCATATCTTACCAAATTCCAACCCTAGTCACCGTTGTCACCAATTTTCTCTGCTCCTGTAGTCCTGCTGCTGAATGCAGTTGGAGAAAATCATAAAATGGTGCTAATTGGACTAACTCCAAATTTAGTTATATCATTTCAACTGGGCCTTTATTGCTGCCTGCCAGTCCTGTTCCCCTTCCCTGATTGACTCTCCATGGCACTCGCCACAGCCGCAGTTCTAAGCCTTCTTTTTCCCTCCAGTCCTTTACACCATACTTTCCCTTCTCATCAGAGGATCCAATCTTAAGCTTCCCTGAATAAACTGAGGGCTTTCATTATAAGCTCCCTATTTTCTTCCATTCCATACTTCAAATCACTTGAATGTATTTCCCCATTGTCTTAGCCTTTGCTCCAGTCTTGGATGATAAAACAACCTTTTGCCTTGCCAGTGACAATATATTTGCTTGTGTCCTTGATCCCATGCCCTTCTATCTCTTCCAAGAGCTTGCTTCTTTACCCATTCTCTCTCTCCCCCTAATTTCAACCTTTATTTATCTACTGGCTCTTTCCTAGATGTCTATAAGTACGCTCATGTTTATTCCATACTTAAAACATCTTCACTTGAGCCTACTATTTGCCCAGATTTTGTCCTCTAACTCTCATCTGTAGCAAATGTCTTTGAAAAAGCCAGCATGCTCTTTGTTTCCACTCCCTCATTCCCCACTCATTTCCATGGGACTGTTTGTCTCTCCCAGCCTCCAAAAATAAAGTTCTCATGTCAAGCATCAAAATCTTCGAAACACATCAGAGTTAACCTGCCCTCACATGCTTAAATCTTCATTTTGCACTTTTATCCTTTGGTTATATCTTTCTCAGAAGTCTTTGACTTCAGGTCAGAAAATCTATGTAACTTGCTACTTAATTTCCAATATCTGTACTAAATTTAGTTTGCATTACATTTGGAGATTACTCTTCCACTAAACTGCCAAAGGCTCTGGAATTTTGACTCTCATATCTTTTCTTTTTATTCCAAAGCTTTTTTGATATCCTATGAAAATAAATGGGAAAGGGAAGAGGAACAAAACTGAGGTTAAGGGACAAAGTCATTGTGTTTTCTTTGTTTAACTGTATTCCAAGGCTTTCATTCATCACTAGCAAAACTTGCAGTGTTTTGAGTCTGCCAGACATCAATAAAGGAATTAGGATCTGATCGGAGCAGATGGGGAACAGGTATGGAATCAATAAAAAGCCTTGTTGGATATGAATATCTAAACCTCAGAGAAAATTAAAATGAAGAATTTATACTGATATTATAATATAACTCTTCTACAATAATTTGTTTACCCTAGCTTTGGGACATACCCTAATTCAGATTAGTAAAATTCCAAACAACTCAATGTCCACAGGTCAACAGCTTTCATGTGCAATTCACTGAAAGCTTGACATTTAATTATTGTAGCATGAAATATCCATCTAGCCTTCTTAAATATATTTGTTTCTCATTCCGTGCAAGTGATGACCTTTCAGTTTTCTCTTCTACTTTGATTTACATTTTCTGTTGCACTAATTTCCTAAATGAATAGTTTTGAAACTCTTTTGCACAGAAGCATGAAACCTCTAAATATATCTTAGTGACTTTCAGGGTTTGCTATCACTTGGTATATGCCTGAGTAGTTCTGTGCACATCTGCAAGCAGACAAATGTTCTTCTTCAAAGTGATATGGACTTTTTCCTTGAGCTTATGCTCCAATTCCATTCCATGAGTAAAAAACAGGAGGCAATTTCATGCTTTGTGAATCATTTTGAATGATTTTGATTAGGTTTTTTTTTTTAAAGGAATAGCCATGAAGAATGTTCAGCTGCTGCTGTTCTTGATATCAGACTATAAATTTGCATCAGCTTAATTCATTTGTCATTATATGATTCAAAGGCCATGAGGAAAGCTTAGCAGGGACAAAAGTTGCCAAAGTAAAAGCAACCCTTTTCATTGGATCATCATCAACATGACCCATTAATTTCTGATGTCTTGGGAGACTGGAAATTGTCTAGGAATAACTGTTCAGGAGCCTTTACTTGAAATGATGAGACTTTACTGATGCTACTTGAAATCTTCTAGGTTTTTGACACTGTTCTCCACTTCTCAGATACTTGTTCCATCACTGGTTTCTGTGATTTTCCTCTCTCCTGGTTTTCTTCTTACCCTATTCCTCAATCTCCTTTGCTGGATTATCATATATAGCTCTCACCAACTAAAGATGAGTCCTGGGCACTTGTAACAGCAAGCACCCTAGCATACCTAGGGCGGCTACTAGCACAGGTTCTTAGATCTGCTTTTCTAAAGGAAAGCAACTCAAAATGGGTTAATGGTTTCACTTTAATCAATCAAACATATATCATTTACCTAGTTCAG
>CM053585.1:410666222-410685620 GCA_028646515.1 Pseudochirops corinnae
AAGCCTGGCGCCACAGGCTCCACGTGACCACATTCAGCCTATTAGGGAACAGAGTACACTTTCAAATATCCAAGGGTCCTCAGAGTCACGTAGCCACTTTAGCAAAGGGCCTAGGGGCAGGGAAGATCTTCAGATTCCCATAACAGCACTCTACTCCTTCAAGGCTCTGTCTATACAGACAGACCTCTATACAGAGGCCTTCAAGGCCTCTTTCTATACACTCAAGGTAATTTCATTATTTCCTGCTGATTCAATTATCTCCATAGGTGACTTCTAAACCTGCATGTATTCTTAATAATTTGGAACTGCCAATTGACTGCTGATCTAGATGCCCAATAGGCATTTCAAATTCAATATGTTCCAAACAGACCGAAACTGCCCTCTCCATCCCCACCCCTCAAATCTGCCCTTTCTTCAAATATCCCAATTGCTATTGAGGACACTACCCTCCCAAATTCCTAACCTCAAGATCATCCCTTGCTTTGTCCTCTTCCACACCTCTTTTATCCTCGTCAAGCTTTGTTGACTCTACCTAGACAACATCTCATGCACTTGACCTACTTACTCATACAAATGAAGAGGTATAGGGTTAAGGTTAGGGGTGCTTGAGACCCCAAAATACCACACTGGATCCTGCTGAATGAATTCGACTCAAGTCTTCTCTCAGCCAAAGAAAAGTAGTTTATTAAAAGTTCGCCATATTAGGTAGATTCTTAAGGAGCCTCCGTATCTGTGACGCTTGCATTGGACAAGCGGGTCAGAGCAAGTCTGACACAGAGTAAATCTGTGCTAGGTCATTCTATGGTGCTCTCACACCACATGGAGGGAAGATGGGGTCTAATATACACAAAGGTTATGGGAGGAATCTAGGGGTGGTCTAAAGGAGGAGTTTGGGGAAGGTCTCTAGGAGGAGTCAGATGAGGTCAGACTCCAGTAATGAGTTTGGGGAGGCTCTTCAGGAGTCAGATGAGGTCAGACTCCAGTAATAAGTGATTAAGGATGGGAAGTTGCTGGAGGCTACCTGGAGTGGACAGACAATGGTGGGCTAGGCCAGTTGAAGGGTGGAACCCAAGGATCAGGGGTGGGAAATTGCTGGGCAAAGGAGGGCTAAACACTTGGGTGGAGCCACAATTTAAGGCCCTTGGCCTCAGGCAAATGCCTTATGTGGGAAGATTCTAGGAGGGCTAAATGGGGTTCCCAGGGTCTGTACCTCATCGACAAATACAATGCCCAAATTCAGGCCTTTATCACCTCTCACTTGGATTGTTGAAGTAATATCCTAATTGGCCTCTCTGCTTCCAATGTCCCATTTCTAACCCATCTTCCACCCATATGCCAAAGTATTATTCCTAAAATGCAGCTCTAAGTCATTCCCTTTGGGGACTGTGAATCTTTAATGGTTCCCTGTTGGCTGTAGTGTAAAATTACAAACTCCTTAGCTTGACATAAAACCTTCTGTAATCTGACTCCCACCTACCTTTCCAGACATTCATGTTACTCCCCTTCAAGTATTCTACATTCCAGCCAGAAAAGCCTCCTCACAGTTTCCTGAACTCAGCATTTCATTTACCATTTGCATGTCTTTTCACATACTATTCCCCAGGAAGGGAATGAACTCCATTCTAATACAAACCCCTTAGAATCCTAAACTTTGTTCAGGGATTAGCTGTGGGGCCACCTTTTCCCCCAAATCTTTGTTATTCCCATAAGTTGTTAGTATTCTCTCCCTCTTCAAATTGTCTTGTCTTTATTTATCTCTGTACATGTTTTATCCCCGCTGCTTCCCCTGTAATAGAATATAAAATCCTTGAACACTGTTTTTTGTCTTTGTATCTAGAGCACCTGGCACTCAGACAATTAACAATTAATTTTTAAAATTATTTTTTCAATTAACAAGCATTTATTTTCTTTCCCTCCCACTCCTGTCCCTTAAAATTGAACAATAAAAAGAGAAAGAAAGGAAAGAAGGAAGGAAGGAAGGAAGGAAGGAAGGAAGGAAGGAAGGAAGGAAGGAAGGAAGGAAGGAAGGAAAGAAGGAAGGGAGAAAGGGAGGAAGGAAAGGAAGGAGGGAGGAAGGAAGAGAGGAAGAAAGGAAGGAAAGATTGCATGTCTTCTGTATTTCACATTCTTCTACTCTTCCAACTTTCTGAAGTAGGACAGAAATCTCTACTTTTTAATTCCTTTTTCTCCTAGTTTCACATTAAAAAAAAAAAGTAGTATTTTATCCTTCCTAAAGTCTCAAGTCTCTTTTCCTTCTCTTCTAGAAAGGTGATCAGCCTGCTTTTTGAACATAGGTAACAGTCACTTATCTGTGGCAGAAATAGAAATATCATACACTTGAAGTTTACTGAAAAATTCCCTCTGCTTTTCAGAATTGCTATAAGTAAAATCCTTAGTCCTTTGTTATTCTTGCTGGTAATTCTCCCAGAAATGGCGCTGCCAAGTTCCAAAGATTCAGTTTTAATGAAAGAATTTTGCAAGCAGCAAGGAGGAGATTATTTTACATATTAAGCAACATCAAATGAGAATCAATCAACAAAAGTGAAAGAAAATACTTGAAATATAAGGAAATAAAATCAGCTTATGCCCCAAACTAATATCCTGCAAAGTTTATCATACTTTTGTCCCTTTAATTTTTAATCTGTTTTTTTTGGTTTTGTTTTTTTTAACTGATTTCCACAGTTCTCTCACTTTCTTCTTCGCTCATTGCAGTCTGGTTTCCAACCTCATGACTCAACAAATCTGTCCAAAGTTACCAGTGATCTCTTAATTGCCAAATCTAGTGAGAGGACTTTCCTTGGTCTTCATCCTTCTTGAGCACTCTACAGCTTTTGACACCTTTAATCACCCACCTCTCCTGGATACTCCCTTGTCACTAGGCCTTGGTGACACTATTCTCTCCTAGATTTCTTATCTGTTTGACTTTTCCTCTTCAGTCTACTTTACTAAATCTTCACCTAGATCACACCTACTAATCATGGATGTCCCTCAGCCTTTGTCCTCATCTTCTGCTTTTTTCCCTCTGTTATTTCACTTCAACTCCCATGGATTCAATTATCATTTCTATGCAGATGATTCTTAGATCTATTTATCAGCTCTAATTTTTCTCCTGACCTCCAGGCTCAAATCTACAATAAGTACCTGCCTATTGGATATCTCAATCCAGATATCTCATTGACATCTTAAACTCAACAAATATAAAAGTGAACTGATCTTTTCCCCAAAACCTTCCCTTTTCCTGACTTCCCTATACTATCAAGGGTACCACTATCCTTCCATGTACCCAGGTTCAAAACCTAAGTTTCATCATCACTTTTCCTTACCTTTCTTATCTAATCTGTTGCCAAGTCCTGCCAATTCTACTTTTGCAACATCTCTCCACATTCACCCTTCACTCTTCTATTGCTGCCACTCCCTTGGTGGAGACTCTTATGATCTCACACTTGGACTATTGCCATCTTCCACTGTTTTATCCTCCTACCTCAAGTCTCTCCCCAGCTCCAGTCCATTTTCCACTTGGCTGTAAAAGTGATCTCACAAAAGCACAAGTCTGACACATCACACATACCTTGTGCCACCTCCTTGCAATCTCCATTCAATAATCTCCACTGACTCCCTATTACTTCCGTGAACAAATAGAAATCCTCAATTTGGCTTTTAGTATCTTTTATAACCTGGTCCCTTCCCCTCTTCTCACCCCTATCATCTGTGCTATAATGATACTGTCTATCTTTCTATTCCTCCTACAAGATGCTCCATTTTGTGTCTGAATTTTTACCTGCTTTCTCCCATTGCTGGAACTCTCTCCCTCCTCATCTCTACCTCCTGTCTTCCATGACTTCCTTCAAGTCTCAGCTTAAATCCAACCTTCTAAAGGAAGCCTTTCCTAATCTCCGTTATGCTAATGCCTTCCTTCTGTTAAATAGCTTCAATTTAATACATGTTAATTATTATTATTATAATTATATTACATTAATTGTTAATCGATTAGGTATTATATACACGTATATAGTTGTTTCCATATTGTCTCCCCCATTAGACTGTGAACTTTTTGAGAGCAGGGACTGTTTTTTACCTTTCTTTGTATTCCCAGCACTTAGCACAGAGCCAATGCTTGTTGATACAACTTGACTTGTAGGGAGTTTCTAGTGAGGGACTCCCTCTACCAGTGCAGATTCAATGAAGTCAATTCAAGCTGACAAACATTTATCACCATATGTTCCGCAACTTTCAGTCTTAGCTGGGCACAGTTCCTTATTATGGTCTTGTAATTATTTTTCATGACCATTACTCGTTCTTGAAGTGGTATAACCAAACCTGTAAGTGTTACCATAATTATGTTTTCCTTTAGACACACATTCGACATAATTTGTTTGTAATACCTATTTGAATTGTCTTTCCCATAGTTCTTATCACTGTATCTTTAGGAGAGGCCAGAGAATGTTTAACTGCAATTCTATGAGGAGTCCTATTTGAAGAGCACTGAGCTAGGTACATAGTAAGGTCTTAAATGCTTTTTCATTCTCTTAGTCATTTATCTTTGAGGTAACTGAACAAGAAGAATGTATGATAAAAGTGAGAAGTCAAAAGTTGTAATGATGTGAAAGGTGACTCTGGCTATGATCTTTCTCACATATTCAATGGTATTACAATAATAAATTATATATTTATGCTATTGTTGGGTACTTTGATAATCAATTAAATCTCTAAGAATTTTAGTATTTATTTAAGCTTAAGAGACCAGGGGTTTTGACATAGAGAGAGATGAGTAAATATTTATGACAAAATAATTGTTCCAGTTTCTTACATAAATGGTATTTAATAAATTAGGATAGTATGCAAAGATAAATTGATCAATTTTGGTGAGAGCTGGTATAATATAGTAATAAATTAGAAAATATTCAAATATGCCCTGGACTATCCTATAATTTAGGATGATGAGAATGAGTATATTAATGAGTCCAGTTAATCCATGTAGGGTACAAGAAAGTGTGGTCTAGACCCTGCTCAAACCTGCTACCTAAAAGACTTATAAGTAGGATTAATTTTTTTCCCATGAGCATTTTCTCATAAAATCATAAATGGAGTGTTAGTACTTTTGCAAACCCATATCCCTGTTCACATTAATTCATTTATCCAACACAAGTTAATTGAATAACTATTATGTATAAAAAACCATTATGCTAGGCTCTCTATATATGCTAAAATACAATATAAATTATACAGGGTCTTTGCCCTTAAGGAAGGCATATCAAAATAAGGAGTCAAAATATAAAGAAATATGGCAGGGTTGATGATTTTCATATTCAGCCTAAATCCCAACAGTTTCTCTACCTTTATTGTGGTTGCCTACATTTAGTTTTGATATCTCTCTGTGACCATTGGCAGGTTTACCTAGTTTCCTCCTGACTCAGACAGCCTATGCTGGATTATTGGCTAATATGATTAAGAGTCTATTGAAATAATTCAGATAAGGAGTAGTTGAGGACAAAAATTTAGAGTGGTGGCAGTGGGGATGGTAGGGAGAAGACTGATATGACAGGCATTAGAGGTAAAATCAACAGGATTTGGCAGCCGATTAGGTCTGGGACATATTTTCAAGGAAACAAGGATTTCAAGTACAGCTGACTAGTAGTGGCAGCTTAAACCTTAGAAAGGAAGAGGGTCAGTTTTATATGTAATTTTGACTGAGCAGGGTGAGTAAATACCATGCAGTGAATCCTAAGTCTAAATTAGAACTATTTAGAAGCACATAATAATAGGATTAAAATGGTTATAAACTCTAGGCAAAATGAATGACAGTATATAATACTGGGGTGTTTAGTAGAAATTAGGACAGGGGGAAATTCACAAATTGCATATAAACGAAATGTAGGACAAAATACTATATCCAAACTGCTTTTTGATTCTTTTCTTTTACTTAAGCTCTAAGAGGATGAAGATAGTGTAACAAACTGGATGTATATAAATAAACAATACTTTGACTAGTCACAGGATCATAAATTTAGAACTGAAAGGAACCTTTGAGTAATCTAGCATGACTGCCTCATTTTACAGATCTGGAAACTGAGGCTCTGAAAGGTAAAGTGATTACTCAGGGTCACATAAATTCCAAGTAGGAGAGTGAAGATTGAAACATAGGTCCTCCAACTCTCAAGTCAACACTTTAGCTATTGCACCAAATATCTAATTTAACAATTAAGGAATTCTTATCCTATTACCTGGAAAAGTGTGCATAGTTAGAACATATCTTCTTATTTTTCTTCATATGTACTTATTTGTATTTTATTTCATATCATGGATTTCACTGTTTTGATTTTCTGTAAAACAAAATACAAATAAAAAACAAATGTGTAAGGAGATAAGAGAAACAATGCAAAATACCAAAAACAAAATCTATTTAAAAGCAGAAATGACCTTCTGCAGTTTATGCGTGTTTCTTAAAAGTGGAAAGAATAATACACCTCTGCATTGTGAACAATGTTATTTGCCTAAGAGCTTTCAATCATTCTCATTGTGAAAGACATAGAATTTATATACTGTCAACATGTCTTTTATGAGAGAAACAACCGTTTATCAAGTAATACCTCCAAACACTTCACCCTATATTAATACTTTTAAGAAAAATTGAAATAAAAATGCAGCCCATTCACTATTTTAGTGTTGCATTAAATAATGAAAGCAAGATGGGATACTAGAAAGAGCCCTTGATTTCAAGTCAGTAGATTTGGATGTAAGTTATGGATCTATCATATCTTTTGTGAATTGTGAGAAAATATCTATGGGACTTTGAGCAAGTAATTTATTCTCTCTGTACTTCATTTTCTTGATCTATAAAATGGGTTAATATCACCTGCCTCATATTCTGGCTGTGAGGAAAAATGCTGTTTAAGTCTCAAAGAGTTTCACAAGTGTGAGCTATTATTCCACCTTTTAACATATGAAAATCATTGTAATGAATGAAGACTAAATGAAGATTTAAAAACATAATAATTTTTTTTTCTGGTCAAAAACTATCTTGAGATCAAGGCTTTATTTTGTTCTATAGGCTATATAATTCACATTATTAGCCTTTATGAACATATTTAAATAGCTACTGCAGAAATAGTGAGTTTGACACTGATTCTTGGCATGTTTCTTGTTAGTAAAAGAATTGTTAGTGAACATTTAGAAAAAAGAAGTATTGCTCTTGAAGAGCATTAATGATTTCCCAAAGAATAGATCATATCATTCTTAACTTATATCCTTTCTGGATGTGATTACTAGACTGGCAGATCATGGGAATGCTGTAGATTAAATTAACTAGCCAAACATTTTCTATATTTTCTAAGATGATTTTAGTGGTAGAGATGGAGAGATATTAGACAATAACACAGGTGAATTTAGAACTGATTGACTAGATTTGAAGAATAGTCATTAATGGTTCCATATCAGTTTGGAAGGAAGTCACCATTGGAGTGCCCAAGAGATCTGTTTGGGCCCTGTGCTTTTGAATATTTTTATTAATGACTCGGATACAATAACATGTGAATCAAATATGCAGATGACACAAATTTGCAGGTGGGAAGGAGAAGCAGAATTCAAAAATTTTTCTATAGGCAAAACATTGGACTAAACCAAATAAAAGGAAATTTAGTTGGGATAAACTAAACAGGTCTACAAATTCTACTTGACAAATAAGAGGGAATGAAACTAGACAACAGTTCCTCAGAAAAAAAGAAAGAAGCAAGGATTTTAATGGACTGAAACCTCAATTTCAGTCAGTAGTATGTGTTAAGAAAGGTATTGTTTATTTTTCATTTTCTTTTTTTAGCCAGGTTTTTAAAATTTTTTTTTAAATTTAGTATTTAATTTTCCCTCAGTTACATGTAAAACAATTTTTAACATTTGTTTATAAAACTTTGAGTTCCAAATTCTCTCCCTTCTTCTCTGACTTTGCTTCCCCATTGAGAAGGCAAGCAATTCCATATAGGCTATTGTAAGTAAGGAGGATTTTGTTACCCTTTTGGAGTTCAGTTTCTCAGGATCCATGGCCATGGCAATGTCTAGTTTCCAGGTGTTAGATAATAACTCCCAGAATAGCCCCAAGGATCCTAGATAGTAATTCCTAGAATCATAGTGATAGGCAGTCCTACTGAGACTTCATAGTGAGATACAGGTGTGACATAAATAACATTTACTACACTTGAGCTAAATGAGGATAGTGCTAAAGTTAACCCATGAGGCCATTGTTGATATTTGTGTGTTGCCCTATAAAGCAAGTGGGCAATGGTCAGTGAGTGGGGGAAATCATGAGAAACTCATAGGGGAATCTATGTGTGCCTTGACTGGCCTCCATCAAGGCTTCAGGGGACTTAGGGGAGTGCACAAGCTGTGCCTGTTTTATTTGACCCCATCAAGACACAGGGGTACTTGCCCCCCCTTCTCACTGGCCCCTGTGATAAAGGTTGTTAGGGAATGCTATAGGAGTTGATGTTTCCATTATCATCACTTCCTTTGAGAAGATTAAACTAGAATAAAGCTGATTATTAACCCTAGAGAGGTGTCTGCCTATCTGACCAGATCAAGAGTGAACCTGTTAGAGGCATGAGTCACTCCAGTGCCTTGTTTGTGTTGTCTGTGAAAGTTATGTATGTGTGTCATGCAAAACACATCCATAATAGTCATGTTGTGAAAGAAAACACAGACAAAAAAAACTCAAGAAAAATAATGTGAAAAAAAAACACCAGAAGTTGCTCCAATCTGCATTCAGACACCATTGGTTCCTTCTCTGGGAATGGATAGGATTTTTCATCCTAAATCTTTCAGAGTTGTCATGGATCATTGTATTGCTGAGAATAGCTAAGTCATTCACAGATGATCATCTTACAATATTGCTGTTACTTTGTACACAGTACATTTCACTTTGCATCAACCCATGTAAGTCTTTCTAGGTTTTTCTAAGAGCATCCTACTCATCATTTCTTTTATTTTTTCCAGAATTTTTTTATTTATTTTTAGTTTTCAACATTCATTTCCACTAAGATTTTGAGTTATGAATGTTCTTCCCATCTCTCCCCTTCCCTCCACCCCAAGATGGCAAGCATACTGATTACTCCTTCCCCCAGTCTGCCCTCTCTTCTATTCTCCTCATTCCCATCCTTACCCCATTACCCTTTTTGTAGGGCAAGATGGATTTCTACACCCCATTGTCTGTTTATCTTATTTCCCGGTTGCATGTAAAAATAATTTTTTAACATTTGTTTTTAAAACTTTGAGTCCCATATTCTCTCCATTCTTCCCTCTTCACCTACCCCCATTGAGAAGACAAGCAATTCAATATAGGTTATACTTGTATAGTTATGCAAAACATTTCCATAGTAGTCATATTGTAAAAGACTAACTATATTCCCCCATCCTATCCCACCCACCATTTATTCTATTTTGACCTTTGACCCTGTCTCTTTTCAAAAGTGTTTGTTTCTGAATATACCCTCCCCCAATCTTCCTTCCCTTCTATCATTTCCATCTTATCCCCTCCCCTTATTTTCCTGTAGGATAGGATACCCAATTGAGTGTGTATATTATTCCCACCTTAAACCAAATCCAATGAGAATTAAGGTTGACTCATTCCCTTTCATCTTCCTGCTATATTCCCTTCAATTATCCTAATACTGAGAAAAGTCTCATGAGTTACAAATATCATCTTTCCAGGCAGGAATGTAAACAGCTCAACTTTAGTAAGCTTCTTATTATTTCTCTTTCCTGTTTACCTTTTCATGTTTCTCTTGCTTTTTGTATTTGAGAGTCAAGTTTTCTGTTCAGTGCTGGTCTTTTCATCAAAAATGCTTGAAAGTCCTCTTTTTCATTGAATATCTGTTTCATTGAATTGAATATTTTCTCCTAAAGGATTGTACTCAGTTTTGCTGGGTAGGTGATTCTTGGTTTTAATCCTAGCTCCTTTGACCTCTGGAATATCATATTCTAAGCTCTTTGATCCCTTAATGTAGAAGCTGCTAGATCTTGTGTTATCCTGATTGTGTTTCCATAATACTCAAATTTTTTCTTCTTAACTGCTTCCTTGAACTGAGAACTCTAGAATTTGGCTATAATATTCCTAGGAGCTTTCTTTTTGGGATCTTTTTCAAGAGGTAATTGGCAGATTTTTTTTGATTTCTATTTTACTCTCTGGTTCTAGAATATCAGGGCAGTTTTCCTTGATAATTTCTTGAAAGATGATGTCTAGGCTCTTTTTTTTTGATCATGGTTTTCAGGTAGTCTAATTAATTTTTAAATTATTTCTCCTGGATCTGTTTTCCAAGTCAGTTGTTTTTCCAATGAGATATTTTACATTGTCTTCTATTTTTTCATTCTTTTGGATTTATTTTACAATATCTTGATTTCTCATAAAGTCATTAGCTTCCATTTGCTTCATTCTAATTTTGAAGCAATTATTTTCTTCAGTGAGCTTTTAGACTTCCTTTTCCATTTGGTCAGTTCTATTTTTTAAGGCATTCTTCTCCTCATTGGCTTTTTTTTTTTTTTACCTCCTTTGCCATTTGGGTAAGGTTATTTTTTAAGGTGTTATTTTCTTCAGTATTTTTGGGGTCTCCTTTATTGAGCTATTGACTAGTTTTTCATGATTTTCTTGCATCACTCTCATTTCTCTTTCCAATTTCTCCTGTACTTCTCTTACTTGATTTTCAAAATCCTTTTTGAGCAGCTCCATGGCCTGTGACCAAATCATATTCTTCTTTGAGGCTTTTGATGCAGGAGTTTTCACTTTGTTGTCTTCTTCTAGTTCTATGTTTTGATCTTTGTCACCAAAGAAAGATTCTATAGTCTTTTCATCTGTTTGCTCATTTTCCCAGCCAGTTACTTAACTTTTGGGCTCTTTGCGCAGATAGGACTCTGCTTTCAAAGTGGAGAGTGCTGTGTCCCACATTTCTGGGGTTTTGTGCAGCTATTGTCAGAGCTTCTTCTAGGCACTTACTTCAGAACTGTGAGGAGGACTCCCTCTCCACCGCCACCACAAGCTCTGCCATGCCAGCACTCCTCCTCACCCCAAGACCTCCACCCAAGACTGTGACCCAGATCCACGCAGGACAAAGCAAGAGAATCCTGCCTCAGCAGCAGCAAAGAGATTCCTGCATTTACTCTCTGAATAGCTGCTTGGTCTGCCCAACCTCTGTAGGCCTGGAACTTCTGAAGCAACTGCCACTGCCACTGTTGCTGCCGCTACTGCCCGCTGCTGCCCACTGCTACCTCCACTGCTCTGGGGGCTGGGACCAGACCACAATCTTCTCTCACCCAGGTCCAACAGAGTTTCTCCACTGACCTTTTACATTATTTTTTGCATTTGTGGGTGGAGTAGTCTGGAAACTGCCATAGTTGCCAGTGATTCAGTCCGCTGAGGTCCGTGCCTGCATGGCCCATGTGGGACGGTGCTGTACTACCAGTCTGGTGTGATAGACCCTTCCTTGTAGGCCTGACAGGCCATCTTCAGCTGGAGATGTGTTTTCACTCTGTCATTTACATGTATTCTGTAGCTCCAAAATTTGTTTTTAGAGTCATTTTTGCAGGTATTGGAGGTGATTGGGGGATTGAACTCAAGCAAGTTCCTGTGTTTACTCCACTATCTTGGCTCTGTCCCCTCATCATTTCTTATAGTAGTATTCCATTATAATTACATACCAAAACTTATTTACCATTCTCCAATTGATGTGCATATCTATAATTTCTAATTCTTTATCCCTAGAAAAGAGCTGCAATAAATATCTTTGTACACATAGATCTTTTCCCTTTTTGTTTTTTTGTCTCTTTGGGAATACAGACGTAGTAATAATATTGCTAGATCAAAAGGTATGCATGATCTTATAGCCCTTTGAGCATAGTTCCAGTTTGCACCTTAGAATGGTCTAATCAATTCACAACTCTGACAATACAGTAATGTCTCATTTTCCCACATACCCTCCAATACTTGTCCTTTTCCTTCCAATAATCTAATAGGTATGAGGTAGTACCTCAGAATTGTTTAACTTGCATTTCTCCAATCAATAATGAGTTAGAATATTTTTTTCATATGGCTATAGATAGCCCTAATTATTTCATCTGAAAATTGATTATATCTTTTGATCATTTATTGGTTGGGGAGTAGCTCTTATTTTTATAAATTTGACAGAGTTCTCTATATGTTAGAGAAATGAGGCCTTTATCAGAGAAACTTGCTTAAATTTTTTTCACAATTACTATTGCTAAATATTTCACTCCATCCTCTTCTCCCTATCCCCATTTATTCTATTCTCTCTCCTTTTACCCTATCTCTCTTCAGAAGTGTTTTGCTTCTGATTACCCCTTCCCCAAATCTTCCCTCCCTTCTGTCACTACCCTTCTTCTCTTATTGCCTTCCTCTTCTATTTTCCTGTAGGGTAAGATGGATTTCTAGACCCCATTGCCTGTATATCTTATCATCCTTCATTTTCTAAGAGGACCAGTGACATCATGGAGCAGTCTTGATTCATGCACAAATTGGATTTAAGTGAGGCAGAGTTGCACAAAGTCATCAACCTCACTCTCTCTTCCAGAGTCATCAAAACTCAGTGGCAAGAGAGAAGTCAAGATGATAGGTGATGGCCCAGGAAGTTGTGGATGACCTTGGCAACTTTGGTATCTGACCAAACTCTAAGTGCTCCACAGTGCCTGCTTCAGCTGCCTTCATGACTGTTGGAATAAATTGTTCTCATCTGTACATTCCATTGAAGGAAGGCTTCACATGCTGGGGGTAAACATCCTATTAACTCATCTATGGTTTTAAGGCCTCTTGGCTGTCCTGATAAGAAAAAATATATAGTGAACATAAATAAAGAAAAGCACTAATGAAGTGTTTGATATAAGAGGTAGTGTAGCATAATTGATTGAACACTGAACCTGAATTCAGGAAGACCTGCATAAAAATCCAGTATCAGATATTTAATAACTTTGTGACCGTAAGTCACTGTTCTGAGTTCCAGTTTCCTGAACTATAAAATGAGAATAATAATAATAATATCGCTGAATTCACCAGAGTTTTCACAAGGACCAAATACATGAACTGTTTTGGAAAACTTAAAGGGCAATATAAATGCAAATTGTTATTTCTATCATTATTTGAAAATTCTCTTTCTTTGATGGAATTAAACTAGAGACAGTCCTATATTCGAATAGCACTATTATTCTTTATATTCAGTGTTTTATCAACATTGCATTAAAAAAGTAACTGCTTTTAGTTATGTAAAAATATTAGAATATTGCTCACCTTTTGTGAGTGTACTTAAAGCATCCTCAATATGGTTCTGACAGCAGACAGGATGATGAGGATCTGTACTTTACCCTTTATTCACATGATTTTGACTTCTTCTCCTAGGTCTCAGTGATAATTTTACAAAAGTTAATTATGTTTTTGGGCACAAATAGTTGGAATATTAATCATATCCTTATAGAGCATGACAGAATAAAAACTGATTAGATAAGAAAAAAATTAATGCAAAAAAATAAAGAAAGGATGGTAGTACTAAATGGAGACTAAGTATTGACATCATGAATAATGAGTGGGTTAGAGAACAAATCATAAAAAATAAATAACAGTGTTAAAGAGAATGACAGTGAGATGACATAGCAAAATTTATGGGTTGTAGTTCTCCAATGGAAATTTATCTCCTAATATACTAGGTTAAAAAAATGGAAAGGGAGAAAGATTAATGGAGTGCATATTTTAAAGAAAAAGCTATAAATAAATTAACAACCTCAACAAAAAGAAGAAATCTTGAAAATAAGAAAAAATATTAGGGAGAAAAAGAATACAAAATGAATTTTTTTATAAAAAGCTAAATTGCTTTTTTAAAAAGACAAACAGAAGAATGAGGTAACAATAAAAACAAACAAAATCAAATTGTCAAAAAAAATTTAATGAGCAAAGTGATTTAAAATAGAGGGATTTTATTTAAATTATTAGAAGTGTAATACAGAATTATATGACAGCAAAAATGAGGACTTAAAGGAAATAGATGACTAGCCACAAAAATCTAGACTATACAAGCTAACAATACAAGAAATTGCTATCTTGAATAATTTAATCCCAGAAAGAGAAATTAAATAAACCAAAATGAATTACCAAAGAGGGGGAAAAACTTAATCTAAATGACTTCACCATTGAATTCTTTTTTTTTTTGGTGTTCCTCAGGCCTTCTGTTTTCTTTTTTTAATTTTAATTTATGTGTTTATTTACTCACCATTGAATTCTAACAAGAGAATTCTTTAGCTATGATACACAATTTTTATTGTTAATTGAAGAAATTCTAAAGCTGCTTTTATACATCATTTAGGGTAGAGAATGCAAACCAGGAAAGAATGAAATAGTAAAAACTATTGCTTACTTTCATTAATCAATATTGATTTAAACATTTTAAATAAAATTTTAGGTGTCTAATAAGCTCCTACTAGGTGCTAGGCATTGTGTTAAGAACTCAGAGTCTAATGGAAGAGGAAATATACAAAGATTTACATACAAACAATATATACAAGATAAATTGAAAATAATTAGCAGAAATATAAGTGCTAGCATTAAATGGGGATTAGGAACAGTTTCTTATAGGAGGTGAGATTTTAGCTGAGGCTTGAAGGAAGTCAGGAGACAGAGATAAGGAGAGTATTGCAGGGGAGGGGGACAGTTAGGGAAAATAGTCATAGTGAGGAAATGGAGCCTTATAGGAGGGATAAAAAGGAGACCTGTGTCATTGGGATTGCAGAACATGTGAAGATAAAGTGGAAGAAGATTTGAAAGATAGGGTGGGGATGGTCACCAGGGCAGGTTATAAAAGGCTTTGAATGCCAAACAATACATCATATATTTGATTGTGGAAGTATTGGGGAGCTGCTGGAGTTTATCGAATATGGAAGGGTGATGATCAAGTGTTTAAGGAAGTTCAATTAGAAGATGACTAAATTCGTCAGACTTGGCTCTTCTCAGCAATGCAAGGTTAGAATACAGCTCCAAAAGACTCATGATGGACAAGGCTATCCACATACACAAAGAATTAGGGAGTCTGAATGCAGATTGAAGCAAACTATTTGTTCTCTCTCTCCCTCTCTGTCTCTCTCTCTCTTTTGGTTTTGTTTTGCTTCTTCTTTCTCATGGTTCATTCCATTGGTTATAATTCTTCTTTACAACCTGACTATTGTGAAAATATGTTTAATGTGGAGGTATATGTAAAACCTATATGTAGAATTTATCAGATTACATGACACCTTGTACAGGGAGGGGAGTTGAGGGAGGAGGAGAAAATTTGGAACTCAAAAACTTATGGAACTGAATATTGGAAACTAAAAATAAATAAATTTAAAAGGTAAAAAAAAACTGAATAGAGTATGAACTGGAATGAGCATAGATTTGTGGCAACCAATCATCAGGGTACTACACTAATCTAGGCATGCAGATAAGGGGGTGTATAGAGAAATATTATGAAGATATAATTGACAAGAGTTGGTAAAGATACTTCAACATATGCTAAAATAATTCACTATAGCCAAGACATATATATGTGTATGTGTGTGTATATGCATGCACATATGTATAAACACATGTATACACACATATATGCATAGACATGTGTACATATGTGTATATATATACACACGCATACATACATTAGGCGAGCAATAGGTATAATCCATCATTTAAGCAATAAAAGCAGTAAAATCCACCCAATTATATTTTTAAAAATATAAGAAAACACTTTATTTACATTTATAAACTAAAAATCTAGTCATGAAAAAGCTCTTTATTTAATTTGAACAAAATAAAAAAAACATACTCAAAGCCAAAAAGATAGCATTATTTCTAATGGAGAAATACTGGAAGTTTTCTCAATAGTAAGGATAAAGCAAGGATTCACCCTTTCCCTGCAAATACTGACAAAATTCTAGGAATAATAATTATAATAGCAGAAGAGAGAAAATCAAAGCAAATATCGGACAAAATTGTCTTTATTTTCAGTAGACATGGTACTTAGAAAACTCCAGATACATAAAAAGTTAGAAAAGAATCAGATGATATACTGTTTGCCTTTATGGGTAGAAGATATATTATCAACCAAGCAAGAGAGAGGCAATTATAAAAGATAAAAAGAAATCATTTTGATTACCTTAAATTTTAAAAGTTTCTGTACAAACAAAATTAATTCATCTAGATTAAGAAGGGAAATGGTCTAAAGGGAAAATAATTTTGTATCAGAATTGCCAGATAAATTAGTATCTAAAATATATTGAGTATACACACTTGCATATACATACTAAACATCAATAAAGGTGTTCAAAGGACAAAAATAAACAGTTCTTAAAATAAAAATTGCAAACTATTAACTATATGGAGGATTGTTCTGAGTCACTAATAATAAATTAACAGTATGGGAAATGTATATCGAAACAGCCCTGAGGTTTCTCTCCAAACCCAGAAAATTGGCAATGATGACATAAGCTGGGAATTAGCACAGCTGGAGGATTTGTGAGAAGATAGGTAGACTAATATCTTACTGATAGAGCTATGATTCAAGAAGCATTTTGGGAAATAAGAAAGTCATAACATATCTGTAATAGCTAATGTTATTAATAGCTAATAAACTAATAGGGTACATAGTATTTTAAGACTTTCAAAGCACTTAAAAACATTTCACTTTACCTCCACAATGGTGTTGTTATCATTCCCATATTACAGATGAGGAAACTGAGGCCTTGAGCAGTTACCTGACTTGTCCATATATTGGAGCTTCACCCAGGAGTAAGTGTGTTACCTAGCTCTAAACTAGGACCTAAAAAACACAGGAGGGAAGTGATCAAACAATGGCTTTGTCAAGACCATATCAGGTCTGTTTAAGTTTGTAGCTTTGAACTTGAGCAACTGTCATAATTCTTGATAAATATAGTACTCAGTATTCAGAGAACATAGCAGCAGGACCCAAGATAAGACAGGCCAAGAAAATACAGGGCCACAATAGTTCCATCGGAAGTGCCTGGCTATAGCACAAATTCCTAATCAAGGAAGTAAGGTTGGAATAATTGAGTAAGCAAATGAACAAAAAAATAAAGGGCTATTCTGATGTATCTGATACTTGAGGCACAAACTGAGGAAAGGAGATTAATTCCAAAATACCTACAAATAAAGCCTCAGAGAAAAACATAACAGTCACAAAATCAATTGGAATTCTTAGAAAAAGAAATGAAGCAAAATGGCTTTTTAAAGAGTTTAATATGATAATTATAAATTAAATGAGTGCTAGAGAAAAGAATTGGAAAATAAATGAGATAAGATATAAAATAAATTCACATAAATCATCAGCATTTCTCTATATATTACCAAGTCCAGCAGTAAGAGATAGAAAGAGAAATTCCATTCAAAATAACTCTAGACAATATAAAATATTTGGGAGTCTATCTGCCAAGACAAACCCAGGAACTATATATGAATACAATTACAAAATACCTTTCACACAAATAAAGTCATATCTAAAGAATTGGAAAAATATTCATTGCTGGAGCAGTTGAGTAGAACACTGGCCCTGGAGTCAGGAAGACCTGAGTTCAAATCCAGCCTCAGACAATTGACACATTTACTAGCTGTGTGACCTTGGGCAAGTCACTTAACCCCAATTGCCTTGTCTTCCCCCTCCAAAAAAAAATATTAATTGCTCATGGGTAGGCCATGACTTATTCAGTGTCATACCAATCAAAATAAAACAGAAAAAAATTATTTTATAGAGCTAGAAAAAATAACTAAGTTCATCTATAAGAATAAGAGGTCAAGAATATCAAGTGAATAAATGGGGAAAAAATGTGAAGGAAGGTGATCTAGCCATATTAGGTTTCAAATTGTATTATGAAGTGATAATCATCAAAATAGTCAGGTACTGCTTAAGAAATAGACTGGTGCATCATTAGAATAGATTAGGAACAAACTGTTGTTGCTGTTGTTTAGTCATTTCAGTCATGTATGACTCTCTGATCCCATTTGGGGTTTTCTTGGCAAAGATATTGGAGTGGTTTGCCATTTCCTTCTTCAACTCATTTTATAGATGAAGAAACTGAGGCAAACAGGTTAAGTGACTTGTCTAAGATCACATAGCTAATAAGTGTGTAAGGCTAAATTTGAACTTAGAAAGATGGGTCTTCCTGACTCTAGGTCCTGCACTCTAATACAAAGTAGGAAATCACCACAGTAGTATTGGGTTTGATAAATGCAAAAATCCAGACTTTTGGGACAAGAACTCACTATTTGACAAAAACTGTTGGGAAAACTGGAAAGCAATTTGGCAGAAAATAGGTATAGACCAATAGCTCACTCTGTATTACCAAAATAAGGTCAAAATGTGTATATGATTTAGACATTAAGAGTCATACAAAGTAATTAGGGGAGTGTGGAAAAATTTACCTGTCAGATTTATGGATAAAAGAAGAATTTATAACCAAATGAGAAATTGAGAGCATTATTAGATATAAAATGGTTAATTTGGATTATATTAAATTAAAAAGGTTTTGCACAAGCAAAACCAATGCAGCCAAGATTATAAGTAAAGCAGAAAGCTGGGAAAATTCTTTTTACAGAAAGTTTCTCTGGGGGGGGGGGGGGAAGTTGAGCCAAGATGGTGGTGTAGGAACAGCAAGAAATCGCAGCTCTGACACAGCCACATCAAATACCCAAAAAATATGACTCTAAACAAATTCTAGGGCTCTAAAACACACAGAGATATATTTCCTGCTGAGGTCAGCTCGGCTCAAAGCGACCATTTCAATTCTGAGAGCAGAAACCAAACCAGCCTGAAATGGCGGTTTTTGCCCCAGGGGTGGCTGGACGAACCGAGCCCCACCGCGGCTGGAGCTTCAGGAGAGCGGATCTGCAGCAGCTTTGGCAGGATCCAGAATTATCCAGCCATAAGAAAAAAGGACTCAGGTTAGTGGAACTTGGCTAAAAACCAGGGAAGAAAAGTGGGTCTGGCCAACCCGCCTCCAGAGCAAAGAAGTGGAAAGCAGAAGTTCTGCACCCACCTCCACATTGCTGCTTCAGAGCTCCTGGCCTGCAGACAGCAGGGGGACCAAGTGATCGTTCAGAGGCCAAGTGCTCTCATGTTGAGCGGCCTGGATCCAGATCGCAGTCTTGGGCAGGGGTCCTGAGGTTTTTTTTTCAGTGAACCAGAGCTGGGGAGGGACACAGCAGCCTCCTAAAAGCCCCAGCAGCTGGGAAAACCCCAGCGATTTGGGACAAAGCTGTTCCCTCTGGAAGCAGCGTTCCACAGAACTAAAACAAAAACAAAAATAAAAACAAACCATTGACTGGCGACCATGAATAAGCATAGGAAGCAAAGTAAGAACAGCAACCAAACCCTAGATTCCTTC
>CM053585.1:410686120-410708815 GCA_028646515.1 Pseudochirops corinnae
CTCTTTTGTCATTTGAGTTAATCTATTTTTTAAGGTGTTAATTTCTTCATTCAGGTTGTTGACTCTCTTTTCATGATTTTCTTGCATCATTCTTATTTCTCTTCCCAATTTTTCTTCCACTTCTCTCGTTTGGTTTTCAAAATCTTTCTTCAGCTGATCTCTAGCTTTTTGGCAATCTTCATGTTTCTTGGAAGCTTTTAGGGTGGGAGTTCTGACTGCATTGTCTTCCTCCCTTTCCCTGATTTGTTCTTTCTTTTCTGGGAAGAAGGAATCTGTTCTTACTTTGCTTCCTATGCTTATTCATGGTTGCCAGTCAATGGTTTTTTTTATTTTGTTTTGTTTTTTTAGTTCTGTGGAACTCTGCTTTCAGAGGGAACAGCTTTGTCCCAAATTGCTGGGGTTTTCCCAGCTGCTGGGGCTTTTAGGAGGCTGCTGTGTCCCTTCCCAGCTCTGGCTCACTGAAAAAAAAACCTCAGGACCCCTGCCCAAGACTGCGATCTGGATCCAGGCCACTCAACATGAGAGTACTTGGCCTCTGAACGATCACTTGGTCCCCCTGCTGTCTGCAGGCCAGGAGCTCTGAAGCAGCAATGTGGAGGCGGGTACAGAACCTCCGCTTTCCGCTTCTTAGCCCTGGAGGCGGCTTGGCCAGACCTGCTTTTCTTCCCCGGTTTTTAGCCAAGTTCCACTAACCTGAGTCCTTTTTTCTTATGGCTGGATAATTCTGGATCCTGCCAAAGCTGTCACAAATCTGCTCTCCTGAAGCTCCAGCCCCAGCGTGGCTTGGCTCGTCCAGCTGCCCTTGGGGCAAAAACCACCATTTCAGGCTGGTTTGGTTTCTGTTCTCAGAGTTGAAATGGTCACTTTGAGCCGAGCTGCCTTCAGCAGGAGATATATCTGTGTGCATTTTAGAGCCCTAGAATTTGCTTAGAGTCATATTTTTTGGGTATCTGATGTGGCTGTGTCGGAGCTGTGATTTCTTGCTGCTCCTACCCTGCCATCTTGGCTCTGCCCCTGAAATATAGATTTGTAATGGTATCTTTAACGATTTTTAGTGCAGTCTTGACCTGTGATTTCATTGATATGGAGTGGAAAAGCTCCCTCTACTGAGGCAGATCAACCATTGTTCTATATTTCATAGACCAGAATTTTCTGGGTCACTGAAAAGTTTAGTAACTTGCCTGTGACCATAACCTAGCTAGCTGGTCATGTGAGAATGAGGTTCAACCAGTGTTGTCCACATACTTCTTTGATATCTCTGCAGTGTAAAGTGAAAGGGAGGGTGGCCTCCACCATGATCAATGGACTACCTACAGTGAATTTGTGCAGAAGAATTGGACAAGAATCCTAGAGAACAAGCAGAAATGAATTGTAATCTGCATTATTGGAGGGTATACTCACATTAGTGATCTAAAATAATCCAATCAGTCTGGCAACAATTATTTAAGCACTTATTATATACTCAGTAAGCAGTCATTTCCGGTTCCTATAGACAATTCATTTTTGGTGATATTTATGCTCATATACAGTACTTTCTGAATTTCTTCCAGAAGAAAATATTTGTGGATATATTTTTGAGGATTCTTTTTAGCCTACAAGCCATTGTCCTCTTTTACTTCTTGACCCTGAGCCACATTTCCCAATATATTTTTCATGATTCTCCTCTTTGCCCATATATTAAAGCACATATTGATTTTTTTGGAGGGTCATATTGAGCTGTTTGGGGAACCTCTTTACTTCCTCATCCTCTTAATATAGATTTTGGCACATAAGCTATAATCATGTTTATGGTAGTCTTTTATCTTATGCACACTGTAAGGCAAGATGAGCAAATGCCCCATGAAATTATATTTCTTTTTGCCTTTCAACGGATAATGAAACCAACTTTACCAACTCCTTTATTTGCCTGTCCAAAGAGAACCTGGAAGCCATCCTTCCATTTAGTTGTAGCTTCTTAATATTTTCCTGTTTCGTTTGTCAGCAAGAATGTCAATATTGAATATATGATTATGGAGCCTCACTGGTCATTAGACAAAGATGTCACACTTAAAATGTCTACAGTTAAAGTAATGTATGTAGGCTTAAATTATTTTGATTCTTGACAACCTCTGTTAATTTTTCTTCTTTCTTTTTTTTAATCGTGCTACCACTGTCTGATGAAGCACATGGGGGATACACAGGCCTGAGACCTAGGTTTATTTTCACCGTCATATCCAAGGGCTTAATTCAGTGGCTAGCCTGGATGATGATGGGATGCTCTGTTTCTAGTCAGACTGGCCTTTGGACAACAGATGCAGACTGCATCACGACCCTACTTAAAGTCTTTTTCAACATGACAGAGCTTTTTTGAGCTTCTTGGCATAAGTTTCGAGTACCCATGGTACCCATGGCCATCTGTACAGCATATGAATGTGTTATGTACTTTGTAGACCATGAGCATGACATGGTTGCTAACCTCCTTGAAATTTGTATATAGGTCCTAGTTCTACTGCTTATTGGCTGTATGACAGTGAAAAAGAAATTTAATTTCTCTAAGTAACACTTTCCTCATTTGTAAAACTAATCTGAACAAAGTATTAATCTGCACAAATGTATTGTTATTATTTTCTGGTTTTGAACATGGGTCCAAAGGTCTCCTGTCTGTGAATTACTGTATGGCGTGTTTTAGGGCTGGCTTTCTTAACCTTTTTGTGCCATGATCCTCCGTGGGAGTCTGGTAAAAACCCAGGGACCTCTTCTCAGAAAATTATTTTAAATGCATAAAATTTTTTAAAAAGCATAGAATTACAAAGGAAACTGCTTATATTGAAATATAGTTTTCAGAATATTGAAAAAAAGTTCATTCACCTCATATTCAGAAAATGTACTGCCAGGAAAATTCAAATTACAATGAACAAATTGAGGCAGCAAACATTCATTTAGTACCTGTTGTATGATTGAATGAATGCATTATGCTGTGAATTTATTATGCTACCCACAGGCATTCAAAGAAAGGAAAAACAGTCCCTGCCCTCAAGGAGCATACAACCTTAATGAAGCAAATATCACGATTGGTGTAAATAGACTGTATAGAGCCTATTGTAAACAATGCTTTGTACGTGAGTAAAAGATATCATGAAGAACGTAAATAATTAGAAAAGGAAATAGACTAGTCATTGTAGACAGGCCAACAGATGAAGAAGCCAAGTGGTAACCTTGAGACAAACTAGAAAAGAGTTTATAACACGTCGTGTGGATATGCCTAACTGAAGGGAGGAGCTGTAGCTAAGAAAGTCAGATTTAAGAACAAAGCAATTGTCTAAAGATGGGCCTTGGCTACCTGGACCACAGCATTCAATATTGGAATGATGAGGTATTGGCTAGGCATTGAGGACCTCTAATAAGGAACAGTAAAGAATATATTCCCCAACCCCTGTGAATCTGATTAAGAGGGCTTTCACTTAACATGGAGGGCAGAGAGAGAACAACCCACATACATCTACCACGCCAGATAATGCAGAACAAGAGGTACGACAGAGAAATAAGAACACCAAATAGACTGAATAATTCATAGGAGATAATGTGCAACAAGAGAGGAAGCAATAAAGTATCAAGGTTCCCATAGGCATAAATACAAATGCACAATGTATGGGTAATAAGGTGTACAAGAGATCTTAATGCACTAAGGAAAATTTAACCTCCCAAGTATCACTGAGACTTGGAGGGATGAGACAAATGACTATCATGTGGGTATGTAAAGATGTAATTTATTCAAAAGGAATGGAATGGAAGAAAAGATTAGCAAAGTAGCGTTAGGATGAAATATTATTGATGTTGTCATGGAAGTAAACTATGAAGTACCTGAGCAGAAGGAGGCAATAGATGAGTGACTTTGGAAACATCATGAACTTGGCACAGAGATAAAACATAGTAGTTTGGCTGAGAGCAGGGCAGGAGATGGTGGTAGCAGGGGAAATGGCAGTTATTTGGATATTCTCTAGAGCTCTCTGCCTGCCAAAATCAGAGTAGCTGATAAATATTTAAATTCCCTTAAAGATAATTACATTTTTTCAAACAGTAAGAGGGCATGTTCTTCTCTTCTTGATCATGACCAACCAATAGAAACTTTTTGCTGAAGTAGAAATTATGGATCCTTGAGAATAAGTGATCACTCCAGCTGTGAAATCAAGATAGAGAAAAGGGAGACTAGGCACAGACTGATATCTATTCCCAAAGAAAAAATAGGTAGGATACCATGGCTTAACTTTCAATAGGAAAAGTTAGCCCAAGAATATGAGGGTGCTCTCAGGAATGGAATTCTAACACAGACACATAGATACACACACATTATTTCAGTTCAAAGGTAAAGGGTTAGCTTTCTAAAGAGAGCTATGTCAGTACCCAGCAAACTCACAGGTTACATTTTAAAAATACATATATAGACAGTAGAAGTAAAGGATGGGTAAGTGAAATACAAAAGCATGGCAGAGTTTAATAAGAATAGTGTCAGTAGTTCTAAAGCTCAGAATGATTTGAAGACAACAAAATTAGCTTTTAAAAATTACATTGGGGGCAAATAAAAGGTCAAAAAGAGGATGGATGATTGCTGCTTTCAGTGTGTAGGGTGATGATCACGAATTAAGTAACAAATCAGCAAACAAACATTAAGCACTTAGTATATGCCAGTCTCAGTGTTGTCTAGTCCTGCCTTCAAGGAACTTATATTCTGGGGCTGGGGTGAGAGGAGGAAGATGGAAAGAATAATAGATAAATGTATGAGTATATACAAATGTATAAAAAATAAACATAAGACAATTTGGGGTGGGAGAGGTATTATTGGTTAGGGAGACTCAGGAAATGAATGACAAAGGTAAGAGAGAACTGTTCGATTACCTTTGTTTCTTCTCTCAAGGAGAATGCTCTTTGTATTGGGAAGGACAGATCAAAGGCAAAGCAGAAAACATTTATTAAGCAGCACCTACTGCTGTACTAGGCACTGTGTAACTAACTGCTGGAGATACAAAAGAAAGGCAAAAACAGTCCGTGTTCTCAGGGATCTCAGTCTAATGAGGGAGACAATTTGCAAACAATTGTGTACAAATTACAGATACGTGCATACATACATATATGTATGTGTATATGTAAACGTATACACACAGATACTTGATAAACTGGAGGTAGTCTTAAGGGAAAGGAATTAGCATTAAAAGGAATCAGACATGCTTCTTGCAAAGGTGGGATTTAGTTGGGACCTGAAGGAAGCTAGAGAAGCCTGGAGGTGGAATTGAACACAGAGAAGATCTAGGCATTGGGAATAGCCACTGAAAATGTCTAGTATTGAAAGATGGAGTGTCTTTTGAAAGGAATAGCAAGGGGGACAGTGTCATTGCATTACAGACAGCAAGGAGGGAAATAAAACATGAGAAGACTGGAAAGGTAGGGAGGGGCTCGGTTATGAAGGGTTTTAAATGCCAAACATAGGATTTTGTATTTGATCTTCTACAAAGGTACCATGTTGCTGCTGGAGTTTATTGAATAAGGGGGTGGCTTGGTCAGACTGCCCTTTAGGAAGATCAATTTGACAGCTGAGTAAAGAATGGATTGGAATTAGAGCAATGTGAGGCAGGGGGACTAAGCAGCAGACTGTTGAAATAATCCCAGTGTGAAGTGATGAGGTCCTGCAAAGAGGGGCACCAGTGTTGGAGGAGAGGAGAGGGCATATGTGAGAGATGTTATGAAATTAGAATTGACAAAACCTTGCAACTATTTGAATATGGAGAATGAAAGAGGGTGAGGAATTGAGGATGATCTCTACATTACAGGCCTGGGAGGATAGTGGTGACCTCTACTGTAATAAGAAAGTTAGGAAGAGGGGAAAGTTGGAGGTGGGGGGAGGTGTAGAGGTATAGGAGATGTGGATGAAGGAGGGATTTCATATGAATCCCTGTGGGTTCTTCTCTGGAAAGAATTTCACAGGACTCAGGCTATCTTTTGTTTTATATCAACTGTGCAGCTGTATTGCCCATAATTCACTGGGAGAAAGCCGGGTTGGGGAGGTGGGGGTAGGGGTGGGAAGAGGTGTGGTTTTTGCCTTGACACGTCACTAGGTAACTTTTTGGTCAAGGATGAATGACATAGATCCATTATGGCTGTTGGGAGGATAGGCTTGATTGTTTCAGGAGGTGCTAAGTTTGGAAGCTAGACTGATTAGGGATTCAGGAGGTCCCATCTTGGGAGGGAATTATCTCTCTGATAATGTTGTTCAAGGTTTCTGGGTGCAGCTGGCCACTAAGAACAAAGGAGTTATGTATTTCTCTAAAAATACTTGGGTGATGTATTCATGGGAAACTATCTAGGCAAGCTGCTAGCTCAGGGAAAAGACTTTTAGGCTGAGGGCAGGGAAGAGACAGAGTTAATGCCTTTATGGCTGAAGGAAAGTGTGACTTTTACAGCTTGATTGCACAGGCTTTGTTACAAACTGATGTTACATACATAGGTACCCCAACACAAGTGAGATAGGTTACAGACAAAGCATCCCAGACCTCATCAGGAGGGATGATAATAAGTTGAGTTTTGGACATGTTGAGCTTAAAATGTCTACATGCAACCAGTTCTAGATGAGATAGAAAGAATTTGATGTGGACTTAAACATAAGATAGTACCTAGCGTTCTCAATCAGTTCAAATTACCAGGATCATATGAGCTACATCCTAGATCTATGAAAGAAATGGCAGATATGATTGCTAAGCCACTGTCAGTGATCTTTCTAAATAAAATAATGGAAAATAGCAGAGGACCTATAAAACTAGAAAAGAAGAAATATTCTGATTTTCAGGAAGGGAAGAGGATGTAGTCTTTCCCCTGCAGAGCTCAAAGTTCAACTTCAAAAAGTCGTGCTGTGATGTGGAAAATACACTGGATTTGGAGTTCAGAGAACCTGGGTTCCAACCCCACATCTGATACTTACTAGCTGTGTGACCAAGGGCAAATCATTTTATCTCTCTAAGCTTCAGGCAAAATTTATTTATTGAGTTAACAGGTTTTGATTGATGATAATTGAGGGAGTTGTTATATCGATGAACTCATAGATCCTTTATGTTACTGAAATAACGATCACACCTACGATTCCTGGCAAAACTTTGGAATGGATTGTTAAAAGTATGGGTTGTAAGCATTTGGAAGAGAAATTGGGGACCACCTAGGTTCATCAAGAGCAGATGATGTCAAATTAGGATAGGACATTTTTCTTTTTGATGAAAGTTACTAGATCTGAAAATTGCCAGAGACTTGGTTTCAAGGAGGCATTTGATGAAGCTTCTCATGCTATTCTTTTTGAAAATGGGGATACTTAGACTTGATGATAGTATAGTTAAGTGGATTTAAAACTGACTCAATTAGAGCTATATAAAAGTGTAACGGGCTGCCTGGAGAGATGAGTTTGCCCTCATTGAAGGTCTTCAAACAGGGGATGTATAACCACTTGTCAAGTATGATGTAGTGGAGATTTTTTTGGAGGGGCGGGATGTATATGTTAGAGAGGGCAGCTAGGTAATATAGTGGATAGAGCACTGGGCTTGTAGTCATGAAGATCTGAATTCAAATCTGGCCTCAGACAGTAATTGTGTGACCTTGGACAAGTCATTTAACCCCTATTTGTCCCAGTTCCTCATCTGTAAAATAGGGACATACTGGAGAAGGAAATGGCAAACCATTCCAGTATCTTTGTCAAGAAAACACCACGGACAAGTCCATGGATTCACCAAGAGTGAGATATGACTGAATGACTGAACAAGAAATGAGTTGGAGTATATGGCCATTGGAATGCCTTCCAATTCTATGATTTTATGAATGAACTAACAAGCAGTAGTTATTACATATCTAGGTGATCTTGGAGGGAGATTGTTAATGGAAAGTACCAGGGATCAGTCACTGGATCTGTACTTTGAAGCTTATTTTACATCAGTTATGTCTATAAAGACTTATATGACATTCTTATATTAAAGATTACAAGAAGCTGGGAAGTACAGCTGACACTTTGGATGACAGAATCAGTACCAAAAAAAAAAAAACCCACAAAAAAACCTCTTAACATTAGAGTAATAATCTGAATCTAATGTGATACAGTTTAATAGGGATAAACATGATGTCCCATAGCTGGTTTCAAGGGATCAACCATTCTTGAAAGGTATTGTTAGATAACAGGTCATGAAGAAAACATATGAGGATATTAATGGACTTCAAACTTAATGAGTAAACATTGTCATATGGAAGCCAAAAATTGAATGTTAGATTTAATTAAACTATACTATTCAGAATGAGGGGTAATTAATTCAGTTCTTGAGATCAAATTTTAGGAAGGACATCAACAAACACATAGAGAGATCAAACAGGATAGTGAGGTGGACAGAAGATCATTCCAGAAGAGAATCAGTTGGAGGCATTGGAAATGTTTAGTCCAGAGAAGAGAAGAGAGTTAGAGGAGACTTGATGATAACCACCTTTAAGTATCTGAAGATCTATCATATGGAAGATGGATGAGACAATATATAGAAGACAGAAGCAAAACATTTATTCAGACAACGGAAAACCAAACCAGTAAGCCAATCCCATCATAGTAGCAAAGAAGATAATAAGACATAACAGCACAGAGAGCCATACCATCCTTTAACCTTCCCACAAACTAATATAAGATCAATATTTACTCACAAGCCTGTCTCCCTGGGATGTGTGCTCTCCTCCCAACTATCTGTCTGGCGCTGACTCCCAGCTTCCCGTGGGCTCTGCTCCACCCTTCAGAAAACTCCTCCCACTGCAGGCTCCATGTGATTACATTCAGTCTCTTAGGGGGCAGAGTTTATTTTCAAAGCAGAGAAGGTCATCAAATTCCCCCTAGCCTTATTAAGGGACAGGGAAGATTTTCAAATTCCCATTCCCATTACACTTGTTCAGCAAATGATTTGCATTAATGAATGGAATACCCACCTGGATGAAATCATAGACCCTTCAAACACCCAAACAAATGTTCTGTATAACTATATCTATAGTTAAGGGGAAAACCCAGTCTCTCCTGCTGCACATAGTTAAGAGATATGACAAATACCTTGACAGAGACAGCAAACTAATTAGAGGAAATTGACTTCTCTTAAGCAATAGAATGGAAGCTAAGGCTGCCTGGATCTACACTAAGGTGCTCACCTTCACTACTTGGTATAATGTTTTCAATAAGATCAGGATCAGCATTATTGATGATTACAAAATAATGTTTAGGGGCAGCTAGGTGGCGCAGTGAATAGAGCATTGGTCCTGGAGTCAGGAAGACCTGAGTTCAAATCCAGCCTCAGACACTTGACACACTTACTAGCCATGTGACTTTGGGCAAGTCACTTAACCCCAGTTGCCCTCCAAAAAAAAAAAAAAGGAAGAAAAACAAAACAAAATAATGTTTATAAGGCCTGTCCTGCCTCTTCTCTACTCCACTTCCCAGAATGACAGATGGATAGTTATTTCAAACAGAATTTTAAAATCCCTCCACTTTTTGACTTTACCTTACAAAGGAAAAAACAAAGTGATGTTCCTTCTACATATTGGGCTTAAACTGAAGCTATTCTACATCATTCTGCTATAGCCTTATAGGCATGACCTTAAATTAATTTATCCTTTTGAGACAGGAGACATTCACACATTAATCCTTAGGGAATAAATGAAACTTTTGAAAAGTTTCTAAAGAAAACTCTCAAGGTCTCAATTGGGATTTCCTAGTGTTCTTTTATGGATCTCTTAAGTACAAATACACAAGGAATTATTTGAAAAAGAATGGCAGAATCCAAGAATTCACCATCCAGGGAAAGGCAAGCTACTTGGTGATTAGTCTGTCAAAATTTCTTTGCAATTTTAGTTATTTCACTCAGTTTACTCCACTATTCAACTGGGAATTACTGAACTTTGTGCATAGATTCACATCACATAGTGGAAATCACCCAAGTTTCTGAGATGTTCAATAGGAAATGCCTAGGTTAGTATCACATTTGAACTATTAAAACAACTTAGCTGCACCCCCATTCCCACCAGGATGATAAAAATTAGTATGGTGGAATGAAAGTGTGAGTATAAATGATGACAGAACTGAATCTGGACACCCATATCTGGAAATTGGGTATTCATGACTGGTGGTTCCGACCCTGCCTGGTCTGATCTCCGGTGAGGCTATGGTCTGTCTCATATGGGCTCCAAGAAGCAGAAGATTCACAGAAGAGATTTTTCTCAAATCTTTGGTCATTGCTACTGCCAGCTTTCCTGGTTCATCTTTGCTTGAAATTAGATGTGATCTCCACTGTAGAACTGGGCCAGCCTGTCATAACCAGAAGTAGCAATGTAGGCTCAGTATGACCCACTTCTAAAGGGGAACTTGACCAATCAATTTGTAAATGACCTAGTTGACAGCTGGACTTGTTTGTACTGATAAATTAATACATTTACATCACATTTCAAAGTGACTATCAGATATTTAGCAAATAACTCATTATAAAACAGATCTGGTCAGCCTGGCCAGTACAGAGTACTTAGTCAACATAACCAGACGTGATTGGCTCTGGTCAGAATGCACATACTCATTACAAATTCAAGATGGAATCATTCATATCAAGAGTGATTCTCTGACATTGGCAGAAAATATTACCCTTAATAATGCTCTCAGCAGCAAATTTCTTGCCTCAGGGAAGGACAGGGAAGGGTAGGGTAGTCACTGACTGTTAGCAGAATAGTAGATAACTTGATTAGTGAGTTTATTGTATTCTTAAGCCTTAACAATCTTCAGGAGAATGCATTGGGAAATGGTAAAAGTCAGCTTTAAATCACTTTTTATTAGCTTTTCTTTTGCATATTGGTTCCTCATATTGATAATTAACTGCCCATCGCCTAATTAGCAACATTACCAAACAAAGGGAGACAATCTGGGTATTACAGCGAAATTTGAAATGCCAATTTTAGATTTGACACACTACAAGTTTTTAGCAATCACAACTGTTTTCTTCCCTGTAGCCCCACAGTAATCTTTTAGACTCCCATAAAATATGACAATTTAGGCTTCCTTGACACTGTGAGATTACCTTCCTCAGTGGCATTGGGCAAAGCATCCATGAGCTGTAAATGGCTACCTCTGTTGGACCAGATGCACAAAAAGAGGATCTCACTCACAGAGCTATTTATACCCAGCCAACTTCTGTCCTCAGTTCTGTGCACACATCTCCCATTGATATCAATGGGAATAGCATGTGTGTAGCTGAGAACAGAAGTTGGCTCACAGTATTGCTAAGCTTAGCATTATTTTAGCCCTTGTGACAACTCCAGGGACTCATCTCAGAGGACTTTAGCTTGAAGAAGAAATGTCCTTAACTTTGCTTTGCACATAGTTTTGGCCAAGGAATAAATACAGAATGACAAACACTCTATACCATTGAACTTTGGGCAATTACTTTGGATTATTTGTCTTTTAGATGAGCTTTAGGCACTTGTTCATCGTAACTAGTGACTGTTGGGCTAACCCTGCAATCATTTTTTTCATGCTATTATAGAGACTCAGTCAATCAACAAACCTTACTTAATAAGAGCCTCCTATGTGCCAGGCACTGTGCTAAAGTCACTCTGAATACAAAGCAAGACAAAAACACTGTCCCTGTCCTTAAGGATCTCACACTCTAATGTGAGAGACAACAGGCAAATAGCTATGTGTGTGTAGGATATACATCTTCAAATACATATCCTATATGGCGTAGATAAAAGATAATTTCAAAGAGAAGCCAGTGGCAGTCGCAGGATCAGGAGGGGTACTGGGAAAGCTCCTCTGCAGAAGATAAAATTTGAGCTAAATCTTGAAGGAAGCCAGGGAAGCTAAGAGGTTAGATATGGAAGAACAGCCAAGGCAGAAACATGGAGAGATGGAACATGGTGTGCAAAAAAGGTAGCTGGTTGGTAGAGTGCATGGCGCAGCTAGGTGGTGCAATGGATAGAATTTTGGGTCTGCAGTCAAGATAACATCTTCCTGAGTTCAAATCTGGCCTCAGATTTATTAGCTATATAATCTCGAGCAAGTAATTTAACCCTGTTTGCCTTAGCTTCCTCATTTGCAGAATGATCAGAAGAAGGAAATGGCAAACTACTCCAGTATCTTTGCCAAGAAAACCCCAAATGAGATCATGAAGAGTCAGATACAATCAAAGTAAATGAACAACAACAGAGTGCATGGAGGGGAGTTGTGTAAGGAGACTGGACAGGTAGAAAGGGGCAAGGTTGTGAAGGGCTTTAAACGACAAACGGGGATGTTATGATTGAGTTAATAGGGGACCACTAAAGCTCATTGAGCTGGAGCATGGTATGGGTCATACCTGTGTTTTAGGATAATCACTTTGGCAACTGAGTGGAAGATGGATTGGAGTGAAGAGAGACTTGAGACAGATGAATTAGGGGGCTACAGCAATAGTTCAGGGATAGAGTCGTGAAGGCTTATACTAGAATGGTGGCTTTATGAGTGGAGAAGAGGGGACCATATATTACAAGTATTTTGAAGGTAGAAATTACATGTTGGACAACAGATTGGATATGAGGGATGTATATAAATGAGGAACTGAGGGTGGCACCAAGATTGCAAACCTTGGTAAATGAGAAGATTCTGATTTCCTAAACAATAATAGGGAAGTTGGAAGGAGGGGAAAGTTTTGGGGAAAAGATGATGAGTTTTATTTTGGACATGTCAAATTTGAAATTTCTGTGGGATATTCAGGCCAAGAAGTTCAGAAGGCAGTTGGTGATTTGGGATTGAAGCTCAGGAAAGAGACAAACCTGGATCTATAGATCTGGTATTCATCTGCATAGATAGAATCACTGAATTCATGACTAATGAAGTCAGCAAGTGAGATAATATAAAGGGAAAAGAGAAAAGGATTCAAGATAGAGCATTGGGGAAGGCCCTTGGCTTATGGATATGACATGGCTGATAATAAAACAAACAAAAAAAAAATGGAAAAGGAGTAGTTGAACAAGTGAGAGGAGAACAAGGAGAGAACAGTGTCATGAGAACCCAGAGATGAAAGAGTATTTTGGAGGAAAAGGCAATGAATTGTATCAAATATTGCAGAGTAATCAAGAAAGATGGGGACTGAGAAAAGGCCATTAGTTTAGGCAATTAAGGGATCATTAGTATCTCAGAAGAAAGCAATTTCTATTGTATGATGAGATAAGATTTCAGTAGGTTTAGAAGAGAGGGAGAAGAACAGAAGTGGGGACACTGAGTATAGATGATTTTTTCAAGGAGTTTAGCAGATAAGGGAAAAAAATTCAGAACAGGTGTTTATGGTGGTAGAATAAAGTTGAGGATTTTTGAAGCTGGAGGAGCTGTTTGTAGGCAGGAGAGTAGGAGTTAGTAGATAGGGAGATATCAAAGATTAAAGGGAGAGAGTGGGGGTGTTGTTAGAGCCAAATTACTGGAGAAGACAGGAGGGGATGAGATCTAGGGTGCATGTAGAAGGATTGACCTTCTCAAGGAAAAGGATCACTTCTTCATTGGAAGCTAGAGTGATAGAGGAAATAGTAAGGGATGATGTTGGAGAGATGTGAGAGAAGAAAAAGGACAGAAGAAGGAGCATTCAGCAAATGACCTCAGTTCAGTGAAATATCAACTGGGGGACTGGGGTGCACTGGGAAAGGTGGAGGCTGCCATGAGAGGCTTGACAAGAGACGAGAAGGTTTGGAACAGCTGCTGTGGTGAGTGGAATCAAGAATCTATTAGACAGGAGTAGCTAGGTGGCATAGTGAGTAGAGCACTGGCCCTGGAGTTAGGAGGACCTGAGTTCAAATGTGGCCTCCGACACTTGATACTACCTGTGCGACCTTGGGCAAGTCACTTAACCCCAATTGCCCTGCCCTCCCCCCTCCAAAAAGGAAAAAAAAAAAGAATCTATTAGATAGAAGTAAAAGTATTGCTGTGCTGCCATGAGAGCCTAGTTGAGATTAGGCAACATTCATTTCTAATGGACCTATCTGTAGGATTTTGTGATTTCCTCTCTCTCTGTTCAGTAGCATATGAATAGAAATGAAAGAAGCCGGTAATGCAGGATTGGGGTTTGGTAGGGCATGATTAATGCTAGGACAATGAGGCAAGGGATTTGAGAGTAGAGGATACTGTAGAGTGGTGTGGTTCATAGAGGGGTCAGGATGTGGAGTGAATGACAGAGTACAGATCGTGTGAGGTTGATACCCTAGGAACATATTGTGGTCTGAAGGGATTTGGAGGTCTTGATGAAGACCAAGGACAGGTAACATGTAAGAAGTTTTAGGGAAAGATGGAATGATAAAAGATTATAATCAGACAAAGGAACTTACAAGCACAGAAGATAAAAATTTGTGGATTATGGAGGGATCAAGAGAATGACCATCTTTGTACATAGCTGAGATGGAACAGAGGATTCAGTCGTGGGAAAAGAGTAGACTGAGGAGCTGGCAAGTTAGAGTATTTGAGGGAACATCACTATGTATATACCCAAATTCCCTAGTATGAGTGAATGAATTAGGATGAATAAATAAATAAATAGCAAACCAAGCCCTGAACCCATTGAGGAAGGAGGGAGAATGATCTGAGGGACTATTAGATAATGGTCACATTGATATGGATTGGGTGAGAAATGTGGATAATGGGGAACCCAAAGAAGAGGCTGCTGAGTGATGGTAGGAGAGGAAAAGCTTGGGAGTGGCTAATTAGATAAGAAAGCAATGAGTCCATTATGATGAGCTGCAAGTCCAGAAACAGAAGAGGAAGTATAGCTGGTGCTGACAAATGGTACCCAGGGAAGCAGTGTTTGTTTCCATAACACCCTGCTGCCTCTTAGTCAATCAGTGTTTGGTGTGTGTTTACTATGTGCCTTACTACATACTCCTCTAGGTACTCTGGAAGGTATAAAAGGGGTGTGAGAAACAAATTCTGAGATTCATGTTGTCCTGTATTTGGACCAAAAAATCCATTTGCTCATCTGATGGTTTTCAAGGAGATGAATGTTTGGCACCACGAAAATGACATGTTTGATGCCATGCATATTTTTTTCAATTTTACATTATTTTACTTTAGGGAACAAATCGGTGATATTTCATTGGTAGAGGGAGCTTGTAGTGAGAACACCCTTCCCTGCCCTTCCTTTGTGCAGATTACAGATCAGCACCTGCTCTGTGCAGTTTATAATCCTAGAGAGTTGCCTGAGGTACTGAAAAGGTAAGTGATTTACCCAAGGTCACTTAATCACTTAACCAATATGTATCAGACTACCTTTCAGCTAAGTGGCCCAGTAGATAGAATGCTGGGACTAGAGTCAAGAAGACCCGAGTTCAACTTCAACTTTAGATTTTTACTAGCTGCATGACCCTGGGCAAGTCCCTTAACCTCTCTTTGCCACTCCTCAACTGTAAAATGGGGATAATAGTGGCTTCTACTTCTTAGGTTGTTGTAAGGATCAAATAAAATAACATCTGTAAAGCAGAAAGCACAGCATCTAGTAGGTGCCATATAAATGCTAACTATTGTTATTATGGATATCAGATTAGAACTTGAACCCAGGTCTAACATATTAATCACCTAATGGCAAGATTCAATGTGAACCAATATCAATGGAAAGTATTAAGTATTTTCTGTATCTGAAACACTACGCTAATTCAATCAGATAAAAAAAGAAATAATCCAAAGTTTGTTCATGGTACGGTAGAATGAACACTGCTCTGGAGTCGAAGGACTTGGGTTCCAATCTTGCCTCTGATGTTTCTTACCATGGCAAATTGCATAATTTCCTTATGAATAAATTTCCTTACATGTATAATGAAGGACTATATGGCCCCTGAGATTTCTTCCAGCCCTAGAGCTATGATTCTTCAAAAAACTTAAAACACTAATATTCCTTTATTTGAGATGTGAAAGGACCTTTAAGCTTTGATTTTACAATTGCATTTCTCTGACAGACATTTCTTTTCTTTGTTCAGACTTGTGATTTCACTGAAGAATATTGCCAACCCTTTTACAACGTGTAGTCTTGGAGAAGTTCTTGGGGAAATAAAGGTTAATTGACTTGCCCAGGGTGACAGTTTCAATGTGTTTGAGAGACAGGATTTGAACTCAGCTCATTTTGCCTCCATGGTCAGTTCTCTACATGTGTCTGTTGAGCACAATTTTCTAACCTATAGGTCAAAGGCTGAACTTATAAATCTATGGAGGGAAAATCCTTAGGAGAGGTAAGGAGAAGACCTTATCCCAGTTACCTATTTAATAGGAGGAAAAGTCATTTAGGACCTTGTATCAGTGAGGAATCATGGAGTTCATTAGTTCCACTTGGTCTGTAATTTCTTTACCTATAACAAAGATAGTTGGAATAGACAATCTCTAAGATTTCTTCCAGTTTTTAAATTCTATGAACTGTGAATGATTCTCAGCTCAATTCTAGTATAATCCTTGTTAGAAAACATGTCTAGAAAGGAGTTAAGGGAAGCTATTTATATGTCAGAGCCTGGAGAAAGAACCTGGGCCAGAGTGTCATATGCCTTGGTATTTACATAGACAATTTAGTTCCAGTTACAAGTTGTAATATTCACAACAAGGCTTCAAAAAATTCCCTTATCTAAGTTCTAGGCAAATATTTTTTTCCTTTATGATAACAAACCAATTTTGTAGTACAAGTTTTTTTTCTATTTACTATTGAACAAAATATGAACCAGAGATTCATATTTTGAATAATTAACAAAATACACCACACCTCTTACAACAGAAGAAAATATGGTTTTTTAAACAATCTTCAAAATGTATCTATGAAGTGTGTTGTAAGGAAAAAATTATAAATGTGAGATGATAAAAACCCAGTTTCTGGGCAGATCTTGATTATGTCCTAGGAGGAAAACTGGAATTCATTTATCAACATAGAATAGAGCTGGTATGTACTTGGAATGAAGGTTCAGTAAAATAAATATTTGAAAGATTAACTCATTTAACTCCCTCAGTGTCTTATTTTTCCAAGACTTTGAAGCCATCTCCTCCAGGAACAAAAGAAAATAAATAATTACCTTTCCTCTACGTGCTGTTTAATTACCTTCCGTTTTTCATGGAACATCTGTACTACAACTAGTTCCTTTTCAAATTGAACATATTTCCCAGTTTTTATGTCAAAAATCCACCTTGAGTGCATTTGAACAATTTGAGAGTAAGAACAGAATTCAATTGGCAGAACTGGATGGCATCATGAAGTCATTTTGTATGTTTTCTAATAATGTATACAGTTAGTGCAGTGGATTGGACATTGGACTTGGTAATAAGGAAGATCTGAGTTTGAATCTTGTCTCAGATACCTGTGACCCTGGGAAAGTCACATAACCTCTCTCAGCCTCTGTTTCCTCATCTGTAAAATGGAGATAATTATAGTACCTGTCTCCCAGGGTAGTTGTAAAGATTAAATGATGTAATGTATTTAAGGCACTTTGCAAATCCTAAATTGCTATATAAGTTATTATTATTACCATTAGCTTCATGGATAGGTCACTAGATTTGTTAAAGTCCCACCTCTGAAATGGGATTACTAGTTGAGTCCCTAGGGAGGCCACTTCACTTCCAATGCCTTGATTTCCTCATTTGTAAAAGGAGGGTGTTGGACTAGATTGCCTTTGAGTTCCCTTTCATCTCTGAGTCTCTAATCCTAGCGTCATTAATTAGTTTTATGAAAATACAACATTAAGAAAGCATTATTACAGTGGATTATGAGCTCCATAGAGACAGTGTTATAAACTGAGTTGATTAATCTTAAGGGGAGGTAATGCCGCATATACTCAAGCACTAGTTTAGTTAGATATCAATTCTGATCTTGAACAAGAATGTGAACGTTGGCCAGAGAAACACTGGACTTTCCCATTATTACAATGGAAATTGGTTTTGATATATTTGTTAATGACATTAAAAATGGGTAAAGGCAATATGAGGTATTTCTTTTCAGAGGAACTCTTTTATCATACCTTTACTAAAAGATAGTGCTATCACTTACATCATGGACTATATTATAATTGCTTTTTTATTGGATGAAAGTTCTTGTGTTTTATGAGACCCAGATTGGATGTATTTTCTGTCCCCCAACATGTTTATGGCTATTTACATCCTGCTAATTGACATTTCAAGAATTCTAATTTTTTAATAAAATGGAACATACTTTTACAATAGTATTATTGAGAGGCAGGAAAAAGGAAGAGAAAGAAAATAATCTAAGACATTTTTAAAATTGAAAAGTATAAAGAGTTAAATGGGCTGTTGTATGGTGACGAGTCAGCTGAACAATTCTCTAGGCCCAAACAAGTGTAAGTATGGTTGCAGAGAGGAGGCAGGGTTTGGGAAGACAAAAGGTCACATTATTGAGCCTAAAGGGAAGGACTGATCTGATAAATTAAGGTCAACCCTTCTCCATGTTCCCTTGATTTCATCCCCTCTTATCTTTGTTTGAGCAGATGACTCTTACTCCATGCCCTCTAGCTCTCTGATCTTAAGTTTCTCCCTGCTGGTTCCTTGCCCGCCACTTACAAAAATTCCCCAAGTGTCACCCTTCTTTAAAGGACATTCGCTAGAGTCTGTCATCCCCACTAGTCAGGGTCTCCTCTCTTTCCTTGAAAAACTCATCTGCTCTTGGGGTTTCTACTTCACTTCTTCTTTCATTCATTCCTTAATTCTGCAGTTTGGCTTCCAGCCTCATCATTCAACTCAAATTGCTCTCTCCAAAATGACCAATTTTGTCTTAATTGCCAAATGCAGTGCCTTCTCTCATCATCTTTCTTGAACTTTCAGCCACATCTGACACTGCACTTCCTTCTAAATATTCTCTTTATGTTCTTTGTGATTCTGCCCTTCCTTGGTTTTTCTCCAACAGAAGAGATTTTTTTCTTTTTAGTCTCTTTTGCTGCATCTTCATCCATCATACCCACTAACTATGGTATCTTCAAGCTCTTAGTACTCTTTTGTGTAATGCTTATAACAGAAGATAGTATTAACACTTACATCATGGACAAATTGTATTATATCATCAGTTTCCATGAGTTCAGTTACCATCTCTATGCAGATGACTCTCTCCCTACTCACTCTCCTGAGTTCTGGTCCCACATCATAAACTACCTATTAGACTTTTCAAATGAGGTGTCCTTTGAGCATCCAAAACTCAATATATGCAAAATAGAATTCGTTATCTTATTTCCTAAACCCATCCATCTCTTAAACTTCCTTATTACTGTCATGAGAATCACCATCCTTCCCATCACTCAGGGTGTCAATTTCAGTGTCATCATTTTCTTCTCACTGACTCATCTTACATAGCCAATTAGTTGCCATATTTTGTCATTTCTTATCTGCATGACACCTCTTCAATATATCCCCTCCTCTCCACTCCACAGCCACCATACTCATTCAAGTCCTCACCATTCTTGACCTGGGTAATTGCAATAAACTCCTATTTGGTTTCCCTATGTCATTTCTTCAAACCCCATCACTCCCTACTCCAAATAGCTGCCAAAGTGGTTTTCCTAAAGTGAAGGCCTCATCATGACGCATGCCTTCCCCTGTTCAATAAACTTCAATGGCTCCTGGTTATTTCTAGGATCAAATATAAATGTCTGTGGCATTTACATCTCTTTACAACTTGGTCCCTTCCTATCTTTCCAGTTTTCTCATTTATTAGTCCCCTCCACGTACTTTATAGACTAACCACACTGTCCTGCTTGCTGTTCCTCACACACAAGACTCCATCTCCGGTGTCTGATTTTAAACTGACTCACCTATGCCTAGAATGATGTTCCTCCTAACATCTGCTTTTTAGAATCCTTGACTTCCTTCAAGATACAATTCAAGTGTCACCTTCTGTAGGAGACTTTTGCTGGTCTCCCCAGATGTGAGCCTTCCCCTCTAAAGTTGTCTTGTATTGATTTTGCATGTATCTTGTGTATCCATCCATCCATCCATAAATGTATATACATGTATGTGTGTGTGTGTATATATAAATATATGAATATATGTATATGTTTACACACACACACACACACACACACACACACACACACCTCTATTAAAATGTAAGCTTCTTTAGGCCAGAAATTATTTTTGACTTTTCCTTGTGTCCCCAGCACTTAGTACAGTTCCTGGAACATAGAAAATACTTAATAAATGATTGATTGATTTCAATCTCTCAGCAAGAAAAAAATATATAATTTGGCCTATATATATGAGGTAGAATAAGAAACTTTGCACCAAGTACTTTCACCTTTATTTTTATGGCTCTCTCTGTCATATTTTAAAATGTAAAAACCATTCTTAACTTGAGGGTTGTACTATAATCTGCTGACTCCTGGAATATAGAAGCAGAGAGCTGAATGTTAAATTTCATACCCTAGTGACACACTACCCCTGCTGTTGAAATTCTAAGAACTACTATTAGGACATAATTTCTAAGGTTGAGCTTCTGGATAACATTGTTACATAAAGAGTCTATGAATCATAATACCAACAAAATAAAAAAAATTGATGGTAAATTATATCACTAAAATATAAAACTTAAAGTCAGTATGAGGTGGGTAAATCCCCACTCATTAAATGTGGATTATATAGTTCTTATAATTCCTGATCATTGACAATATTAAAAAAAATGTAGTTCTTGCAAAATATGTATTGGAATAATATACTCACAAAATAAGCAATGACTTTGGGAATATAACCCCTTAGAAAGTCTTATAATTTCAGTCTTAAATATAAAGAATATACCGCTATCTATTTAGAAGATAATAAAATAAGATGTTAAAATTATTTATTAACAAGAGGTCAACTTGTACCTGCTGGCCAAGAAGTTAGTTAATATTCAGATTCAGAGATTCAGGATTAACACAAGTTGAAAGAGTCTTTTCTCTATTTATCTCTCCACAAATATATTATTATTATTACTGAAATCTTCAGAGAAAAGTGTAGGTGGATTTTCTGAAAATATTTACCATAATTGGCTTTTGTGGTTTGGTAAAGCTTTAGTTCAAATCCTCATTCATCAGTTGTCAGTCTCTTCAGTGTAATTAAAAATTCCATTACATATTGACAAAATGGACTGGCCAGGGCAGTGCTGTGATGCAGAGATACTGTGGGAAGAGAGTACAGAATTCTGTGTTCAGCAATCTGGATTCTTTACTTTAATTAAAATGAATGGGAGTTCTCTGTGCGGGAGGAGAAGTAGATGAGATGATTTGCAGGTTTCTCTTTAATAGAGTCATAGAATCAAAGAATATGAGAGCTGGAAATATAAGAGACTTCTTTTAATAGTTTTATTTTGTAGCTGGGAAAACATGGCAAGGTCAGGTAGCTAGTTAATGGCAGATAAGGTCTCATTCTGTCTTGGCAGCAGTCATTTATGTCCACGTCAAAGCTTTCTCTGATTTTAAGAACTATCAGCATAACTATAGTTGAATAAGAACACACTGAACAATTTTGTTTGTTTAATTAAGCCAAATTATGTGTTGATTTGCTCTGGCAGCCTAGTGCTATTTCTTGAACAATGTCAACAAGTTAAAAGATGGAATGGCCCATCTTGGTGGTAAATGGGTTTCCTATTACCGTAGCTATTTAAGCATACACTGGATCTGGGATACTGTAGTGAGAATTCCTATGTCAGGCAGGAGTTTGCACTAGATAACCTCTAATTAATTAGCTCTCTAATTAAGCCACCTTATACCAGCTCAACCGTGGCTCAAGATGGTTAATAGATCTAGAAACTGTTTTGGTGCAATGCTACACTTCACTATGCTGAAATGCTATTATAAAACAGAGTTTTAGAGGCAATTTTTGTGTGGATAATGTAAAAAGAATATAGGATAAATCCCATCTCTGCCACTGGCTCTTATGTGACTTTTGTAAAATGATTTGACCTCTTTCTGCCTCTTTTGTAAAATAATATTAGTTATGTCATTTATAAAATAATATTAATTCTATCACAGTTGATAGTGCTTCTATAGAACCTCCAGAAGACCTGGCTTCGAATTCCAGCTCTGCCATTTACCACATTTATGCTTTTGGCCAAATGGCAAAACCTTTCTGGTCCTTTATTTTCTCTTCTACAAAATGAGGAGGTTGGATTAGGTGGCCTCTGGGGTCCCTTTAGCATTTAAGCCTATGGAAAAAGATAATTCATCAAGATTTATTTAATCTTCAAATGTTTTTTTTTAAGCTATATTCCAACAGGGAAATATGTTGATTCAACCTCCTAAAAATTAAGCTTAAGGAAATGCAAATCTATCAATTGTTTAAAAACTGAAATCTGGAAGTATGAAGATGATCAGACTAAAGAGATTTTGAAAACTTCAAAAGGACTTAATAGGGAAAATGAATTGAAAATAAAGTAGATTTTGTGAAATGAAATTATGTTGATGGCATAATGAATAGTGAGCTAGAGTTGGAGCCAGGAAGATCTGGGTGTTTGATTGCGTGATCCTAGGCCAATCATTTAACGTCTCTTTGCCTTTTGGGTAATTCTTTTTTTTTTTTTGCATGACTTGTTTATTTACTTTTAGTTTACAAGATTCAGTTCCACAATCCCTTGAGTTTCAAATTTTCTCCCCTCCCCTCCCCCCCCCATGGTGGCCCACAATCATGTATAGGATCTGCAAATACTTTCACATTGTACAATAGTTTGGTTATATAGA
>CM053585.1:410709315-410729880 GCA_028646515.1 Pseudochirops corinnae
TGAGGCCTTTATCAGAGACATTGGTTGTAAATATTCTTTCCCAATTTCCCACTTCCCTCTTAATCTTGGTTACATTGGCTTTGTTTGTACAGAAACTTTTCAATTTAATGTACTCAAGGTTATCCATTTTGCATTTTATAATGCTCTCCAATTCTTCTTTGGTCATAAAGTCCTTCCTATTCCATAAATCTGACAAGTAGACTATTCCTTGCTTGTTGGGTAATTCTTTAAGCCTATAAATTGCAGTGAATATATCTGCCTGACATGGTAGAAATTTCCTAACCTAGGTTAAGAAACTTGAAAGAAATAATCAGACTATGTCACTCACACACATCTCAAAGAATTTAGCAAGGAAATAGACCTAAAATAAAGTGGATCTGTGAAATAGAGTAAATGATATCCCAATGATATCACAGGTACAGTCCCTAAAAAAATCTCCTATCATTCTGGATTTGCCCATTTTAATTCATTAGGGAGATTGCAATGACTCTCTAAAAAACCTAAAAGGTGAGAAAGTGTATACCTTCAACACTGTTCATTGGAAACTGATATTTTCCCTAGGTATCCTAGGAATCATGCAATTTACATGTGCAGTACACTTCCTAATTTTGAAGGCCTTTTTTTTTTGTCCATTATTTATCCGCCAGCAGCCAGTATAGTTCAGTACTTTTGTGTATTTTGAGTTGGAATGGTGAGGATTGCAGGTCTACTTTCTCTGGGTGGCCTCTTTATGGAATATACAAAATAGGCTTGAGTTTGAACCAGGAGAAAATTAGAAGCAGTTAAAGGAGCATGTAATTTAAAAAAAAATTTCCACACTCAAAAAATGTAAAATTCGCCCAAAAGATACACTTCATAGTGACATGACATTTTGTCACAAGTTACCAAACTTTAAAAATGATACAATTTTAAAGACCCAAAAGTTATACTTGAAATCAGAGAAATGCCCTAAGAGGATTAGCCACTAAACGCATAGAGTGCATCCTATAATTATATAGGCAGAGTTTATGTTCCAAATTTGTTTAAGGGATACAAATTCTTAGAGCTTTTGTAAAAAAAAAAACTTGAGGTAGAGAACTACTGCTGGAGTTCCTTTAAAAACATGTTAGCATTCATTCTATTTCATAAAATCCACTTTATTTTCAGGTCCATTTTGCGTGTGTGTGTGTGTGTGTGTGTGTGTGTGTGTGTGTGTGTGTGTGTGTGATATAGTCTGATCATTTTTTTCCAGTTTCCTGATTTTATTTAAAAAATATGATTTTTTTTTCTTGGCAGATTCTAACTTTCCCCTTATTTTCACTCAAGTTCAGCCAATTTTGTTTCATGCTTCTCATTCTAATTGGTGAAATGTCATTCATAATTTTTGTATCATGGCTTCATTTCATCAGTGACTTAGAAACCACTGTGTTTTCCCCTGGCATTGCATTGGTATCTGAGAGAGATAGTCACCCAGCAGCTTTATCCAGATTCTTGTTTTTAATCTACTCATTCATTTGAATTGAGGTCCAGAGCATTTTGGGAGCTTAGAGAAAACTAGTACCTTAGACCAATGCAATTTCCATATGGTTTATTTGGCAAAGCCCACTAAAATGGATTTTGTAGGGTTTTGTAGGATTTTCATAAAGATTTTCATAAACAAGTGTTACAGTTACTTTCTCACTCTATGTCAGATACATGATTGATCTAACAATGTGACTCCTTCTAGAAGAAGGAAGGCTTATTCTAGGTGGGGGAAGGGAATACTCTCCTTGTCTTTTGTTCTATGCCCCTTCCTTATCGAATGTGGTGATGCATAGCTTAAGTTATGGACAAAAAAGCTGTTAGCTAAACCACTGTCCAATTAAAAGAGAGAAAAGTCAAATTACCACAAAAAATGAGAAAGGAGAAATAATAAAAGGGATAGAAATAAAGAAAATTATTTGAAACTGCTGTATCCATTAATGTGCAAACAAAACTGAAAACTCAAATGAAATAGATGAAATTTTACAGAAATACAAAATAAGGAGATTAGTAGACCAGGAAATATAGAATTTAAATACCTCAGTCTTATAAAGGGAAATTAAGAATGCCATAAAAAGAATCATTAAGGAGGTGGGGAGAATCCCTGGGTAGAGATGGATGTAAAAGCATATTCTACCACATTTAAAGAATAATTAACCTATATGCTACACTGTTTACAAAAATAAAGAAAGAAATGTTTTTATAAAATTCCTTCTATGAGGCATATGTAGTCTCTAAACTCAAATCATGAAAAATAAAGGAAAAGAAAATTATAGACTAACACCCCAACTGCATGTAGATACAAAAAAATTAAATGTTAGCAAAGAGACATATTGAAAAAAAATTATTCAGATTGAATTTATGCCAGGAATTCAAGAATGGGTTAACTTTAGCAGAAATATAAATATGTTAAAGTATATTAATGTTAAAAATAATTTTTAAAACCCATTATTATAGTAATATATGCAGAAAAAAATCTTAAACAAAATATTTCACCTACCTAAGCTTAAGAAACACAGAAATGCACAGGAATAAAAATTCAGTCATTGTCAGTCAATAAAATTTATTAAGCACTTATGATGTATCAGATATTATGTTAAGCACTCAGGATACAAAGGAAGAAAAAAAGAAAAACTAACTAGCTTTTATTTCCTTTTGTAAGATTGGGATGTTTAGATTCTGTATTTCCTGATTTAGTCCCTTCTATCAAGGAGTTCAAATTCTAATGGGAGGCAACATGTAAATAACTCAGGACATATACAATATAGATATATGAATACATATGTTGTTTGTATGTATTATAGATGTTATTTTATATATATATATATATATAATATTACAGGAAAGGTAATGTCAGATGAAAAGACAATAGCAGATGGGAGGATTGGCGAAGGAGTCTTCTTTCAGAAGCTGGGAATTGAGCTGAGTCTTGAAGGAAGCCAATGAAGCTGTGAGACAGAGATGAGGAAGAACAACCTTCCAGGGAGGAAGGCCAGAGGAACAAGCAAAGAGCTCAGCATCACTGAATCATAGAAACTGCATTATTTGCAATGGAGAAACACAAGAACCTTCCCCAGTAAGATTAAGGATAAAACATCCTCAGTTTTCTCATCTCTGAAAATAGTGACTATATAACTTCTAAATTCCCTTTCAGCTCTAAATGTATGATCTTATGATATTATGTATGAAAGTATGAGGAGCAGTATTAGGGAGTAAGAGTGTTCTTTTCAGAAGACAAAGATTCTGAATAAAAGAATTAAAAAAAACAGGAACCATAAGATGGGGGAAAGTATGAGTTGATAATGGAACTGATCTTTTGAATTTTCTTATTACTGAGCATTGTTTCAGTGCAGGTACAAAGGCATTAGCTTTCATGGCTTGTCATTGTAAGCACTGAGGACTTGAGGCTGCCTGGGTCAGTAGTAATCAGAGGTAACTTTAACTCACACTTATCTGACAGCTCTGCACACTTATCACAGAGATGAGGCAGAGCTGGAAGACTCCTTACACAGGGAAAAACACCAAAACTTAATCTCAGTCCCTCAGAAGTAAAGACTTTCTTGGTGGCCTGATCTGCTTGGATTCCCTAATAGGAATAATGAGGGTAGGTGGTTCAGTGAGGGCATAGGGATTTCATCAGAAGAACAAAACCAGGTCTTTTCCCTTGGATCCATTCACATTAAGGCCAGCTTCCATATTCCTCATATTTGCCTTAAACAAGGAATAATGACTCTGGGACCTTATAAGATACAATGAAAGGGTAGATCTACATGGTTCTCTGGCCAGTCTTCCATTCTGATATATTAGTTGAATGTAGGCTGAGGAAATTTATCAATTATGTTTTCTCAGGACTCATTTACATTACAAAGTGAAGGAGGCTTGGAAATATGTTAAATGGAAAAGACGTATTACCAACAAAATAGCTTCAGCAAGTTGGCGGATTCCCAAAGCAGCTAGTTGTTGTTTTCCCTCCATTCCAATCAGATTTATCAAACTCTAAGCATGAGTCCCACTCACCAGGAAGCAAAACACCAGCTCTATTTAAAAGACTACAAATGATTTCTTTTTTTCCTATTACTGTTTTCTTAGTCAAGTGCTAGTGGAGAATTGAGACAATTATCCAAATTGCTCGAGTGAAAATAAGCATACCTTGGTGCCTTGGGGTTTGCCAAGTGACTCAGACTTCACTGGTTTTATTTGGGCAGTAGATCTCTATGAGAATTACACTTTTGGGGAAGAAGTAGAAGAGTTTCTTTGATACCAGAATAATTTCTTAATGCAAGAAAATACAACTAAAAATACTCTTTACAGAAATAAAGGAAGATATGATTGGAGATGATTGGCTTAGGTTCCCAAACTCAGGCATTTTCAATTCCTCACTCCTACATAGCCATCACATTCAGTTAGTTGTGAAGTCCTGTCAATGTACTGCTACATCACATGAATCTCTCTGCTTCTCTCTACTCACAACACAACTATGCAAATCTGGGCTCTTTTCTCAGCTCTCCTGGGCTCTTGCGATAGTCTTCTAATTTGCCAAAATAAAGATGGCAAAACCAAGGTGCCAAAGAATGAACAGTAGGAACAAAACATCTCCCGGCTACACCCTCCACCCCCATAAACCTAGCTTGCAGTCTGCTGAAAATACACACATTATCAGTGAGAGTGTACCAGTGAGAGTGTAGGGGAAAGACATGTAGATGGGGAACATCTGTGACCAAGGCAGCTTTCACCTCTGCTGCTAAAGGGATTTCTTTTCTTGTGGTGTCCTCTACCACTTCCCATTAGGGCATCACTCCTCCTAGAGGAGTCCATCTGATGGATATCTTGGATTTGCTGCTGATTGAGTATAGCATCCTTCTTCCTTAGCTCAGTTGACTTCCTGACCTAAGGTTCTGCTATGCAATTTCCCCATCCTAGAACTACTGAGGAATCTTCTCTGGGGTCTGCCACCTCTGGACCTGTGTCTCAGTCCAAGACACTGAACTCTCATCTTTTCTCAGACTACTCAGTGGACTTGGGCTGATTTAGTGGGCTTAGTTCTATTTTTAAAACTTCAGGCTTCTTCTTTCACCCAGATCAGTTAGTGGGCAGAGAAAAGGCAAGGGCAAACTTATTGACTTTGCCAGTTTCCTGATTTTTTCATATGCAAATGAACTGTGCAAAAGTAATGACTTTACAAGGTGCAAAATGTAACATTCAAAGTCTGGGAGGGGTTTTGGTCCAAAGCCTTGTGTTTTGTGCATATTCCCGTCATGGTTCTTATCCCATCAAGCCTCAGTGGCACCTGTAAGGTATCATTTGCTCTCTTGTATTAGAATCTTCAGCTCATCTTACATGTTTCTCATATTTTGTACATTTTCTATTGGGTTTTTATATACCAAGAATTTCATAGAATCATAGAACATCAGAGTTGGATAAGACCTTTTGAGTCCAACCCATTCTTTGAAGAAGAATTCCTTATATACACCACACTTTAGCAGTGGTCCTCAAGCCTTTGTTTTGATGAGAGTGGACCCATTCAACTCTAATTGGTAGGCAATGTTCCTTTATGTCAAACAGACTGAGTGTAAAAAGAATCATTTTTCTTTTAGCATTCATTCTTCTGGCAAAAAGAACATCCAGCAATAGTTTTGTTTTTTTTTTTTCATTGACTTGTTTATTTACTTTTAGTTTACAAGATTCAGTTCCACAATCCCTTGAGTTTCAAATTTTCTCCCCTCCCTCCTTACCCCTCCTATGGTGGCATGCAATCATGTATAGGATCTGCAAATACTTTCACATTATAAAATAGTCTGGTTGTATAGAAGAGGTGTAACCAATGGAGTGGACGATGGGAAAAAAGAAAGAAAACCAAACATGAAAAAGAATGATAGCATGTAGATTGCTTCAGTCTCCATTTAAACTCTGGTCTTTCTAGATCTTTCTCTGAATGTAGATATCTCCTTCTATCCTGAGACTTGTAGAGTTGTCTTTTAGCTGTGCATTGCTGGGAAGAGTTGAGTTTATCAAGGTTGGTTGCCACACATACGATGTGTCTGTGATTGTGTACAAATTTTTCCTGGTCTGCTCTTCACACTTAGCATCAGTTTGTATAAGCCTCTCCAGGTAAATATGAAGTCCATCTCCTTCCCAGTTCTTATAGAACAATAGTATTCCATTACATTCATATACCACAACTTGTTTAGCCATTCCCCAATTGATGGGCATCCCCTAAATTTCCAGTTTTTTGCCACCACAAAGAGAGCTGCAATAAATATTTTTGTACATATGCGTCCTTTTCCCACTTCTGTGATCTCTTTGGGATACAACCCCAGAAGTGGTATTACTGGGTCAAAGGGTATGCAATTATTTATAGCCCTTTGGGCATAGTTCCAGATTGTTCTCCAGAATGGTTGTATCAGTTCACAGCTCACATGCATTAGTGCTCCAATTTTTCCACATCCTTTCCAACATTTGTCATTTTCCTGTTTTGTCATCTTAGCCAATCTAACTGGTGAGATGTGGTACCTCAAAGTTGTTTTGATTTGCATTTCTCGAATCAATACCAGCAATAGTTTTTCAAATATTGAATACAAATAACTTAAAATTGTGAAGTTGATTTTTAAGTCTATTTAAGGCTTTATATTGTTTCCTACATAATTTCACCTTATTCCCTTCAACTCAATGTTATAGACTGTTAGAACATTGCTAAAACTGCTAGAATTCTGACTTCTCATTTAGTATGCTAGCTATTTCTGCAAGCTCTGTCATTTGAAAATTTGAAAAGCACGCTATCTATGCCTTTATCCAAGGCGCTGATAAAAATGTTAAATGGCAACGGGCTAAGAACACATCCCTGAAACATTCTACTGGAGACTTTCAATTTATCAGCAAACCATTACTGGCCATTCAAGCAGCTTTCAATTCATCCAGTTATGTATCTCTCTATTAAGGTAGCTAAGTGGTACAGTACATAGATTACTAGAATTGGAGTCTGGAAAGACTTGAATTCAAACAGCCTCATGTACTTTCTAGCTGCATTGACCTTGTACAAGTTACTTAACCTGTCACTGTCTCAAGTTTCCTCATCTTTAAAATATAAATAATTAGAGCACCCCTTCACATGGCTATTGTGTGGATAAATTGAGATGATATCTATAAAATACTTTGCAGACCTTTAAAGGCTGTATAAATATTGTCATCATTGTTGTTGTTATTCACAAGGATTCATAATATTCTTTTGTATCTTATGATACAAACCAGCAGATCGTGGCATCTGGCAAGGTTGATGAGTATAGGTGGGAAAATGACAATGAAAGGGAAAAAAAACATTTCCTCAACCCCACCTTTGGGATTTTAGAGGAAGGACATATGCTTTCTTCTTATCAAGCTAGGTAGAAGAATGGGATGGGGATAGAGGAGGTAGTAAGATGCTTAGTCAATAGCTTCTATCAACACATCACCAAAGACCAGAAACAGATGAATTTAAAAAATAATAATAAGACAAAAGTGAAAGAAGAGAACTTTGCCTACAGTCCAAATATCACAAAGGTTCAAATCCATGTCTTGTTTCATTCAGCACACTTTAAGTAATTCCCTGGCTCCCGTGAATTTCAGAGCAGTTTCTGAGTGATTGTAGTTTTATCTGAAAACCTTAAGAATAAAGAACAGCTTAAGAAGTAAAGGAATCATACAGAGTATGTTTGCCAAATGTAGGCTTAGGGATAGAAGAAGGGCAGTTAAACTCACTGTTCTTTCACTGATCTCGAAAAGAAAAAAAAACAGTCAACAATTTAAGTATGTTTCATCCATACCCATCAGAATTTGATTTTCATTTTCCCTAAATAAACAGAGGCCTTAACTGCTAGATCCACGCCTGAACCAATTTAGGTTCCTATTACCATTGCCTTGCTGTCCAGAGCTGACCTTTCTGCCTGAAGGGAAAGTCACCCTGAGGACCTAATTACACCTTATCAAATGGTTTGCTAAGATCTAGGGAAACTATGCCTGTTTCATTTCTGTCTTTATATCCCCAGCACCTAACACAATGACTTGCCCATGGTAGTTGCTTGTTGGATTGAATATCCCTATAGAATTCACCACATTTATCAGTGTGTTTGTGATGACGTGTTATTGATGAAGTCATGATGGCTCTCATTAATCTGGGTTTTTGGTATATAGCTCTTTAGTATGTTTTCTAAAACTTTGCCAGATTTTAAAGTCAGATCTACAGATTTGGGTTGTTCTCTCCTTTTTCTTCCTTTTTTGAAATTCAGGTCAACATTTTCTTTGCTTTAGTCCTATGATACCTCTTGAGTTTTCCATTATCTTTCAAAGAGTACTAACCCCAAATTCCCATCATTTCTGTTTCAACAACAAATTCTTTGTTGTTGATAATCAATTTTACAAGAGGAGTTTCATTGGTTTCTCTACTTTTTAAAAGATGAAATTAACAGTAAGTAAATAACATAATTATTATCTGCTTTACTTTTGACAGAGGGCTCCAAAAATATCCAGAAGGTTGAAATCCTCCATTAGTACTGTATTGTTCCTCTGACTCATGCTTGTGGTCTGTTTCCTAGACTCCTCATCTATTTCCTCTTTCTGTTCAGTTGGTCTATAGCAAATTCTGTCGACAATATTGCTTCTATTTCTATTTCCTGGATCCTTACCATGTTTTTCCCTCTAGTTCTTAAATTTTTTCCTATAAGTACAATCTATATGATGTACAATGATATCCTGCTTTTTTAAAAAAATAAAATATATCCTTCCAGAACTAGTCAGGTGTGTGCTAGAAATACTCCGACAAGCTTATATGTACTGCTTCTTAAATTTTTAGTGCATTTTATAGCATGGATATTGTCAAATACTACAAGTCTGGGCTTGATTTATTGTTTTATTGTCTATACTTAAGAAATTGATGGAAAAGCTGCTATGTATCATTCCTTTTCTGAGAGCCAGTTGTTAAACATTTACCAACATACTTCTGACTATATTCTAGTCAGAGTTTCATCCCATCAGATGACAATAATACCCTTCAGACCAAATTTGCCTCCTTGAATTAAGATCACTATTTCATATTCCTTAGTAATTGTGCTTTGTGCTTTTGTGTCTAGACGCCTGAGGCTATAGGATTTATTACTGGCTCCTTTCTTAAATATTATCTGCTGGGAAATTCTGGATGCCTCAACTGCTAAACTTTCTATAATGTAGCCACTCTCTATGGTAGTTTGTTAGAGGTTGATGTTCAGTTGTTTTCAGTCTTATCCAAATCTTCACAGCCCTATTTCAGGTTTTCTTAGCAGATACTGGAATGGTTTTTGCCATTTCTTTCTCCAGCTCATTTTACAGATAAGGAAATGGAGGAAACAGATTAAATGAATTGCCCAAAGTCATACAGTAAGTCTAAGGTCAGATTTGAACTCAGGAAGATGAACCTTCCTGACTCTAGGCCTGGCAGTCTATTTACCTTGTCTACCTGCTCTTGGTAGTTGTACCCAAATGGTTTTCTCTTTTCCTCTTCTTGTTGAGTTTAAAGCTCCTTTGATTAGATTTGCAAGACAATAAGCCAATATATTCTTACATGCTTTCAATTGGTACACTTGATGCCCAGTCAGAAATCTTTCATATGCTCTGTTTTAAGTCAATGCTTAATAATACACATCCTCTTCCCAGACACAATTTTAACCAGCTTTTCACTTCCCAAATATGCTTTTCTCACCTGAATCTGGTGCTTTTGCTGGGCAGCTGTAATGAAAATACCAGTCATGCTACAAAGGTCTTCAATTTCTTGTCCCAAATTTCACAGCTTCTCACAATACCTTTTAGTTTCCTTCATGCAGAATCATTTGTTCATGTTTGCATCCTTGAAATCACAGATTGTCTTGCTTTTCTATTTACATTGCTTAGCACAATGCTTTGCACATAGTAAATGTTTAATAAATGCATGCTTTTTATTCATTCATTCAGTCATGCAATATTGAAATAAATCATCATATATCGTTATCAGGACAAGGAATAAACTGACTCTTTACTCCTTAGCAATGAATCAAGGATCATCACTACTAGTCTCTTCTTTCTCTGATACTTATCAGTTAATTTCTCATCTAATTACAACTGTGAATCTAAATTATCTTTCCTTTAAGTATGAACATCTCCTCTCTTTCCAACTAAATAATGCCTTATTTAGTTCCAAATGCTCCAGGGTCCTTCTTCTCTTTTTCGTTACACAGAGATGAAAAGAATCTCTTGACTCACTTCTACCTGTTCACTTCCTTTTCTTCACAGTTTTTGCTCATCACACAGTTCCCACAATCCTGGGAATTTGATTATCATGACAACAACATTGGGAAAGTAGGGTAAAAGTTTTAGCCTCCTGTTTTACAGGTATAAAAATGATGCTCTAGAATATTATGAGATAAATCCAGAATACCAGGCTGGGACCAGAGTGTAGAGAACCCTGAATACAGGGTTCATCATAAAACCACATAAGAATTTATCATAACACCACATCCATCCATGAAGCTTATAGATTCAGTCATTTAGGAGTACAGTTGTTCTTTACATTGAGCTAAGAACAGATGAGGTCAGCCTTTCAGTGATTCATTCTAATATTAATATTTAAATATGTAACTCACTAAATGAGGACCATATCTATATATGATTGGTGAGCTATTTCACAACTAAAGGTGAAGATGGTTGATGAAATCTTGGATCTATCTCATTAAAAGCATACAGTAACTATACAATTTAGACTTATGATGAAAAACTCTCCACCTTCAGAGAAAGAACTGATGGAAGCTGAATACAGATTGAAGCATACTATTTTTGTTCCTTCCTTCCTTCCTTCCTTCCTTGAGTTTTTTGCCACAAAATGACTAAAAGGGAAATATGAATATGTTTTACATGACTGTATATGTATAACCTATATCAGATTATTTACTCTCTCAGGGAGTACGGGGAGAAAGGGAGAAAATTTGGAACTAAAATTTAAAAACACCTAATGTTAAAATTTGTTTTTACATGTAATGAAGGAAAATAAAATATTATTTTTAAAAATAACTATACAATTTACTCATTTAACTTGTTCCTTTCTATCTGCTTCTCCAAATCTTTTGCCATTTCCAGGTTGATCCCTGAAGTAGCTGTTGAGAGTAATGTTGAGATTTTTGCTTTTTTTTGGCACTTGCAAGTATAGAATCCCTTTAATAGGCCTTAAAAGATGGAGAGGAGGCTGTTTCAATCCTAAAATGATAAAGACAATTAGCTTAGTAGCTGAAAACTAAGCATATCTGCTTCAGAAAAAAAAAAGATTCAGATAACATGCTAACATTCTCTTTTATAGTCATTCCCTTGAGATCTGTGAAATCTTCAGGCTGAAAAGCCACTGACATTGTAAATTGGCAAGCCCACAAATGAATCCAGTTTGATAGATCTTAGTTTGCAAATGTGCTGGTTCATGAACTCCTTAACCATAGTATTGAGATTGCTGTACTATTTGAAAGTAACTTTAATTGGATTTTAAATTAATGCAGCTTTCTTCAACTAAAATTAAATTGAGAAATCCAAGAATGGCAGGCCTTAAGTGGTTAGATCATCTTCTAGAAGATGAAAAAAGGTTCCCTGAATTAGTGCAAATATGATTAGAAAAGGTGTTCTCAAATGTAGATAGTTGTTCAGCACAAGGAGACAAGTATTAAGATATTTTTTCTTTAATTCAAGATAATTTAGCTTTAGTTTGTTAAAGCATTACTGTAATGGAGAGAAATGATTGTTTTTCTCTTATATTAATAACCAGTTAATTCCAGGGGATCTAGGGTTTTTTCCCTTTCTATTTTCTCATTCAAAGTCCAGTGATTGTGAAGGACATTACTAATAGATGAGACTGGGTTTACATTCTCCTCAATAAGGGAGGCTGGGTGGTGCAGCGAATAGAGCACCGGCCCTGGAGTCAGGAGGACCTGAGTCCAAATCTGGCCTCAGACATGTGCACAAAAATTAGCTCTGTGAGGCAAGTCACTTAACTCCTATTGCCCTACCTTTCCCCCTCCAAAAAAGAAAAAAAAGAGAGAACAAAAACATTCTCCTCAATCTTGGGCAAGACCCCACCCGACTAGGACACAAGTGACTTGGGTGTCTGTATTACCCAAGGTGGGAGTGGTCTGGTTAGAGATGAGTAAGAGTGAAATAATCAAAGTCATGTCCCCCAATCTCTCATTAGAATAATCCCATCTCATTATAATATTCATTCTCTCATTAATTGTTAACTAATCAGAGTTTATTTTTACCTGTTGGGAATACCCACTCTTCCAAGGGTACATAAGCGTCCAGAGGCCCCCATAGTTCATCTCTGGTTGCTGAGAAAAAGTCACTGACCATATTGTGTTAATTATTCCCTAGTCATAATTAATAAAAAGATTGCTAATTACCCAGAATTTATGTCTCTTGGACTTTTCATACATCACAACATATGTGTGAGTTACAGATTCAGTTGTAGAATTCTCTCTGAATACAGTCTTAGAATATCCTCACTACAATTTTAGATCAAAGAATGAGTTATAGTTGTGAGACACAGAAGCATATCCTTCATCTTAAGCTAAGGTGTTGAGGCCTTGAGGCCACATGAGGCCTTGAAGCCACAGGTTTTCCACCCCTGGTGTAGACTGACAGATGATACCTGTCCAACTGCAAAGTTAGAACTGGAACAGTTGTGTATTATTTCTTCCACCACAATTTGAAAGATAAAATCTCAGAGAACTGATGGTCTACGGAAATCTAGCTTTATCAAAAAATTAAACGAAAAAAATCTGTTTTATTGTTTCCTCTTTAACAAAAGGTTATTTTAAAATCTCAAAAACCTTTATACTTAAGGTGTTCATTGCAGACAAGGGATTCCATCAACTAGAAAAATTTAAAGAAATTACAAAGCCTGTCATATGGACACATCCTCTGCTAAATGCAATAAATGCACCTACCTCTAAACCTAATGACAATTGATTTTTTATCAGATGAGTCATAATTGACAAATTGAATCATATACTAAGGACATTCATTATTGAAAGAATACCGCAGTAAATCCTTTTTGGAAGGTCATTCATCTTTGTAAACAAGGTGATTTTTTTTTTTGCAAGTTCAGTTTTTGTAAATCGTTTCTCTTAAGTGAGGTTGCACCTATAATGAAGATAGTTTGTCTTAGTGTTCCTGATATTTTCCACATAATACTTTGGATATATACATCTATGATGAAGAAACTCCTCACTTGTGGAGGAGGAATTTGTTGCTCTTTCTGTTTACTGAGATGTAGTTTAAATCTGGAAATATTTTATAAATTGAGGGAGAATAAACTAGGAATATACTCTTTCCACTTATTTGCCATTCTGCAGGACCATCGAAATAGTGATATACTACCTTAGAGTTATCTAATGTGTCTAATATCCCTCATAGTCTTAATGTACATTATAAAACTGATTAAGAACCTATACCTATTTTGAAAATTATCCGCCACTCTACTGAATGTAGCAGCCATGCAACAATACAGTTAAATGGTTCTTTGTTTGTCTTGAGGCAGGAATTAGAGAATACCTTCTTTAATTAAAAACACCATAGTGGGAGGGGAAGGGGGGTTCAGAAAGAGGAAGATATAATTAAACAAACTGGAATACGCCCAAGACACTAAAGTTAAACTTTTGACACTTAGATTACTGAAGAGCTTGCTTGTGTTAATAGCATATTACATTATATTGGGCATGGTAAGACTACTCAGGACACTCTAGTGACCCATGCATTGAATCAGTAGATTGGAGAAATACTTGCTGTTGTTTTTCCACTAAAAGAAAACATTTGGTTTCCCTTTATGATTTAGCCTGAGGAATAAAAATGAATCTCCATCTGCTTGTCCCACAGATTTTTCCTAGGAATGCTATGTGGTTGGTGCAAAATGATGCTGGTACAAGTAGGTGGACTATCTCTATTCTTGTCAGCTAATTAATTAGAAGTTGTAGTGAGTCAGTTAATAACACATCCATCACAAGGATAAATTGGAGCTTAAGTTTAGAAGACAGCCAGTAATTAAAAACTCCAACTGTCTGGTACAAAACATAGTTAAAAATACATGGGGAAAATTAATGTAAAAGTTGCAGTATTCAAACTATTAGCTAAAAGTCCAAGTAGAGTAGGCAAACACAGAATGCTAGGGACATTAACTGTGAAGTCTCTGTGCCGAATCTGTGCTTTGCTATAATTCACAGTCAACTCTTAACATAGTACTGATAGATTATTCTGCAAGAAGAGTAGGAGTAAAACACCAATCATTTGGGAAAGTGCAACTTTGGAGTCTTAATTAAAGACTTTATGAGCAGAGCTTTAACAAATATAGTTTAAGGTATAGGGATCTTTCAGAGAGGCTGGTAGAGGGTAGAGTAAAAGCAGAGATTTCCATTTCCCAGGTTCAATTTTATATTTTCTCTGGCTCCCATACAAATATCTATGAGTGCCTTTCTATGCTCTTTAGCTAAAGATACTTCTGCCTGTGAAGATGCTTCTCTTCCTACTCACTTTCCTCTGCTCAAAAACTTCTTGAATAGGAAACACACTCTAAAATATGAGTTGAGGACAGTACTGTGGTGTTAACTAAGGCAAGTGTATATCTCTTTAAAGATTGTGATGCTCCTTACTCACATTGTCTTATACTGGAGACTGTCTTCTTGCTCTCTTTACCTCATGTGCATCCCAACGTTGCATGTAGCCTATCTATCTCTTATTCCCCTCTACATAACTTGCTCACTTGTTTTTCTGGGGCATGAATATTCACAGTGACATCTTTTACATTGTTTCTCCTGTTGAGTTCTTCATTGGAAGTAGGTTTTAGCCTTCTCATGTCCATCATGAACCTCCTGTTGCCCTCTGACTAATGCAGCTAGTGGATGGAGAAAGATCCGAGTTCAAATTTGACTTGAGATACTTAATAGTTGTGTGACCCTACCACTTAATTTCTGTCTGCCTCAATTTCTTCAGCTGTAAGATGGAAATAGTAATAGCACTCATCTCCCATGGTTGTCTTAACAATCAAATGGGGTAATATTTATTAAGTGCTTTGTACAGTTCCTGGCCCATAGTCAGTACTTAATAAACATTTGTTTCCTTCTTTCTATAACTTTAATTTTTCAGAGACTGGCATTCCATGATTATCCAGGCTTAGTGAAGAACTTGGGAGGGAGCCAGTGATGTTTAGAGATGGCTATTTCTTTTGAGTGGAAGGCTGTCAGCAATAGCCAAAAGCTTTCCAGCTTTACCTAATTTGGGGAAAAATGAAAGGCAGAGGAGGAGAGTTGGTGTGGGGGGCGGGGCGGGGAGAGAGACACATATGCCCACAGGAAGCTGAGTGCTGCAAATTGTGTTGAGCTCTCATGGAGTTGCTATGGAAACACTCTTTGTTCTCCTTCCTGGTACTAGACCCTTCTGCCTGACTTTTAGACCACATTTTTACATTAAAAAAATATATTCCTTGAATTTTGTTGATAATGATGCTGACCTAAAAATTCTTAACCAGGTTCTCAATCCTCAATTTAGCAACCCATATTTAGAATAACTGACTTGTGGTTGTACAGTATTTACTCTTCAAGACAACTTTCCAGTTATCACTTTTTCTGTCTTTCTTGCTCATATAATTGTACAGTCAGGGCCAAGGGAACAATCGGCCCAGCCTATGGCAGATCTCATCCTTACCCAGCTGCACTCCTGGCATGTGCTTCTCTTTAGAGAGGTGGTAATGCGTTGGTAGCAGTAGCAAGGGCCTATCAACAGTGAACCTGTAGTGGGTTGGAGGAAAAAGTGGTACAATAATGGGACTTAGAATCTGAGGCCACTCAGATTGTTACTGGCTATAAGACCAGTGGAAAGATGACCGAGTGTTGGACTCGGTGACCTATTTTTAAGTCTTGGCTCTGCAACTTTATTAGTCATGTGACTTTCGACAAACCAGTTAACCTCTCTTAACTTTAGTTTCTCCATCTATAAAATGAGGAGATTGTACTAGATGAGACCCTTTCTAACTCCAAGTATAAGATCACAGGATACACGGAAAAAAAAAGTGCTAGGTATGGAGTTGGAAAACCTATTCTCAGATCGTGGCTTAACATTTATTACTGGACAAGTATCTTGACCTCTTTAAGTGTCAGTTTCTCCATCTGTAAAATGGAAATACTTGCAGCATTTACATCATGGAGTTTTTATGAGAAAAGTGATTTATACCCATAAAGTGATATAGAAATATGAAATATTAGACTTAAAAGAGTTTTGTTTCTATTTTTTAAAAAAGAAAAGGGAAATGCAGTTAATAGTTCAGTTTTGGACATATTTTGAGAGTTTCTCTTCTGTAACTTTTTTTAGCTCTTGTTTTTGTTGTCACTGACTTGTTTAAGGGTAGGGTCTTAAACCAAGGTTAGAATATGCATATTTCATCACTTGCCAAAGCAGGAAAATCCCAGTCGTATTTCTGTTCAACAAGGCATCTTCTCAATGATACCAGTTTTAAAATAAGGGGAAAAAAGATTTTTTAAAAGTCTTTAAAATGTTTTAAATAAAAACAAGAAATCCAAATCTTACAAATTTATAGCAATCACAGTTCCATGCTGTTTGGACACCAGAATTGAATGGGATTGGTCTACTTCCCACATCAACCACAGCTTTCGATCTATAAAATTAATTATTCCTCTGATATCACAGCTTGATCTATGTGAACATTAGGGCTGTATACAAGAAGACAGGAGGAGACATAATTAGCTTTAACCAATGCTCATTATGGGACAAATTCAAGAAACACTGGTTTGAAGCAGCCCAAAGAAGCAATAAAAAAGAAGGCAAGGTTCTCCCCTCCTTATAAGAGCAGATATTTCTTTTAATTTCAAGAAGCAAGATTCATGCTTTCAGACTTAATAAAGAGATAGTGTGACTAGTTATTACCATTTAAATTTCCTCTTACAATTTCACGTGAATGAACTGCCCAATTCTGAAAGAAGAAAGAGGGAGGTTTAAATGATAAAAAATTTTCCCTTAACTTTTAGTCCTATGTCAATCACCTATTAGACATTTCAAACTGGATATGCTATAAAAGCATTTCAAGCTCAACTTATCCAGAACTAATCTTATTATTTTTTCCTCCAAACCTTCTTCTCTTCCAAAACTTCCCTCTCTTTGTTGAAGTTCTGATCACCCATCTAGTCCCCTACGTTTGTGATCTTGGCCTTATCTTCAGTTCCTCGAATTCTTCTTCACCCCAAATATCCAATGGGTCATCAGATCTTGCCATTTCAACCTCCGTATCTCTCACATCTAATCCCTTTTGTGTATATACTCATATCTAATCACCTAGATTATTGCCTCTTTCTCATGAATAGCTTCCCACTCTGAGAGCTACATATAGGAGTTGAGTCAGAGAAGCTGGAATTTGAATACTGGCTCCGATACTTTGTGTTAAGTGATCTTGGGCAAGTAACAAACTCTCAGTTTGCTCATGTATAAAATGAGGGGGTGGAACAGATGATCTATAAAGGCCTTTCTAAGCTCCAAACCTATGTTAGGTGTGCCATGTATTTTTGGAAACATAGAGAACAGTGTTTTTCTAATTTTAAGGTAAATTTAGCAGCTTTTGTGTGAGCTAAAAATCAAAATGCTCTGTTTTCCTCATTAAGGAATACTTGGACTTATTCACATAGTGAAAAACCTCTGTCAGCAAACACCCACAAAATTTGAACAGCAAAATTCCTTAAAACAAATTATTGCTCAGAAACTGTTGCCACAGCTAGATGAAATATTTTCATGTCTCACTTCTTCATTTTGTAAAGAATCTTGAATGGAATTGTAATTAGTTGTACATTCTTCTGCTCTGCCATTCTAAGACACTACCAACTTCATTTTGTACCACTCTTTCTAAGTAATGAATAGAGAGCTGATATAAACCTAGAAAGGGAATATTATTTTATGTTTCCTATAGGCAAGATTTATTTGAACAATTTCCTCCCACTTCAATCCCCCAGAAAATGTTACCTTGCTTTAGAATATTGCCATTTTTTCAACAGATTTGGTCAAATTGTACCCCTAAAGCATAACTACATTTTAAAAACCTGATAGTTAACTTCTGATATTGTTTCCCTCCCTCCTCTCCCCTGTTTCTCTGTCTCTGTCTTATCTCTCTCTCAGCATTCTCTATTTCTTTCTCTGTCTCTGGTCTCTCTCTCTCTCTCTGTCCCTCTCTCTCTCTCTCTCTCTCTCTCTCTCGGGAAAGTTCTTCCATTTTTTGTAGCTTTATCTATTACTTCTCTCTTTATTCTTTCCAGGGTCATATTTAAAATTGTTGGTTGGACATTTATTGGATGGCAAGCATAAATGAAAACATACAAGACTGAACTCATGGTCTTCCTCCACAACCCCCCTCTCTTCTCAACTTTTTTCATTGTCAAATTACCGCCACATAGTTGAGGATGATAATGGTGTTGATCATTATTTATTATTATAATACATACAAAAAGAGCTTTGTAGCCCTTAAAATATATGAATGTTATTATTACCGATATAAGGTTCTATCTCACTTTCAGTATCTCTATCTTAAAGATATAATATTATTTTCACTGTTATCATCAATAGACTCATCACTATTTTCTTATTTCTTTCATCATTTTAGTTGAATTTGAGATAGAAATAGTTTGAGAACCAGTTGTGATTTTGTTAATATTACCATATATTTAATGGTCTGTGAAGTATTAAACAAGTAGATAAAAGTTGTGATTTTTGGAATTTCATATAAATATAGGAATGTAAGCTCATCTTCTGTATACTCACTAGAAGTAACTTCAGTACAACTCTCAACTTGTTCTCACATGTTCTCACTGTTTTCACCTCCCTTATAGGTTTCTATATTTATAAAAAAAAAAACTGTAGTTTGGAGATTACAGATATTTGGTATGATGTCATAAATGCAATGTTCTTAAATTTTTATGAATAATTGTTATATCAAGATTGTGTTTAGAAATATTGCAGTTTCATTAGAATTTATTTGCTAAATTTTCAAGGATATTTTGGGATTTATGCATGTTAGAGATTTATCATGTTAGTTTGTCAATGATAGTGGAATTCTAGTGTAAAATTCTAGGCATTTTGTAGATACTATAATTTTGCAACTTGTAATGATTTATTGTAGTTTCTACCCCTTGTTGCATAACCTGTATCAATCCATAAGCCTAGGCTCCTAAAACATAACCTTTCCATAATTTCTCATGGCTATGACGTGATCCTGAATCACTAGTTCCATTTCTTTAAACAAACACTTAGCCATTTTTGGGAGGTTCTTTGTTAACATATTGTTGTTGATGAGTTAATATGGATGTTACCTATGCAGGACTTTTTTATTCTACTCTTGGATGTTAGTTGCTTCATTGACTCCATTTGGAAATAAACCTCTTTCAGTTATGTTTGTCAAACCCCATGGCATAATATACCTTTGGTCAGTCTTTATTACTGATTTGTGAAATGAGGTCTGCTTGTTCTATCTTGACTAAAACATCTGTTTCCAATTTTGTTACAATGTGGTATTGTAACAGGATAAAAACATTTTTATCTTCAGTTCATGAATCTTCTGTTCATTTCATGCCCACTCATGGAATGTCAGCACAATTTGCACTGAAGCATTTCTACCAGTCAAGGTATCGTATTCTGATGTGTTCTTATGGATCCAGAAATCAAAGAATCTCTATTCATTTTTCTGTCCTCCGTGTTAAGCTGGTTACCATGACAATTCCAAATGGAACCCATCTGCATCCCTGTGCTACTTCGTAGATATTTTATATTCTTGGAACAGGTACATAGATAGCACTTGCTATGCTAATCCAACCAGTGCTATTATTGGAGTCAAATTGGCTGATGGGTCGGGATTCTTGCCTGACCTTTAAAGCTATGGTAGTGATCTCAGAGCCTGCTTTACGTCATCCTGGCTTGGCTCATTGTATGTGATCTTTCACCATCTGTTATGGGAATCTGAAGATCTTCCCTGCCCCTAGGCCCTTTGCTAAAGTGGCTACGTGACTCTGAGGACCCTTGGATATTTGAAAGTATACTCTGCTCCCTAATAGGCTGAATGTGGTCATGTGGAGCCTGTGGCGCCAGGCTTGTTTTCCAGGAATGCCCGTGCCTTGTAGCTTTGTGATTGGGCAGTGGGTCTAGGGGGCTGTGACATTCTCTAAGCCAGGAGAAGGCTATATATATGCCCTGATGTGAGGTTTTGGTTTGGGGCTCACTTTGAGAAGAGTTGTGTGATTTGGTCAGAAGAGACTCTGGGCAGCCGTTGAGCCCCCCTCAGCTGTGAAAAACCCAGATGTTGGTGTTTCCCTCTCTGGTAACTGAATAGGTAACTGATGTAATGGTCAGACGCAGGAAGCCGTCTGCTGATCTGTTTTTCTGTTTGTTTGTAACTTCTGTTTGTATTCTCTGAAGTTCAGGGTGCTGACTTTTCCCCCTGAACTAGGTAAATGATACGTTTGATTAAAGTAAGATTGTTAACCCATTTTGAGTTGCTTTCCTTTAGAAAAGCAGATC
>CM053585.1:410729980-410752373 GCA_028646515.1 Pseudochirops corinnae
TCAGTCAATACATTTATTAAGTGCCTACTTTGTGTCAGGCACTGTGATGAGGATACAAAGAGAGGCAAAAGACAGTCCTTTCCCTCAAGGACCTCATTATCTAATGGGGGAGACAACAAGCAAAGAAACACATACAAAGAAGCTATATAGGATAAATAGATTCTTAGAATCAGTACAGGGCTTTGATTTTTTTCTACTTACACTCCTATATTCACAACACTGTATATTTAGGAATGTATAGCTGCAATAAAATTCATTGCAGACATTTCATTACATTCAATTCATTACATTCATTACAGCTGGATATCTCTTTCAAGGGAAAAAAAAACTTCTTGTGGGAGGGAAAGAGACATCCACTTGTATTAATATTGAACCTTGTCTACCACAATCTGAAAATTACAGATTGAGTTGTCATTGATATACTGGGTCTAGTTTCTTCTATCCAGTTTCTTCTATCTATCTTCTATCTTCTATTCTTCTATCTTGTCCAATCTTTGGTAAATGGTAAGGTTTAAAAGTATCCAATTAATTGATTATAATTTCACAACATCCAAGAGGTATTGCAAGTAGGTCTTATATATAAGTAGATGTAATAGCGTGGAAATGACTTGGGAAAATTTTGGTCACCTACACTATTCACCTACACCAGACTGAGTTTCCAAACTTTTTTTCACTGATCTAATTCATCCCCTTGGGCTGATTTGACACTGAGATGTGTTGCCTTGATTACTTTGGCAAACAGTCCACTAAAAACATTTTCTTTGCATGATGGGTTACCAATGTTGTAAGTATGGACACTTGTGCAGCAGAAATGGTTGATCTAGTATTCAGATGAGGTCACGGAACAATAATAAAGATAATTTATAGTGTTGGTGATGTCCACTCACAAATATTCTAATTTTTAAAATTTTTTCAAGATATTTCTTTCTGCTTAGACAGAAAATAGGTATCTTGAATTTAACACTTACATTAATGTGTACTAGATGGGTTTACAACAGTAGGAAAGAGGGCTGTAATTATTTGGAGTATCAGTACTTTGTTTCTATTAAACTCATGCTAAGACTTTCCAAAAGTTTCTAGTACTTTTCCTCCTTTCCCATCTTTCAGTCCCAAATCTCACTTATATATAACATTTCATGTAATTATTATAAAATACCCCAAACCAATCATGAGACAGATGAACAACAAAAGTAAACGAAATAGATGATGAACTGATGTTGTGTAGATAAGAAAGTTTTAAAGTAAATTTTAAACAAATAGCTATTAAATCAATAAATAGGGTTCTCCGTTGTTTATGCCTGTTACCTCATATAGGACAAATTTACCTTATACAGTACAAATTATCAAGTCAGCCTTTAGATTCCTCAAACAAATAAACAGGTTTGTTGCAGTTCATTGTCAGTCCATGGTGGGAGCAAATCTATTGGGGTGATAATTTCCTGCAAAGTTCAGTTCAGATGTTCCTCCTGTATGAGACTTTTCCTGATCCCCCGACTGCCAGTATCTTGTCTGTGTCTTATCATTGTATTACCTTGTATTAATTTTCATGTATCTATATGCATATATGGGGCCCCAGGAGGCGCAGTGGATAGAGTGTCTTCATGACTCCAGATCTGGCCTCCAAGGCTTACTTACTGATGGTGATCCTGGGCAAGTCACTTCACCTTCCTGTCTGCCTTTGTTTCCTTATCTGTAAAGGGAGGATAATAATAGACCCTGCCTCCCAGGATCAAGCAAAGCAATATTTGTAAAGCACTTTATAAGCCTTTCCATGTTATATAAATGCTAGCTGTCATTCTTTTTGTTTTTACCATATATGGAAAATGCAACCCTGTAGACAGCCATAATTCATACTATGGTGACAAGTTTCAGAATGCAATGTTTTTGGTAGCGCCAGTAATTCCTTTTAGATACTGTATAATAGTCCCAATTTCAGTTTTATTGTAGCATAAATATAGGCAGTCTTCTGCTATTTGTTTTTTTTTAAGGGGGATTCTTTGTTTTTAATACTGTTGTCTTCGTGTCCTCAAAGGTTACAATGCATAGCCATTAAAAAAAAAAAACCAACCAGTTATAAGATATAATCCATTTAATATGAAATTAACTGTTAACAACTGACCATTCCTTTCCTAGAACTCTTTTATGAAGGTTTCTTTCTCATAGAATAAGATTTCATAATTTTTGCTTTCTAATCCACTAAGATGTTTGGATGCACAGTAGGATTTCAGCATTTGTGAAATTAAACTTGAATATCATTAGAATGTTTTGCAATTCTATAGTTTTAGTCTCACGATAAGGTAAAGGGCAGGGAATTACCGTTTGGTATAGAACTGCTATTACATGATGTACTCAGAAAGGAGAAGGCCGATTTGTCTTAACAGAGAAAGAGAGGGGTGGAGGTAGGGAGGGAGACAGAAGCAGAGACAGAGACAGAGGCAGAAATAGAGACAGAGACAGAGAGACAGACCAAGACACAAAGAGATGGTATCTGTGTCCAAATTCAGCAAAAATCTGAGTTAACAATTTATATTTTACTATATTCCAAAAAAAATCTCACCATGAAATTGAATATGCAGAGAACTTATAGCAAAACCTAGTTTTTCTTGTATTTTGCTGAATTCATATTACAATAGATGACGACTAATTCCTTTACTCCCTATGTATAAAGAATTTTTTTTATCCCGATTCATTAATTCAGTTTTTGCATCAAAGCTTGGGAAATTCAGTTTTTGCATCAAAGCTTGGGAGCAAGTGTTAGCCTGGCTGGTTTTTTCCTCTTCTTCATCTTTTTATGGTTTTTTTTTTTACTTTATTTTCCCCTGATTAGCTTGATCAGAAGGAAAAAGGAACAGAGTAGAAAAACCAAAAATGAAAATGCTGTCTAAATCAGGCCAGAATAAAAGATCTATTTTCAGTTTCTTACTGAAAAGGTCCCAATTCTTTTCTGAATCCAGACTGACTACAGAAATACAGGCTAGTTCCCCTTCTCAGTCGTGGGCTAGACACATTTAAAACTAGACAAATACTTAGGCCCAAACCAGTACTTGTGCCAACACTCTTGTATACGTATAAAGGTCACAAACAGTTAGCTAACATGTTCAGGTTTCGCGGTAGGTGTTGGAAACGACTCTGCCGTCAGCATTCTCTTTATTCAGGTTCAATGTTCAGATGAACCAAGGGACTAACAAATCATTGAGCAATTTACAAAAGGAAATTTACTTTGCCCTCACATAGCAATGATATGTGACAAGGATATAATGTCACAATTTCTCTGGTCACAGCCCCTTTTATCTCCATGTGAAAACACTTCTGGTCATCATATGATGGAGGGCATAGTGACTGGCATGATATCTAAAAATCTACCAAGTCTGAGAGGCCTTGACTGCCCACAGAAGAGGCTAATTATGCCTTTAGGCTCATAAAGTTGTGTTAGGGAAGCCAGGGCCAATCGGGTCCCAGGAACAGCTTTGTCTCCTTTTGGGGAAGGGTAATCCCTCTTGAAGGGGCAGCTAGGTAGATAGAGTGCTGGTCCTGCAGTAGGGAAATCCTGAACTCAAATTCAGCCTGACACTTAAAATAAACTGCATGACCCTGGGCAAGTCGCTTAACTGTGTTTGCCTCAATTTCCTCATCTGTAAAATGGGCTGGAGAGAGAAATGGCAAACCACTCCAGTATCTTTGCTAAGAAAACCCCATGGGGTCACAAAGAGTTGCACTTGACTGAACAACAACAATTCTTTCTGAAAGAGGGCAGAAGAAAGGGCTTAGTCCTCCCCCGATGTTGTGGATGGGGAAAGGAGTGAGGGGAAAAGAAGCTGTGTGAGAGAAATACTGGCAAATATTAGTCCCTTCACTCTAGGCCTTATAAATTTTCTGTTTTTTTCCCTTAAGAGATTGGAAAGATAGGAGTTTCCCATCATATTTTAAATTTCCCTTTGAGATTCTCAGAACTAAATTAGAAAATCATTTTATTTATTTTGTCACTTAAGGAACTAAAACTTTGCTTTCTTTTTTAAAAAAAATTATTTTATTATTTTGTTAAATATCTCCAAATAAAAAGTAAAAAGAATTTAAAAGTATTTTTTTTCCACTTTTTTTGGAGAGGGGAAGGAGGATAATTGGGGTTAAGTGATTTGCCCAAGGTCACACAGCTAGTAAGTGTTAAGTGTCTGAGACCGGATTTGAACTCAGGTCCTTCTGATTCCAGGGCCAGTACTCTATTCACTGAGCCACCTAGCTGCCCCAACAATATTTTTAAATGAGTTCCAAATTCTTCCTTTTCCTCCCATCTCTCCCACCTTCTTGAGAAAGCAAGCGATTTGATTTTGCTTATATGTGTGAGGTCATGCAAAACATATTTCCATTATAGCCATGTTGCAAAAGAAAACTCACAAAAATAAAACATTAAAGAGTTTTAAAAAGTATACTTCAACCTGCATTCAGAGTTCATCAGTTCTGTAGATGTGGATAACATTTTTCATCATGGGTTTTTTGGAATTGTCTTAGATGTTTGTCTTTATCAGAGTAGCTAATTTTTTTCACAGTTGATCATCCTTACAATATTGCTGTTATTATGAACAATATTCTTCTGGTACTGCTCACTTCACTTTCCATGAATTCATATCATTCTTTCAAAGTTTTTCTGAAACCATCTTGCTCATCATTTCTTATAGCACAATAGTATTCCATCACAATCATATTCTACAATTTATTTAGTCCTTCCACAATTGATGGGCATCCTGCAATTCTTTGCCACCACAAAATATAAGTATTTTTGTACATATAGGTGTTGGGCCCCCAACCCCCATTGCTCCTTCCTGCTGCCCTCTGGGTGGCCTGTTGCATTCCAAGGCACTAGGAGCCAGAGCCCTGATAAGGCTGTCTGCCTTACCAGAATGTGGATTAACAGCATTGAGCATGTATCATCCAACGGGATAGGTCCCCCCCTTTCTTCTCGCCCCTGTTGCTGAGGCATGTGATTTAGTCTGCCCAGGGGGAGATAAAGGGGAGTGAGGGGAGGGTAGGGGGTAGGAGTAAGAGGTAAGAGAAGATGTAACAATAAAGCTGCATTTCTAAACCCATCTGTGAGTGCTGGGCGTTCTGGTCGAGAAGAATTAGAAATCCAGAGACGTCTGGTGACCCTGGGGAGGGTAAGTGAGGAAGGTGGGCAGCAGGGAACCCGAGGTGAGCAGATTCTAACAATCGGTACTTTCTCCTTTTCCTTGACTCTCTGATATATTTACCTACTATTTAGTATTGCTGGGTCAAAGGGTTTGCACAGTTTTATAGCCCTTTGACCATAGTTCCTAATTGTTTACCACAATGGTTAGATCAGTTTACAACTCCACCAACAGTGCATTAGAGTCTCAATTTTTCCACATCCCTTCTAGCATTTGTCATTTTCCTTTTCTGTCATATTAATGAATCTGATAGATATGAGGTGGTATCTCAGAATTATGTTAATGTGTATTTCTCTAATCAGTAGTGATTTAGAACATCTTTTTCATTTGACTATTGATAGCTTTGATTTCTTCTGGAAAATGCCTGTTCATATCCTTTGGCCTTTTATCAACTGGGAGATGACTCATATTCTTATAAATTGGGCTCAGTTCCCTATATATTTGAGAAATAAGGCTTTTATCAGAGAAACTTGCTGTACATTTTTTCCCAGTTTCCTGTTTTCTTTCTAATTTTGACTGTATTACTCTTGTTTGTACAAAAGCCTTTTAATTTCATGTAATCAAAATGATCTATTTTACTTACTATAATCCCCACTTATCTCTTGTTTAGTCATCAACTCTTCCATTATTCATAGATCTGATGGCTACATTTTTCCATACTCCCCTATCTTACTTACGATACCACCCTTTATGTTTAAATCATTTATCCATTTTGACCTTATACTGGCCTATGGTGTGAAATGTTGGTCTACATCTAGTTTCCACTAAAATGCTTTCCAGTTTTCCCAGCAATTTTTGTCAAATGTTGAGTGTTTACCCCCAAAGCTTGGTTCTTTGGATTTATCAAACACTAGATTACTATGGTCTTTTGCTACTGTATATTTTGTACCAAATCTATTTCACTGCACCATCACTTTATTTCTTAGCCAGTACCATACTCCTTGGATGATTCTCATTTGTAATATAGTTTGAAATCTGTAACTGCTAGGCCACCTTCCTTAAATTTTTTTTTCATTGATTCCCTTGATATTCTTGATCTTTGCTTCTTCTGGATAAGTTTTGTTACTATTTTTTCTAGGTCTATAAAATAATTCTTTTATAGTTTGATTAATATGGCACTGAATAAGTAAATTAACTCAGGTAGAATTGTCATTTTTATTATATTGGCTCAGTCTACCAATGATCAGTGTTTCTCCAATTGTTTAAATCTGTTTTTATTGGTGTGAAAAGTGTCTCATAATTGTGTTCCTATAATCCCTGGGTTTGTCTTAGCAGGTAGACTCCCAATTATTTTATATTGTGTACAGTCATTTTAAAGGGAATTTCTCTTTCTATCTCTTCCTGCTGAGTTTTGTTGGTAATATATAGAAATACTAATCATTTATTTTATATGATGCAACTTTGCTGAAGTTGTTTTATGGGTCTGTTTTATGGCTGAGTTCATCCCATTTACATTCACAGTTATGATTACTAACTGTGCATTTCACTCCATCCTATTTTCTTTTTCTTTCTTTTTTATCCTGTCTCTCTCTAAAGTCTGCTTTGTTTATGACCACTGCCTTCTTTTATCTTCCCTCCCTTTTATCATTCCTCCCTCTTTTTTCTTCCTCTCCTGCTTCCATTTTGGGTAAGATTTGATTTGAGGCATTATAATGTTGTTTGGAGGGGAATGTTGGGGAAGCCATCTTGGCTCCTTCCTCAGAGGTTCTAAGCCCTACTTTCTATAGATTTTGAATTGGGAGAGTCTCAGAGTTTTTAAAAATTTGTTTTGTTTTTCCCTCCATCCTGCACTACAAAAGCAGAGAGGAGAAACATTGTATGGGTTCTACATCATATTGGGGAATCATGTAGAGACATTCTAGGGGTTTATGGTATCTCATCTGGGTATCAGAAGCTCACCTTAGAATAATAGGATCATAAATTTAGAGCGTAAGGGACCTTGGGGATCATCTACAACCACCTATTTCCTCATTTCCAATTAAAAGAACAAAAACCTGAGACTTATGAAGGATGAATGACTTGCCTACTTTCCCCTTTCTGTTTTAACGTTTTTAGTTGAGCGGTTGGGGGATTCCTGGCACTGAGATTCTGCAGCTTTCCATGCTGGGGTTAACACTAGCAGGCAATCTTCATTGATTCCTTGGTTGGCATTAGCTTAATGCTGCATTTCTTGGGACTTCTTCAAAATCTGCTAAACTGATCATAGGGTCCCCAACTATGTGGAAAACCCATTTCTGAGCAGCCCTCTACTCTATGAAAGCCAAAGGGACCTAGTCTGTAAGGGCATGGAGTTCTTGCTGAGAAGGGTTAGTTCCAACCCAAAGGGTCTTGCAATTTATGATCAAGTTACACAGTTAATGGATTTTCCTCTACAGTGAAGGTAATATAACAGACAACTTCCTGGGATTTCATTTACTCATATAACCAATATAAGGGTGAAACGGTATTCTCTGGTAATATATGATGGTTGCTGAGAGTCTCCTGGAAGTCTACTCCTGCTTATATCTAGACAGACAGATAATTTTAACTTTTTCTGGGAGCCACAAGATTAAAAATTCCAAGCAAGATCACAGGACAGAATTTTCATTATTTAACTGAGACTTATCTTTTAACTTGGAGTAAGGGGAGTGGGCATGAGGTGGGGATGGGGGTGAGGTGCCATATATGGCACTATAATTTGCCACAATTAACATCCAAATTCTGTTCCCATGGAAAGCGGAGGTCAGGGAGATTATCAGTCTTTCCCATCACTTAGCAATAAATATCCCTTAAAAGGGTGACTTTTATGGAATGCCAGTCATCAAACAATTTATATAGCACCTGTGGGCATCCCACAATTCACACACTGGTTCTTAGATAAGTCTGCCTCAGGCACTATGTGGGGCTACATTCACTTAAAACTATCCATCACTAATATGTCTCCTAATTAACCAGAGGACACAGTTGTTTCAAAACAAAGGCATTTGATAAAAAAACAAGGTAATAAAAGTAGAAATTTTAAAAATCCTCAAAACCTAGGATACCCAATCCCTCAAATACACATACCATTAGTTGGAAGAATAGGCAAATAAAGATGTATGGGGATGCCCCTTTATAGGAACACGCATGGCCAGAAAATGTGTCAGGAAAAAATATGAACAAGACATGAATGAACAAGACAAGGCTCTCTAAAGGAAACAAGTGTGCCCAGGACACCTTCATGAAGGAGTATATATATATATGGACAAAATGCATAGTTTGGGTATTTATGTGGAGAGGTAGCATGCTTCTAATGTCCTACCGCCTACTGATTTCATGTAACATTTTTTCTCTGCTGGAATCTAATTTCTGCCAGGTGAATGTCTCATCCTGAGTTGTGCATCATCTCTCTTGGACCCATAAAATCTCTGCAGGGAGTTCCTACTGGTTTTGTTGGGCTGATGCTTAATGCACCTCTTCTGGTCCTGTTGTTTCTGCTGGTTGTGGACAGGCATGACTCCACTGGGAACCAGCTTTTAGAGTTTCTTTCTGTTTCTAGCTTCTTACTTCAACTGGGGACCCTAGATGGATATCTTTTCTTCCTAGAAGACTGAGTGGGCCCTGCCATGTAGTTTTCATTTAAAGCCCTGAGACTTTCCTTGAGTGAGCTATTTTAGATGACTGAAACCTTTAATGTATACCTGGACCTGGCCATTGGACTTGGGGTTGTGGGTAGGGAGATGGGGAAATGCTCTGTATGGAAAAAAATCCTTTCCATTTCTTTCTTTGTTTGTTTTCCCTATAAGAACTGCTGAGGTTATTTACTTTAGATTTTGACTAGAAAGGGCTTTGTTCTTTAGAAGGAGATGCTTTGGAACACAGAATAAAGCCATTCAATGCAGTAGTACCTTTAGGATTAATTCAAATTAATTAATTAATTAGAACTCTATTTCCCAATTCCTGAAGCTTACATCTGTGCCAAAGAACTTTCTGTACCTTAGGTCCAGAAAATCTTTATACCACTCTGTTTAATTCCCAAATGGAGAGATTTTTTGCAAAATAATCACATTTATACTCAATTTCCTACAGATGTGCAAAACCAAATGGAAGAATATTGAGCTAATGCAGGGGTGATACTCCAAGATGTCAAGACAGTCATGCTGGATGCTTTAAAATGCCCAATCTTTTTCATCTCTGGCTACTTCTCAGAGTTTGATCTTCATTTAGAGCAATAGGAAACAATCAACAAGAAGTTGTTTTTTTCAGTACCATCAGACTGACATGATCAAAGATGTTCATTAGAAAGATTATTTTGTTAACAGTATATAGGGCAGATTGGTGGTGGAAAGAGAAAGGAATTAGGAGATCAGTGAGAAGGTTATTGAAATAGTATAGGTGAGATGAAATGGGGGAATGGAAAGGAAGGGCTAAAATTGAGAGATATCTAGAGATTTAAAAAATTTTAAGAGTTAGGAGGGACTTAAGAGTTCATCTAGTCAAAACTGTGCCTGACCCCAAGGCCTCTCTACAACATCCATAACAAGTATTGTCTTATATAGCTATTACTATTACTCTTCTTATAGTATTTGGTAAGATCATTAGTTTTCTAGATGCAGGTAATCCTTCCATGACATAGGCTGCATTACACATACGCCTTTATAGATAGTCTTCATGAACTATGGACAAAAAATTAATCACTTTGTTACCTACTTCCTTGTGATCAAATTCTCTAAGGAATTAGACTCAATTCTGGGAAGATGAAGTAATAAATATCTAAGAGTGGGATAGTGTAATAGAGTGTTTTACAGTTGGAGTCAGAAAGACCTGAGTTCAAATCCTGCCTCAGACACTTATTAGCTGTCTGACCCTAGGCAAAACACTCAACTTCTCTCAGTCTCAGTTCCTCATTCATAAAATAGAGAAAATAATAGCATCTACCTCCCAGTATTGTTCACAATTATTTAATATATGTAAAGTTATTTTAACCTTAAAATACTATATAAATTCTAGCTATTAATGTTATTACTACTACTCCATACAAAAAAGGAAAAAAATCCAAATGGAGCAAATAGAATGATGAGAAAAATTGGAATCATCAAATGTAACTATGAATGAAAAAATAACTATAGATCACTTCACCAGCCCATCTTCCTTTTTTTCGTACAGGTCATTATTGCCTTACGATTCATTCCTTTCATGAAATCAACAGTTCTAATCAATTGTAGCGCCAATACAATATTCACGGCACCTATGGCAACTATGAATATGACAGCATAATTCTGAATCGTAAAATATAACATGCTCTCCACATGGAAAACAGAATCAAAACATTTATTCAAACACAAGAAAGCTAAATCCCAACACCAGAAAGCCAAATCCATCATAGCAACAAAGAAATCTATACACAATAACAATGAAGGGGGCACCACCATCCCTAAGCCTTTTCCCTGCTGGGGTCTTTCCACAAAGGAACATTTAGAGCTCGCTATCTGCTGCTTCTCTCTCCATCAGCTCTAACCACTCTGACCAACTTCCTCTGGGCTCTGCTCCAGCTCCGCCCCTTCCTGCTCCACCCATTCAGCAAGCTCCTCCCACCACAGGCTTCATGTGACTCAAATTCATGTGACTTAGGCTTCCATGTGACTTAAGCAGGTCACATAGGCCTATTAATGGATGGGAAAGATCTTCCCATTCCATTAACAATACATTAATAATGCATCAATGACTTTTGGGCTTAATTCTCAAAGTATCAAAAGGAGGAACTTTGCTCTGTGGCCAAGTTTTAGACCAAGAATTAGACCAACTTTAAGTCACCAAAGGACAAAAAGTGGTGGGTATAGTATAAAGCCTAGAGGAAGACATTATAAAGGGAATAGGTGATCAGGAATGCTATTCTGACTACAGCTACTGGATATTGTACACAAGGAAACAGCAATCAAAAGAATCCAGAGAGCACTAACAGAAAGAAGTCCCAAGCAACAGAAATACTATGGTAATATTTCAGAGCTACATCAAAGAAGAATTATTGTATGAAGTAAGAAAGAAAATGTCTTTGTATCCCAAGGGAAAAAATGGGCTCCAATCCCGTACTCAAAGCTTTTCTACCTTGATAGGACTTGCCAAGTTTACCCTCTGATGGTGTAACCTTCAGGAACCCAAGGTCACCTATACAATACAATGAAACTCTAGTAGAAGATTCAGTATTTTGTATGTGTACACAATTCTTCTGATCCGCCCACCCTTGTGTTAAGGGCAAACATTTAAATTATTAAATTATTTCAGACTTTATATTTAAAATAATTTTTTTGATTAACAAAAATCTATGTTCTCTCCTTTCTACCCCTTTCCCCCATTGAAAAAAGAAAGGAATTAAAAAAAAAAACCCTTTAACAAGTGTACACAGTCAAACACAATGAATTCCTACATTGGACTTGCCCAAAAATATATGTATAAATTTTCATTCTGAGTCCATCAACACTCTCCATCAGGAGGTCAGTACCATATTTGATCCTCAGTCCCCTGGAATCATGGTTAGTCATTGTGTTAGAATTTTTACATATTTCAGATTTATTCTTCTTTTTAATGATTTTGTAATTATAAAAATTTGTTCTCCTTGTCCTGTTCACTTCACTCTCCATCAATTCATAAAACTTTTCCTGTTTCTCTCTAAGTGTTCCCTTCATCATTTCTAAAAAGAATTCACTAAAGTTGATAAAATCATTTTTCAGATTTATTAGATTTGGGGATTTGGGTTATTGATAAAAATTTTGTTTTAACATCATATTGAGTAATACTAGTAGTAGGATAATCATGCATTCACCCCTATGCATAACTGTTGTCTATCAAGACCCTAATTACTATTCTAAGCCATTTAAGATGACTAGATTCAATGCTGTGAATGCTGAAAATATACAAGATAATGGAAGGCACAATACTTAATGTGGTGCCATTATTTTTCCCCTTTTGTGGCTTTTCTAGCTCAGAATTCCAAGTCACAGGAGTCAACAAAGGGAAATTCATTAGTTAAAAAAACATAACAGGCCATTAGAAAAGAAAAGTAACTGCACTGCCAAGCTAAATTTTCAATTATCAGCATTTTTCCTGTGCTTAGGGATTACTGCCCAATATAATCAAATGCATGATGTAGGAAACTGAAATGATTATCTTTGCAATAAAATATGTTCTTATGTATTGATATAAGACAGAGCTAGTATGGCATAGTGGATAGAAAGCCAGCCTGGAAGCCAGGAAGACTTGGACCCATACCTACTGGGTGACCCTGGGCAAATCACTTAACTTCTTAGTGCTCTAAACACCTCTCTAAGACCTAAGTTGCAGAGAAGGTGCTGACCTGCATTTGTAGAAAGAATTTCTTATGTCAGTGAAATCATAGGTCCCTTCCCTAGCCCTATTTTTGTGCTGAGTATTATACTTTTGTTCAAAGTATATGAGCAGATAGAATTTTCAGAGGAAAAAAAAATCCAACTTATCCATTGCTATATGTAAAGCCATGCACGAGCTGCTTTCCATAGGAGTGCTGCTGTGAACAGCTTTCAAGATGCTGATTACATAGTATAATGAGCTCTCTATTTATTCAATAACAAATCAGAGCAAAACATTCATAGAAAATCAAAATACAGGGGGGGCTAGATGGTGAAGTGAATGGAGCACTGGCCCTGGGGTCAGGAGGACCTGGGTTCAAATCCATCCTCAGACACTTAACACAAAAACTGTGTGACCTCGGGCAAGTCACTTAACCCCAGTTGCCCTAGCTTCCCCCCTCCAAAAAGCGAAAAATAAAAATACGGCTTCACAATGTTATAACTTATCACAGAAAATCAAAATACAGCATTCACCATGTTACAACTCAACAACTTATCACTAAAATGGCCACATAGTTTTCACCAGAATGGTCACCGAGTCTTAAACAAAGTACATTCATTTAATCAATCACAAAATCCTTAGTTCAGTCACAAAGTACAAAAGGCAAAGTTCTCCACCTCTAGGTCACAGTGAATCATAATCTTTTCAGTCAGTACACAATATCAAAGTAAAGTCTTCTTTCAGCTTGACTTGAGGTTGGCTCTCAGCTTCCATGGTTCTTTTTCCATGGTCCCAGCTTCAACTGTCACCTGGGTTCAAAGGCAGGCAGCTCCCAGTTCCTTGCCCAGCTCCTTGTCCAGTTTTTTGTCCAGTTCCCATTCCATATTGAAGTTCACAGTGTCCAGTTCACTTCAAGCCCTTCACAGTTTCTGTTTCTGGGAAGACAAAGCTTTACAGAGCCACAATGATATTCATATGCATTGCCGGCACCATCATCAATTTACTATCTGCCTGTGAAATCAACTCAGACCTACCAACAAGGTCTGAGAACTCAACACAGACCCACAAACAAGGTCTAAGAGGTCAGCACAAATCATCAGTAAAGTCCCAGGATCTCCACCAGGACTTCTGTAAACATACAAACAGAAAATCCTCTTTTAGGGCTTCTAGTAAGGTCCCAAGGCTTCTGTACGAAGTATCACAAACAAACATCAACACAGACAGAGCAGACAAACAGAGTGTAGGGATGCCACAAGTTTTCTCCTTCTTGACTCTGCCACCACAAGAGTCCTATTCTCAATTCTACTGTCTGGGCCTGAGCCTCTCCTTGTATATGGTCATTAGCTCCTCCCCTTCCTGTTGCAGGAGTTCATGAGTTCTAGGGTTCACAAGTTGTGGGGTTCACACATTCTGTTTATTAACAGACTTGATACAAGGCTCAAAAGAAACTTAACTGAAATAAGGTGTTAATTCGATAGCTGAAACAAGGTGTGAACTACTTCTGAGCTTGCCATTACACTATGTAAAAAAAATTGCTCCAAATCATTATTAGGTGAATGCAGATTAAGGCAACTATGAGATTCTGCATGGTATCCATCAGAATAGCCTAGCTGACACAAAAGGAAAATGACAAATTATGGGATGGACTGTGGGGAACCAGGAACATTAATGTATGACTGGTTTAGGTGCAAATTGCCACAGCCATTCTGATAAGCAGTTTGGAACTAGGCCCAAAACATCATGAAACTATGACCCAGAAATACTACTACTACTAGGCCTATACCATGCTGAGGTTAAAGAAAGAGGGAAAGGACCCATATGTATAAAAATATTTTCACATATATTTTTGTAGTGGCAAACAACTGAAAACTAGGACAATGTCCCTGATAATACGGTGGCCCTTGTGTTTACTAAGGCCAACCTTCTACACAAACCCTTGATCTTACCTTTTCCTTTCTTCTCAAGCAACTTGCCACTACCACCATCCCTACTTTAAAGTTTTCAATCTCTATTTTTGGGTTCCTTCTCCATTGCCTGCAAATACACCCTGATGTCTGATTTCCTTAAAATACTGTTAGTAGATCCTCCAGCTTTTATACTCTATCTCTTCTGTCTGTCTCAACTAATCTCCCTGAAAAAGTCATTTATACTGGATACCTCCACTACCTCTCTTTAACTCTCTTATAAAGACTCTGCAATATAGCGGAAGATTGTCATTTAACTGAAATTTCTCTCTCCTAAGTTACCATTGATCATTCAATTGCCAAATCTAATGTCTCCTTCTCAAATCTCATCCATCTTGACGTCTCTACAGCATTTGACACTAATGACCACTTTCTTTACCAGTACACCTTCTCCTCTGTGGGATTTTGTGACTCTGCTCTCTCTTGGTTCTCCTCCAATAGTACCTGCCACACTTCTTCTCAGCCTTTTTTTGCTGACTTTTCATTGATGCCATGCTCGCTAACTGTGGGTGTCCCCTAAGGATCTGTCCTGGGTCTTCTTCTCTCATCTCTTTATATTCTCTCATTTGGCAATTCTATCAACTCTCATAAGTTCAATTATTATGACTCTACAGATGATTCCCAGACATAATTATTCAGCCCTAGTCTCTCTCCTGAGCTCTAGAACCATATCATTAACTGCCTTCTTGACATTTCAGACTGTATGCAGGAGGCTACCCAAACTCACCATGTCCAAAATTGAACTCCTTATCTTTTCTCAAAACCCACCCTTCTTCTCTAACTTCCCTATAACAATTAGGGGCATTACCATTATTGTAGCCACTTTGGTTCAAAATCTTAGTGGCAGCCTCAACTCACTTCACATCCCATCAGTTCCCAAATCTGATAATTTCTTTCGCTACCAAACTTCTCAGATATGTCTGCATCTTTCTAGTGACCCTCATCATTTCTTATCTGGACTACTATAAATAACTCTCTGGTTGGTCTTTCTGCCTCAAGTCTCTCCCCACTCCAATCTCTCCACTACAAAATTAAAAGTGATTTTCCCAAAGCACAGTTCTGACCGTGTCACCCTGATTCTCAATAAATTCCAGAGTGTCCCCATTACTACTAGCGTCAAATATACTTTCTTCTGTTGCCATTTAAAGCTCTTTACAATATGGTCCCTTCCTAACTTTTCACACTTTACGATCCAAGTGTTCTTGCCTATTTGCTGTTCTTCACACATGATGCTCCCTCTCCTGTCTCTAAGCCTTGGCATTATCTATCCTCTATGCCTGGAAGATTCTCCTGCCTTATCTCCCATGCTTAGAATTCCTGGCTTTCCTTAAGATTTAACTCAAGGACCATTTCCTTTAGGAGGTTTTACCTGGTCCCTATTCACTACTGCTAGTAGTGCCTTCTCCTCTATGGCTACCTTACTACCAATGTATCAGTTAGATATGTTGTCTCCCCCATTAGCATGTAAGCTTCCTGAGGATAGGCACTATTTTCATTTTTCTGTATCCATTGAACTTAACACAATGCCTAAACATAGGGCTTAATAAATGCTTGCTGTTAGATTAAGTGATTGGTTGACTGATGAAGTTTTATTGGTATGGATTTTATTTTGAGCCTATTGATTTATATAGAATCCATGCTATGTTTCTGGGTATCTATGACTAAACCACTTAAATTGCTTTTACTTTCTACATCAAATAAAAATAAATCCTAGTTCAAAGCACCTAGATTCAGGGAACTGTATTAAGCAGGGAAACATACCCCCTTTTTTTCTGGGAGAGTCCAGCCTCTTTTTTCTAAGAAGTGAACTACACATGTACTTGTGTGATTTTTTTTTTTTTAAAGTGCCTCCCACATTTTGAAAAATACTTTTTGGTAGCTAAATTCAGAGAATGTTCATTTTAGTGAGATATCATGAGCCTGTAACTGACACAGACCTGCCACTGCAAATTTACACTTGGATTGTATGCCGTAATTTATCTTCAATAACTTAAGCCTTATCTCCCCAGGCCAGGCTCTTGGCATATCTAGAATAAAACACCAAATGCCAAAATAAGAGTGAGAAAAATAACTCAAGTGAAACATAACAGTCAAATCCATGTTAGATGAACTTGGCCCTTCAGGGTTTCATAACACTTACTCAATCAGGGGGAAAATATTGAAGTAAATATAATCAAATATACAAGGGAATTTTCATACATTGTATCCCTCAATGCAATAAAGCAATAAAGCCTCATTAAAACTACAATTGATTCAGAACAGTGCCCAACTGCATTTTTCAGTTGACTGGATTATCTATTTTTTTTTTAGATCACCCAAACCCATTAATTATAAGCTTGGTAGAAAGAAGGGAAAGCTTTGTTCCCTTGCCCTTCATTTTACTGAAAGTTCATGGTATTTTGTTAGGCCTACCTTTAATGAGGAAGAAACAAAGTTTTCTTCCATGGTGGAGGAAAAAGCACTGGTCTTGGATTCAGAAGACTGGGTCTTGTCTGAGAGAGACACTTCGGATTTGTGAGAACTGGAACAAGTCACTTAAAAGCTTTGAGCCTCAGTTTACACATCTATAAAGTAGGTATAAGAATTCCTGCATTAGGCTATTGTGAGAAAAACACTTGAAGGCTTATAAAATATTATATGCTCTTGAGGTATTAGTAATAATTGCCTCTACTTTAGAATCTAAGCATGAGGATCAGAGAAGGAAAAAAAGCTGGACAAAGGACCTCTGAAGGAAGATGCTATCTGTATCCAGCAAAAAAACCCATTAATAGATGTATGTATAGAATGATTTTACATACATATATACACACATATTTGTGTCTAATAGTACCCATCTCTAGGGTGGGCTGAGGGAGGGAAGAAAAAAAAGGGGAAAAAAGAAATTCACACGATAACTTTATTATATTGTACATAATAGATTCGCAGTTTAATGTGCAATAATCTTTTTTATTCTACTACATTATAGAAATGCTTGTTTTATTCTATAAATTAAAAATTAAATAAATAAAAATTAAATAAGAAAAGTAGCAAAGCTAGGGAACCAGTGGTAGAAAGCATCGTCTTAGATTAATTCTACTATGAAATGTATTTCTATGCCTCCTCCACTCTTCACAGGAGAGAAGAGGGTTCAGAATTGAGGCCTCTGCAGCAGCATTTATACAGTGACCCTCAAGAAGTGACATTTGGGCTGTGAACCCTAGAGCTACTTCTGCCCTCTGAGGTGGTACAATAGTCAGCTGAGCAGGAGTTGTCGACCTCCTTTTTAAACATTGCTGAATTTAGCAGTTACCATTGCTCCGCAATAATAGGATCACAGATTTAGAGGTGGAAGGCACCTCAGAGGCCATCCCACCTCCTCATTTGCAGAGAGGTAAACTGAGGCCCAGGCATAAATGAGTTGAGGCAGCTAAATGATGCATGCCATGGCTAGAGTGCTGGACATGGGGTCAGGAAAACCTGAGCTGTGATCCAGCTTCAGACATTAGCTGCATAATACCAGGCAAGTAATTTAAATGCTTTCTGCCTCAATTTCTTCAACTATAAACTATAATAGCAGTTACCTCCCAGCATTGTTGTGAACACAGAATAAGATAATAGTTATAAATCACTTTACAAACCTTAAAGCACAATATAAATGCTACTGATTGTCGCTATTAGGTGATGCAGTGCATAGAGCACCCGACCTGGAATCGGGAAGACCTGAGTTCAAATTTGATCTCAGACACTTACTAGCTGTGTGATCCTGGGCAAGTCATTTAACCCTGCTTGCCTCAGTTTCTTCATCTATAAAATATGTGGGAGAAGGAAATGGCTGACCACTCCAACATCTTTGCCAAAAAACCCAAATGCAGTCACAAAGTCAGACATGACTGAAACGACTGAACACAAACAAATGTTATTGCTATGAAGTGACTTATCCTATATCACACAGGTAGGGAGGAGGGGGAATTGAAACAGGTTCTCTGAGTCTTCAGCACCTTTTTTCATTTTTTATCATTTTGAAGCTACTGTGGGATAATTGGCTTTGTCACTGTAATGCAATGGAAAGTGCTCTGGGCTGGGAATCAGTTGATCTTTGATTGAGAATCAGCTCCATCATTCAGCCTTCAGACTATAGGAAATTCACTGAATGACTGCCTAGATTTCCTAAAAATGTGACAGAGAGAGAATAAGACTTTAACTAAAACACAGGGAGACTGAAATGAGATCATTTTCCATTGGCTTTTAAGTTTACAAAGAGCTTTCCTCCTAAAGCCCTATGATATAAGTAGTGAAAATACCCATTTGCCACTAAGGATACAAGTTCAGAGAGTTTCAGTGACTTACCTCAAGCCACACAGCTGGAAGACATCAGATCTGGGATGTGAATCTAGTTCTTCTGTTTCTAAAGCTAGTGTGTGTATATTTCCTACTATGCTATGCATACTGTGTTGTAAAGAAAAGAGGCGCTGGTCTTTATGTCAAAACACATGGGTTTGAGATCACCCAGGAAAAACACTGGAACAATTTATCCAGCAGAAAGATGGGGTACAGTAGTCTTGTATCCCAAGAAGCTTGGGGGATTAATGGGAAAGGCCCCTCTCACTCTGGGGGAGAGGGAGTAGTACATGACAGGAGGTATCCCAGCAAGCTCCACCTTAGCAAACCAGGAGGAGATCCTGAGTCCCAAGGTGATAGAGCAGGCAAGCACCAACACCAGGACCCCCAACGTGCCTCAGCACAGTCAGGGGAACCAGTAGACACAACTCCGAAACTACCACACGCCTCAGTGTTCTCCAGCAGCCAAATCTCCTCTTGCTTCAACACAACTCCAGGAAGCATAGCTCCAGGAGAAACAGCTTCAGGAGGCACAGCTCTAGGTAGGCATCCTCCAGCAGCTAAACATTTGAGTGCAAGGCCCAGGTGAATAGGCTTCCTCCAGGGGCTACACGCCCCACTCCTACCCTGAGACCTCCAGTGTTGCTGATCCCAGCTCAGCACCAGGTAAGCTGCCAGACCCCTACAGGCTCCAGCTGCCAGCACCTGAGGCCCCAGCACATAAAGTCAGTGACTAGGTCCTGGGATCCCAGTACAAGAAGCTTGGGTCAGTGTCCCCTGTACTCCAGCAGGAAAGTTCAATTTTAAAAACCAAGAATTAGGCAAACAACCATGAGCAAGAAGCAGAAATGGACAATGACCATAGATTCTTATCATGGGAACTGGGAAGATCAAGGCATAAATTCAGAAGAGGACAACATTGTTAATATACCCACACATTAAACCTTCAAGGGGAATATGAACTGCTCTCACGCCAAAAAAAAGCCTTCTTAGAAGAGCTCAAGAATGATTTTAAAAGTCAAATAAGAGAGGTAGAAGAAAAACTGGAAAAAGAAAGGAGAGGTATACAAGAGAGAGTCAATAACTTGGAAAAGGAAGGACAAAAATTGGCTGTAGGAAACAAGTCCTTAAAAAATACAATTGGCTAAGTGGAAAAGGAGGCACAAAACTCACTGAAGAGAACTTCTTATAAAGTAAAATGGGCCAAATGGAAAAGGAGGTACAAAGTCTAACAGAAGAAAACAATCTGCTAAAACTTAGAATTGGGCAAGTTGAAGCTAATGACTTATGACTTGAAGCTAATGACTTATCAAGAATCAGGCAAACAGAAAACAAAGAATGAAAAAATAGAAGAAAATATAAAATACCTCATTGGTAAAACAACTGACCTGGAAAATAGATCCAGGAGAGACAATTTTAAAACTGTTGGCCTACCTGAAAAGCATGATGAAAAAAAGAGCCTGGAGAGCATTTTTCAGGAAATAACAGAGGAAAACTGCTCTGACATCCTAGAACCAGAGAGTAAAATAGTCATTGAAAGAACCCCCCAATCACCTCCTGAAAGAGATGCAAAACTGAAAAGGAATATTGTAGCCAAATTTCAAAATTACCAGGGCAAAGAGAAAATATTGCAAGCAGCCAAGTAGAAACAACTTAAATGTCATGGAACCTTGCCACTTCTCTATTAAAAAAAAACAGAGGGAGTGGAATATGATATTCCATGAAGCAAAGGAGCTTGGATAATAAGCCAAGGATCAACTACCTGGTGAAACTGAGCATAATCTTTCAGGGGAGGAGATTGATATTCAATGAAATAGAGCACTTCCAAACCTTCCTGATGAAAAGACCAGAACTCAACAGAAACTTTGATCTTCAAATGCAAGACTCAAGAGAGGCATAAAAAGGTAAACAGAAAAGAAAAAAAAAAATAACAACATGTTATTAATAAGAGCAAACTGTTTACATACCTACAAGGGAAGATGACACATGTAACTCTTGAGAAATTTATCTTTATTTTGACATTTTAAAGGAGTATATAAGTTGACTTTTGATTTGACAAAAAAAAAATTAAGTGGTGAAAAGGGATTATACTGGAAGAAGAGGAAAGGAGGAGGGAAGGTAAATTACATCACATGAAAAGGCACAAAAAACCTATTACAGTAGAGGGAAAGAAGGGAGGTAGATGAGCATTGTTTGAACTTTATTCTCATTGGATTTAGCTCAAAGAAGGAATAACATAATCAGTTGGGTATAGAAATCTAATTTACCCTATAGGAAGTAGAAGGAGAAAGAGGAAAGAAAAGGGAGGGGGAGCATAGAAGGGAGGGAAGAAGTAGTAAGGGTGAAGAGGAAGAAGAGGGAGGGGATTAATAGAAGGGAGGGGAGACTGAGGGAGGCAGCATTCTAAAGCAAAACGATAGTGAGGAGGGAAAGGGAGAAAGGATAGAGAAAATTATAAATGAGAGGGGAAATAGGACCAAGATAAAGTCAAAATGGTTCCATGATTTAGATATAAAGACTGGTACCATAAGCAAACTAGGAGAGCAAGGAATAGTTTACTTGTCAGATCTATGGAAAAGGGAAGAATTTATGACAAAAACAAGAGATAGAAAACATTATGAAAGGCAAAATGAACGATTTTGATTATATTAAATTGAAAAGGTTTTGTACAAACAAAGTAAATGCACTCAAGTTAGAAGGGAAGCAGAAAGCTGGGAAATAATTTTTACAACCAGTGTCTCTGATAGAGGTCTCATTTCTAAAATATATGGAGAACTGAGTTAAATTTATAAGAATACAAGTCATTCCCCACTTGATAAATGGTCAAAGGATATGAATAGGCATTTTTCAGAGGAAGTAACTAAAGCTATCTACAGCCATATGAAAAAATGCTCTAAATCACTATTGATTAGATAAGTGCAAATCAAAATGACTTTGAGGTACCACATCATACCTATCAGATTGGCTAACATGATAAAAAAAGAAGATGATAAATGCTGGAGAAGATGTGAGAAAATTGAAATTAATGCATTGCTGGTGGAGTTCTGAACTGATCCAACCATTCTGGAGACCAATTTGGAACTATGTTCAAAGGGCTATAAAAATGTACATACCCTTTGACCCAGCAATACCACTTCTAGGTCTGTATCCCAAAGAGATCATAAAAATGGGAAAGGCCCCACATGTACAAAATATTTATAGCAGCTCTTTTTTGTGGTGGCTAAGAATTGGACATTGAGGGGGATGTCCATCAATTGGGGAATGACTGAGCATGAATGTAATGGAATACTATTGTGCCATAAGAAATAATGAACAGGCAACCTTCAGAAAAATCTGGAAAGATGTATATGAACTTATGCTGAGTGAAATGAGCAGAACCAGGAGAAAATTGTACACAGTAATAGCCACATTGTGTGATGACTACCTTTGATAAACTTAGCACTTCTCAGGAATGCAAGGGTTTAAGACAACTCCGAAAGACTCACAGTGGAAAACGCATCCACTTGGAGTTGTGAATTGATACAGCCATTCTGGAGAGCAATCTGGAACTATGCCCAAAGGGCTATAAATAATTGCATACCCTTTGACCCAGCAATACCACTGTTGGGATTATATCCCAAAGAGATTACAGAAGTGGGAAAAGGTTCCATA
>CM053585.1:410752873-410773196 GCA_028646515.1 Pseudochirops corinnae
GGGGGGGGGGGAAGGGAGGGGAGAAAATCTGAAACTCAAGTGATTGTGGAACTGAATCTTGTAAATTAAAAGTAAATGAGTAAATAAAAACAAAAAAAAACCAAACAAACAAACAAAAAGAATATGCATCCACTTCCAGAGAAAGCAGTTTTCAAGTCTGGATGCAAAGGGAAGCAGACTTTTTCCTGTCCTTTTCTTTTGCTGTTTTATTTTGTTTCTTCCCATTAGTTCTAATTTTTCTTTACATCATGACTAATATTTAATATGAATGTATAAGTAGAACCTATATCAAATTGCATGGTGTCTTGGGGAGGGGGGAGGAGAAGGTAGTGAGAAAATTGAAAAGTCAAAATCTTACGGAAGTGAATGTTGAAAACTAAGAGTAAATTAATTATATTTTTAATAAAAGAACATATGGGTTCAAATCCCAGCTCTATCACTTATTATCTTTGTGACTGATGGTAAGTTAATGAACCTTTCTGAATCTCATCTTCATTATAACCAAACCATTATTATTGTTATTATTATTATTATAGATAATAATAATAAGCCATTTATTCTTAATAAGTGGCTATTCTCATGAACACGGCAAATTAAGGCTTTGGTTACAGGGTACTAAAATTTAGAGGACGTGCAAATGTGTGGCATATAATCTTTTGATATCAAAGAGACAGCTAATTCATTTTAGCAGCTTGTTAGCAAGAATAATTAATTCAAATGGACTGGCAGGTAGTAATAAAATAAGAAACTTTAATAAGCAATTCTAACAATAGTCACTTTTAATAATACCCCTCTATGAGCCATTCTTGAATACTCTCAAAAATGCTCACATAGATTTCTGAACTCATTGATTTGAATGTTCCCTTCAGTGATACTGACTTCAATTAAATCATGCCTCTCTATCCTGTGCTTATACTGGCCACGTCCTTGCACATGACTGAACAAGTTGTGGTATATGAATGTAATGGGAGTTTACCCAGTGTCCTGGGAGCCTTCCTTGCTTTCTCTTGATATTATGGGGATTCCAGTGGTGTACAGGAGCTGTGCATTTTGTTATCTTCCCATGATCAGCCCACCTTCTTTTTCAATCATACCATTCTGTATTGAAAAACTTTACTCCATTTCTCCTTCATAGTTCCTTGTCTGTGATGTGCCACAGCTTGCTCACACTCATTATACATCTCTCCATTGCTCTCTGAATGCAGCTCATTTTTCATTCTTTGGAGACCATAGTGTTCCATGAATTACAGCCATACACAGCACTGATATTAGATAGATGGGCATTTGTTTAAGGGAGAAGCTTTGAATCTTTAAAAGAACTTTGCCGTTTCCCAAAGGCAATACAGTCCATTCTTCTCCTATTAAATTCTTGATTTGAATCATTTTTCATTTGCAGTATCTGAACAATATACTTAAACACATTCACATCTATATAATAACAGATCTCATTTGGCCAGAGGGATGGGATACCCACACTAAGGGACCCCAAGTGACTTGCCCTCTAAAGAAAAGAGTTAGTTACTTTTTCCACTGGCTCATTATATCCCTACCCCATAACTCCAGGGAAAATCACTTAAAGCATATGTTTGGGTCTTGTCTAGAGTGTCCCTAGACATGGAATATAAAGGTTCTCAATGCACAATGTAGATCAAATATAGGACAGTTATTTCTCCCACAAAAAATGGCTTGAAACACAAAAGTATGTCTAGACAGACTTAAAATATGAAACATGATAACAAACAGGTTGGAGAATTAGATATTTTTTCTGATCCTCTCAATCCATAAACCCTTTCCAAAATAGGAATTATCCATAAGAAAAAATGATCATTTCAGCTGTCTCCAAGGACCAGATACTAATAGCTGTAATAAGGTAACAATGTGGTGAACTAACAACAGAGAAGACAAATCCCTAACCTTACTTAATTCATTTCTCTGCCTGCTCCCCACCCTAGAGATGGCTACCATTAAACACAAATATATATACACGGACAAGCATACATGTAAAATCATTCTCTATATACTTCTATTTATCACTTCTTTCTCTGGTTGCAGATAGTATTCTTTCTTCCTAGGTCCTTTGTAGTTAATGTGGCTATTTATAATAGTCAAAATGATTTAGTTGCTCAAAGTTGTCCTTAAAACAATATTACTCTTTCTGTATACAACATTCTCTTGGTTCTACTCATTTTGCTCTTCATTATTTTGTGCAAGTCTACTCATGTTTTTCTAAGATTATCAAACTCATCCTTTCTTATAGCACAGTAGTAGGCCACCATGATCATATACCATAATTTGTTCAGCCATTCCCCACTATTTCTAACTATTTGTCACCACAAGGAGACCTGTTATAAATATTTTAGAACATACAGGTTCTTTTCCCTTTTCCCTAATCATTTTTGGAAATAGACCTTTTAGTGGTATTGCTGGGTCAAAGGAGATAGGCAGTTTAATAACTCTTTGGGTGTAATTACAGATTTTTTTTATAAACTACTATTGAAAGACAAAGAACAATGAATCAGCACGTGATGATGCAGGGGACGCTTTGGATTCCTAATTAAGAGCATGAAACCACAAAAGGATCTTCCTGAATGATTTTAAGGAGAAATGAGAATTATGGAAGCAGAATTTGTGGCCCACATAGCAGAAATAATTGGAAGAATAGAAAAACTTAAATCCGCAATGGCAGACATCATCAAAGGAAAAGTAAAGAGAATAACTTCTTGGGAATGGAAATACACAAAAGTAAAGGACCATCTGGAAGAAGAGAAGCAAAAAGTGACATGTTTAAAAAAAAAACTTAAAACATGATTGCTGTACAATCAGGATATAACAATCTACAAGACAGGATACATAGAGATAACCTAAGAATTATAGGTCTGTCAGAAAAATGTGTCAAAAAAACTGGAAAACCATATTGTAAGGAATAATATAATGAAACCAGAATTTCTGAAACACAGAAAACTAGCTGCCAATCAAAAAAAAAAATCCATGGATTGCTTCCAGGAAAAAACAAACAACTCCCCCACACCCCGGAAAAAAACAAAACAGAAACACCATGGTGCAAACTCCAAGACTCCAAGATTCTCACCAAAGGTCACTACTCTGTCAAATGCAGGAATTAGTATAAAGTGGTGAAAGGAAATAATTAAATTCCACTGACATTATGTATCAGGGAAATTCAAAAATCTGATTCAATAAAATAGCAAATCAAATAAAAATAATTATGAGAACTTATTACGCATGGTTATATAATGACAAGATTGAGAACACAAAAGAATCAGAAAAAGAATACCTTCTTTTTTTTTTTATTCATTTACTTTTAATTTACAAGATTCAGTTCCACAATCACTTGAGTTTCAGATTTTCTCCCCTCCCTTCCCCCCCCCCCCCATGGTGGCGTGCAATCATGTATAGGATCTGCAAATACTTTCACATTGTACAATGGTTTGGTCGTATAGAAGGGCTGTAACCAATGAGTGATCACTGGGAAAAGAAAAAGAAAAAAGAAAAAAAAAAGAAAAAGAATACCTTCAAAAATACAAAATATCCAAACTAACAGAAGACTAAATGGAAAGCTTAAACAATCCAATCCCAGAAAAGGAAATAGGAAAAAGAAGGGAAGGAAGGAAAGAAGGAAAGAAAGAAAGAGAGAAGGAAATAAAGAAAAAGAAAGAAAGAAAGAAAAAGAAAAAAGAAAGAAAGGAAATAGTTACTTAGGAAGAAACTGTGAAAGTTTGTGTGTGGGAGGGGGATTTTCTGGTCGTAATTAATTGAAAGGAATATTCTATCAAGCTTTTAAATGACAATCAGTATAGGTAATTACATAAAACTATCTTTGCTGATGATATGATGGTATATTTGAAAAATATTAAAGATTCAGCAGATACTAATCGAGACAATAGTTTCAGTAAAGTTAAGGTAACAAAATAAACCCACAAAAATCAACATATCTATATAATGCAAAACCTAAGAAACAATAATGGAAACATAATTCTTATTCCAAGTAACTGCAGAAGGCATAAATTATCTGAGAATTGACTGCCAAAGCACAGAAAAGACTAATATAGATTCAATTACAAAGTATCCCCTAAAGAAATAAGGAACAGTGTAAATAGCCAGAAGGCTACTCACTGCCTATGTCTAGCATGTGCCAATATAATAAAAAATGATAATACTAACAAAGTTAATTTGCACTTTTAATGCTATATCAATCAAATTACCAAGGAGATGCTTTATAGAACTTGACAAAATAATAAAATTCATTTGGAAAAGCAAAAGATCTAGAATTTCAAGGGAAATGATAAAAAACAAACCAACCAAACAAACAAACTTAGGGATGAAGAAGGAATAGCACTTCCATGCCTCAGCCTATAATATATAACAACAGTCTTTAAAACCATCTAGTGTTGGTTAAATTTTTTTTATTCAGTCAATGTCCAGCTTTGTGACCCCAATTGGGGTTTTCTTGGCAGAGGTACTAGACTGGTTTGCTATTTCCTTCTCCAGCTCATTTTATGGATGAGGAAACTGAGGCAAACAGAGTTAAATAACTTAGTATTTGAATCCAGATTTGAACTCAGAAGATGAATCTTCCTGACTTCAGGCCCATCCACTGCCTGACCTAGCTGCCCCAGTTAAAAAAAAAAATAGATCTAAATCCCACCTTTTCCAAAAGGTCTTTTCTACTCCCTCTTTCCCTTCCCAATCCCAACTTCTAGTACCTCTCCTGAGATTATCTTCCATTTGCACTGTATATATCTTGTATATACATATTTATCTTATATATACATATTTATTTACCTCATATAAAATATGAGCTTCTTCAAGACAGGGACTGTTTTTGCTTTTCTTTGTGCCTCTAGCACTTAGCACAGTATTGGGTAAATAATAAGTGTTTAATAAATGCTTATTGATTGACTGACATGTCTGTTAGCCTCTCAGGCTAACTCATGTGAGTTTTGTTTATAAAATTCCTTTTAATTCCTATTATTCCCCTCACCAGGACAAATCATTCCCTGGCTCTTCACCTAGCACAAGGGGAGGGGGAAACCATGATAAAGAGACTCTTAAATATTCCTCTCAAGTTCCTGAAACTCACAGGGACCAGGCTCAGTGGAAAAGATCCAAATGGATTGTGAATTGTTTTGCTTCCCACTAACTTTCCAAAATCCCTTGGCTTCTTAAGTCGGCACACTTTGAAGCACTGTCAATTTCGTAAATATGGCAGAGGTGTGAGGACAGCCTTGCCACATGGAGAATCTTTCTATGAACGGCAGTATGGTGCAGTAGAAAGAGTACCAGACAGCTAGGTTTAGTTGCTGATTTAAACACTCACTAGTTGTCTGATTCTCACTTAACCACACTGAGATCTAGTTTCTTGATAGGATAATGCTCTCTTTGCAACATCACACAAATGTGAAGACCAGATAAAATAATATGTGAAAATATTTTGAATCCCTAAAGTACCACCTAAATGTACACTTATTTGTTATTGTTTTATCAGCATTTTATCAATCCTTGGCACAACCTCTTCCAGCTCTGACCTCAATCAAAACAGGTTCAATACTGGGAGGTGACCCAAAAGGTTACTCTTTTGCCTCATTATTGAACTCACCTAGACATCCTTCTGAGATGTTTCCAAATACAAACTGTGTTCCTTTCTAGGTTTCGGATTGGTTTTTTGTTGTTCTTCATTCTCGAAGAGGACCAAAATGACATCACTCTGCTAAAGTCAAGTTTCATTGTGTCGGACTGTGGCTGAACAGAGCCGCATGAGCTTGGAATGCTCAACCACAGGTCGGACACAAATAGTCTGTGGGAATGTTTGGAGTGGTTTCTCCAGATTTGCACATCCTGCATTTCCTTTGAGCTGTTTCAATTCTGCTTTGCTCATAGAGCACAGCACCTTCTCTCATGTGCCTCCCATGTCATACAATCAAATGTAGGCAAAGGGGTCCCAATGACCCCTGGGTCCTGGAGCACTGGATATAATGAATGCATTTACTGAGTATAGAACAGGCTTCATTTTATACCAAAGAGAAGAGAAAAAGGAATCATAGGAGCCCATAAAGAAATGGAGAAAACAGTGAAAGGAAGAGGGGAAGGGAAAAATATTTTTATAGTGCCCATGTGCCAGGTACTGTGTGCCAAGTGCTTTACAATTATCATTTTATTTGATCCTTATAACAACCCCGGGAGGGAGGTAATATCATTATTCCTATTTTAAAGTCAAGGAAACTGAGGGAAATAGAGGTTAAGGGACTTGCCTAAGGTCAGTCAGCCAGTAAGGGTTTCATGCTGGATTTGAGCTCAGGTGTTTCTTACTTCAGGTCCCCTGCTCTGAATACTATACTACTTAGCTACCTGTAGTGAAAGGATAAACAATATATTGACAAAAAGCAACTAATACAATTCTCCTCCCTAGAGGTGTCATCTACCTTTCCCTGAATACCTGTGTGACCTCTTCTTCCTAGTGTTTAATCTTCTTATCTACAAAATGAGATACTTGTTCTAGATTAGGAATTCTCAACTTTTTTTTTTTCATGTCACAGACCCTTTGTCATTCTGATAAAGCCCATGGAACACTTTTTAGAATACTGTTTTTTAAAAATATATAAAGTAAAACGGAATTATGAAGGAAATAAATTATAATGAAATAATTATCAAAATATTTTAAAAGCAAGTTTATTGATCCCAGATTAAGGACCTCTGATCAAGATGAACTAAATCACTTTACTGTACGTGAGTCCCTAACATCTTCCTTCATTCCACCACTCTGTTTCCTAGGCACCAATCGAGCTTCACAGAGACACCCAATCCAAATCCAAGGGTGTCTTTGTGAAGCTGAATTAGTGCCTGGGCCCTGGGGAGGAATATGGGACTCACTTAAAAGCAAAGGGGAAATCGTATCATATCATACTATGCCTTATGATACCGCATCATATCATATCAACTGTTTGTAGCCTTTTCTAAGTCCTTTATGTGTTTCCCAGATTTTCTGTGGGATACGATGTTGTCTTATAACCCAGATACATTGTTATTTTGAGTGTTTACTTTGGAACAGAAGACCTTCTTACCCACATATCCATGGAGGCCTACACATGACCTATGTCTGGAGGGTTCTCAGAGGCAATTCCATGTGGGGCCAAAGACATAGGAGTTTTGGAGCCATTCCAAAGCTTGAACCCATTCCTTGTAAGCTTCCTTTTGTAAAATGCTTTAAAGTTTTTAAAGAATTTTTGTAGATGTGGTCTCACTTAAAAAAAACCCATATCTGATTAATTTTCTCCCATTCCTTTTTCCTTCTCTTCTTGGTTCACTCCAGCTACTAGTGAACGAGTTAAATTATTTTATTGACTTTTATTCCTACTGTTGAGTTGAATTAAAGCTTATTCAACAGAGGCATTTGGATTAAAACATAAAGCATAGATGATCTCCAAACTATGTATGTCAATTCTCAGAAGGACAGCTTGCCTTTAATTACAGAGGTTTTAAACTAATGGCCAGAAGTATAAAGAAGAGATTTAGTGCTTTTTATGATGAATTTTATTTTTTTTACCATTTTCCATGCTTACTGTTGGAATTTATTTTATCATTTGGTTAAAATATAATTGATAACCTCCCTCTAAAATTTCGAATACATTTCTATTTCCTTATTATTTTAATAATCATTAGAAATGTTATAAGAGGAAAGTCTAATGGGGAAGTGCCTGTTAGTTAACACCAGTTGCAATGTTCTGTCAAGGAAAATTAATTCTATTTCCTTAATACCATACACCAATTCAGGACTTAAACAAATGCCCATCCTTCAGAAAGAATGGAATCTTTTCACTTGATAAAGCAAAATACATAGTGTCTTTTTCAGCTGTTCTAGAAAACAACGCTGTTTTTGAGTTTCGTTTATAAAACATAAATACCAGATTGTTATTCTTGCCATCTTGTATACAAATATAGCATGAGGACAGTGATCTTTTTTGTACGATGAGATGACAGAAATTATAAATTTAACCAAAATCTCACGTGAGAAATTATTTCTTAATTATAACTATTCCAAATATTATTGCTTTGCCTTCTTTTATAGAGAGAGGTTAAAACATTCCATTTAGTGAATTGAGACGACAGTATTGTGTCTGTGTCACAGAAAGGACTCGGGACTTGGACTCAGATAACCAGATTTCTTCTTTTGTCTCTGTTAATCCTTCGATTATTGAGAAACACATTTCCTTATTAAAAAATTACATTTTGGGGGCAGATAGTCAGGAGGACCTGAATTCAAATGTGGCCTCAGACACTTCATACTTACTGTGTGACCTTGGGCAAGTCATTTAATTCACCCATTGCCCTGCCTTCCCTGCTTCAAAACAGAAAAACAAAAAACAAAAATCACATTTTTGTGGGGGCGGGAGACCAGTATAGAGGGAAAGACTTTGGTCAGAGAGAGCAGAGGAAAAGAGGAGGGACATGGAATTACACTACCAGCTGACCAGGCATTGGGAGGAAAAATCCGTGTGACTTTTTTTTAACCTTTTACTGTATCTTGGGGGCTTTTAGAAAGTAGGAAGAATGTATTGGTGAAGCCATAAAGGGAAATGGGAGTTAAGTTTTACCCACAAAAGGGGAACACTCATAAGTTAGGATCATTGTGACATGTTTTCCTGGAGGGTAGGGTATAATGACCTGTTCCATTTGAAAAGAATAGACATCAGGAGAATTTCTCTGAACAGGGGTCATGTTTTCCAGTTCTAGGGGAAGGAATAATTTGGGTCTACTGGAATCCAAATTAAAGGATAGGAAAACAGGGAACATAGTCCAAAGGGAAGATGTATTATCTTCAAGAGGCACAGCTGGTAAGGAAAAGAGGGGAATGTTCTCAGAGGCAAGATGAAGTCCAAAAGTAAGACATTCAGGTGGGAAATTAAGAAATAGCTGGCATGGGGGACCTCCTTAAAGGAAGTTCTCCAGCCTCCATTAAAAGAGGTTCCAGAATAGAGGATATTGATGATATTAAGGAGGAAATGAGTAGACAGAACTTCATTTTAGACCTGCTCCTGTCATTTTCTGTGTGATCTCAAGCTTACTATCTCTGGGCCTCACTTTCTTAATTTGTAAAATAGAAATTACAATATCTATGCAGCCAATTGCATAGGATTGTTTTGATCATGAAATGAATTTTGTTATTATCTTGCCTAGTTTATAAGCACCCCATGGAAGTTTAATGGATATGGGATTAAATTTGTAAATTAATTTAAATAGAATCCTCATTTTGATTGCATTGGGGGAAAGCTAACTATGAGTAATGAATTTTCTTCTAATTATTTAACTCAATCTTTACTTCTTTAAAGAGTCTTTTATGATTGTGTTTGTGTGCCTTATTAAAATGACTACTAGAGACTTCATGCATTTTGTCATTATTATGAATGGAATTTCTATTCTGGTTTTTATTATCATTGCAGAGAAATGTTGGTAATTTTTGTGGATTTCTTTTGTATTCTGCTATTTTATAAACAGTATCAGTAAATAGGATAAAAAAAATAAATCTCCCAAAGTTAGTACCATTTCTACATAGCAGTAACTAAATCCAAGGAGAAAATAGTAGGGGAAATCTCATTCAGAATAACTATAAAATACATAAAATATTTTTATTTTTAAAAACAATTTATGTGGCATAAGAACTCTCTGTTCTGTAAATGTTTGATAGAATTCAGCAGTAACTCTACTTCTACAGCTTTTTTCTTATGATTTAATTTGTGAACTTCTCAAATCCTCTTTCTCAGATTGACTTATTTAAACTATTTTCTATTTTGCTAATTTTAGAATTTTATATTATTACAAAACTGCACACATTTAAGTTTTTAACATTACTAGCATTTAATTTGATGTATTTGCTTCTGATTACTTTAAAAAATTGCCTCTCCATTTATGATGTGTTGGTCCTTCTTGTGTTTTACTTTTGTGATGTGTTTTTATCTTCTTTGTGCCTTCCTCAGAGATTATCTCCAATTTATCTTGTATAAATCCTGTTTGTGTATGATTGTTTGGGTATTGTCTCACCCCTTAATCTGTGAGCCTCTGGAGAGCAGGAACTGTTTTTGTTTTTTAGGGGTTCTTTTGTTTTTTGTTTTTGCCTTTCTTTGTATCTCCAGCACTGAGCTGTGTTTGGCAGCCTGACATATAACAGGAGATTAGTTGTTGACCTGTTTATTTAAAAAGATCAAATGAACTAATAATCACTACGTATGCATATAAATTTTATTAGCTCTTTCAGAAAACAACTCTTTGTTTTACTCATTATTTCATTTCTAAAATATTTTTAATTCTTTATTTCTTATAGTAAAGTAGAAAGAATACTGAATTTGGAATCAGAGCACCTGGGTGTTAATCCCAACTCTTGCTTTCTAGCAGTGTGACCTAGGCAAGATATTTAAAGTCTTCAGCTTCAGTTTTCTTAGCTTCAAAATAATGTAGTTAAACCAGTTTACCTTCTTCCTTCTCTAAGTTCCTGATCCTTTTATGTCTCCTTTGTCTTTTTTGGCTATTATTAATTTGCTGGTTTTATAATCTTTAATATGTTATAATTAATAATTGAGTAATCTTTGCTTTCTCTTCTGCTAATATACATCTCGAATTGTAATTTTCTCCCTAGAACTGTTTAGCTGTATACCATAAGTTATGGTATACTCGATGACAGCATTATTGTCTTTAATAATTTAATAAGATTTCTATGGTTGTGTCTTTGACTCAAACATATACATATGCATATATGTGTACATGAATGTGTGTGTACATATATATGCATAAACATATTTAAAATCCCCTTTTGAGATTTTATCCTTTTTCATATTTTCTTAATTAAATATAACTTTGGTTATTTTATTAGGTGAAAAACTCTATCTTTAAATTCTCCATATTTTCAGGAGTTTTATGTCCTAGTAAAAGATCAATACATGTAAAAATCCTATGGAAGTCTAAGAAATATATTAAGATTCCCATTCATTGTTCTCCATAGGCCTTAAATCCAATTTTCCTAACATTCTGTTCAAGTCTATAATGTTCTCATTGCTCATCTTTCTGTTAGTTTTCTCACGCTCTGATGGAGGAATGCTAAAGTCACCTACAATTAGTGTGATATATCACACATATCTTTTTTGAATTTCAGTTAGCTTTTCCTTTAAATACTTGATTGCTGTTATTCAGGGAATGCATGTTTAATAGTGACATTATTTAATATTCTAACTTAACCTTAATAATAAATAAATAATAAAGCTTTTTTGTCGGTCTGTCTTGGCAATTATCTGTTTTGGTGATTCCCTTATCTGAAATCAGGATTTCAATTAAGGCTTTTTTTGCATTCAAGTAAAGCATAAATTTAATTTCATTCTCTTATTTTGAAATTGCATCATTTCCTGTAATATGATATTCAGGCTTTTTGTTTCTTCATATTTTTTGAGGAGATAAATAATTCTCAGATTGGTTTGCCAACCGTTCTGTAGCTCTATTGACTTGGTTTGTCAAGATCAGAAGGATTCTTGTACTTTTGTTTTTTTTGTTTGTTTTTACTATTGTTTATTCTGTCATCCCAGAATTTTTATTTTGGGGTTCTTCTTGGCCTTTTCAACCCTTAAAATGGAATAAAATGCTTTATTGAGATTTTCTACCATCCTTTCTAATTTTTTGACTTTCTTTTACCCCTTCTCCTTCCCTTTTCCCTTTCTTCCCTTTTCCCTTTCCTTTCCCCATCCTTTTCATTCTCTTCCTCTTTCATTCCCTATGTTGTTCTTTTTCCTTCCCTTTCCTGTGATTTTATCCAATAAAGAGAATTCCTAGAAAACAAATCACTTCTACCAGTACAGATTGGGAACCATTCTGCAATTTTATATCCTTAGAGAGTTTTCCAGGCCACTGAGAAGTGAAGTTACTTACCCATGGTTGTGTAGTCAATATATGTCCGAAGTGGTACTCCATACTAGGTCTTCTTAATTCCAATATCAGCTTTCTATCCTCTATATTATGCTTCCTGTATTTTTCAGGATTTCTAGAATTTTGCCAGTAGTATTACTTGGCAGCAAGAAATCATGATTAAGATATTTATTTCTGTTAAACTTTATCTTACTAGATTCTAAACTTTCAAGATCTTTTTGAATGTTGACTCTGTCATTTAGTTAAAAAAAAATCTCCTTATCCAAGCTTTGTGCCATATACAGACTTGATAAGCATTTCATCTTTACCTTCAAACCAAGTCACTGATAAAAATATTATTCAATCAATAAACATTTTAAAACTACTATGTGCCAAGCACTGTGCTGAAGTTTTTTGTTTGTTTGTTTGTTTCTTCATATTTTTCTAGGGACACAATAATTATCAGATTGATTCACCAAACTCTGTCCCCTAGCTCTTTTGGCTTGGTTTGTCAAAATCTGATGTATTCATCCAGGTGTACTTTTTTTGTTTTGTTTCATTTGTTTTTACTGTTGTTAATAAATAACAATTGTCCCAATATTTTGATGATACAAATATGAAAAAATAAAATTAAAAAAGACAGTCCTTGCCCTCAAGGAGCTTATAGTCTAAAGCTGAAACACAGTACACAAAAGGAAGCTAAAAAGAGGAGGGGAAAAGAAGGGAATGTTCTCTGGGAAAAGATGAAGTCCAAAGTAGTGTATTCGAGTGGAAGATTAAGAGATGGTTGACCTGGGGGACCTCCTTAAAGGAGGTTCTCTACCTTCCATTAAAAGAATTCTCAGGCTAGAGAGTACTGATGATATTAAGCAGAAGAAATGCATTTCAGACTTGTTCCTGCCGTTTTCTGTGATCTCCAGCTTATAATCTCTGGGACTCAGTTTCCTTATTTTTAAAACAGAAATTGTAATATCTGTCCTGCCTAACCCATAGGGCTATATTGATGAAAAAATCAATTCTATATATATTAGAAAGTGTTTTACAAAAGTCCTTTACATATACCAAGTATTGCTATTGTTAAGTACCTGTCAGTAAAGAAACTAATCTGAAGTAACTTTCTGCTTAATAACTTAGTCATTCACAGTTCCCTGGCTGCTTAATCATGCTTTCATCTAGGTTTCCTATTCTAGGAAGTAGCTCATAAGCAATATTTAGGTGCAATCAGTCATGATTCTGCCCTTCAATATATCATTAAAAGCCAGTTATTCATGTGATTTAATGTACCTTAAACCTTTATCTCTGGCGTTGGGTCAAATTCTTTGACATTCTCCCCAATTCCTATCTCTCCTTCAGCCTCTCAACTTCTCTTACACAGAGAGAGCAGATTCTTAAATAAGGTAGTTTCCCAATGAGAATATGCTCCTCCTAATGAAGAATGAGGATAAGAGAAAACATTTTCCAGGGCATTTGCATCAGTGTGCTGATTCCATTTGGAGCTTTGGACTACCCTAATAGCCACCTAATATCCCCCTTTATCAAAGTGAAATAAAAAAATCCCAACCTTCCATGACAGTAGAAATTCTCTCCTACAAGAAAAACAAATACCACTGTAGTGTATAAATGGAGAGATAATTTGAAGTCATGAGGGAAAAAAAGAAGTGCAAAACCATGAAAAGATCCTGGATCATTGGTATTAAGTTCAGCTACTTCAGGGTTTATGTATTTCTTCCTAATTATACGTATTCAAGGTTTTTTTAAAAATCATAATCCAGTTGTGAAAATTAATTTCTACAGCTTTCAGTTATTAGATGCATATCCTTTATATGAATCAAGATGATAATGTGAATTTTATTTCTGTTTCTTTATGTCTCAACAGAATGCTGCACCTTTCCATGTTACTGTCCAAGAGGATAACAGCATTGTTGTCTCCCTGGAAGCTTCAGATGTCGTGAGTTCATCATCTGTATATATTGTGAAGATAACTGGCGAATCTAAGAATTATTTCTTCCAGTTTGAGGAATTTAACAGCACACTGCCTGCGCCTGTGGTCTTCAATGCCAGTTATCATGGTCTTTATTACATAATCACTTTGGTGGTGGTGAATGCAAATGTTATGATCAAACCAGCCAGATCAATCACTGTGTTAACAAGTAAGTACTCTCTTCAGTATGACCCTCCAACTACCTTCTTTGGATGCGTATTCCTATAAGTACATACCAAAAATAATTTGCTTGAATTGGAAAGGCAGTAGACCTAGTCAGGATACCTAGTTTTTAGTCTTAATTCTGCAACTAAATCCTTAGGTGAGGAAACTATCAGTTTTCACATTTTTAAGATGAAGTTAGATCAAATGATAGCTCCAGTATAATATTCATTTCAAGCTCCAGTATAATCTATTGTTAAAATATGAAGAGAAAAACAAAAAGATTAGGAGAATAGGAAGGAAGGATGATAGAGAAAGTGAAAAGAGAGGAATATGTGGTGAGCAACAGCAGGATGACAACACAAATTTCCTAGAATTCACTGCACTTTGGTTGGCTGTAAGATATTACATATATCTCCATCTGATCATGCAATTATTTTGCCTAAAATTTAATGAATCCTTGTTGTCTATGCAATATAGCATAAGCATCAGAGAGTGACAATTAAGATCCTCTACCGTTTGGCTCCAATTTACCTTTCCAATTTTATGTCATGCATACATCCTTTCATGTTCACTGGAAATTAGGAATTTTCAGGTAGGATCCACAATAATTTGTGACTTCCTATGGGATAGTAATGATTTTAGCAACAAGGAATCTACTCTAGGCTGATCAGATTGCTAGAAGGTATTCGTTGTTGCTTAAAATCATTCTTAATAGACTAACTAACCTCTTGTCAGTGGGTTAGATTATTTGGGTGTTATCAAAGGTCAGCACCCCAAAGAACACAATAGTCTTTCGTCTGTTGTTCTACCTTTAGTGGTTCCATTAATATGGTCACTTTTTCCAGTTGTTGAGCTGGGAACCAGCAATTTTCATCCTGTATGATTATTGCCTATTCTTATCTTGAGCAATATTTATCCATAGTGTTCCATAAATTCTCCATGAAGTATCTACACACCATGCTGGAGGCTTTCCTATGATTCTTTTGATACGTCAATTTTACTGGTATGACATTATCTGTGTATTAGCCCTCGCTCTCATGGCATTATTAGCCCATTCCCTTTTCCATTAATGCTTCTCCTTGATGATATTTTTGCATAAGGAATACTTCTTGTGTACAAGCTATCGTTGGTATCTATGTTTCACCTACTGAAATGTATCGTGTCTCGCTATTGTTTTCTGGGTCACCTGTGACTCAGTCTCCTGCGGTCCTCGTGTTTCATGATTCACAGCCATTTGGCACGCTTCTGGGTATATTGGCATTTTAATGATGGATTTTTGCAGAGAGGAATAACTATAGATATCTATGTAAGTCTACATGGATACTTTATTAAAAAATTATTTTATTTGAACATAAGAGCTCATTAACCTGAAAGGCTGTGTGCCCTTTGACTCCTCACTATGACTTATCCCACATATGCAATCAGTTGCTAAGTGTAATATTGATTTCACATCTTCAACATGTCCCTTCTCTCCCTTGACTCAAGCCTAGTTGAGTCCTTTATCAACTTTTGCCCAAACTATTGCAGTAATTCCTCAATTTGTCTTCTTACCTCCAGCCTTTCCCCTTTCCAATCCATATTCCAAAACTTAATTGCTAAAGCACAGGTCTTACCATGACCTTCTCCTGCTTAAGAAGCTTCAGTGATTCTCCACTGCCTCTGAAAAAACTGATCTGTAAAGCCTTTCATAGTCTGCCTCCAATGGGAATTACACATTATTCTTCCTCAAACACTGATTGCTCTAGCCTACCTATTGTATTAGCAAGCACCCTAGCACACCCAGGATGGCCTGCTAGCATAGGTTCTTTGATCTGCTTGACTAAAGGAAAGGCAACTTTTAAAGGTGTGAACAATCTTACTTTAATTATATTCACTAGATCAGGGGAAAGGTTCTCCTGAACATGGAGAAAATACAAACAGGGAAATTAGCACAGAGATTCAACAGACAGAGCTCCTGCTGTCTGAACAAAGTACGTACAAAGTACATACACATACACCACTGGCTCTGGAGAGCACAAACTTCTAAGTAGTCAGGGGGCTCTTAACAAACGGCTATGCAGAGTCCTGTCTAGGGAACCAAAAGGTCCTTCTCATATGTGAACTCCCAAAGCCAAATGCCAACCTCCCAGAATATATATAACAAAGACTCGACCCCTGACTGGCTCAAGCCAGAAGGCAGAAAACCTACATGACTCAGCACAGCTGTGAATTATCAGGGTTCAAAAGAGATTAATCCTTCAGATGTTTGCAATGTAGTCTGAGCCTGGGAAATTGAACTCCAGAAAGAAAACAACAAAAATCTCACCTTGCTTGTGCTTATACCTATCCGTCTGTAGTTCTCTGCATATGGTGTGAGTCTCATACAAGTTATTGTCCAATGCCTGGAATGTTCTCTTCCCTCTCACTTTGTCAGAACACCCAACCCCATTCAAGGCTCAGTACAAGAGCTACATTCTTCATGAGCTCCTTCTGATTATCCTGGTCATTCATGTCCCCTACCTCCCAAAAGGACTTTGTATTTATTTTTTTATATCTTGTATTTCCTTATCTGGGTGTTCTCCTAGAAGAATGTAAGCTTGCAAGAGCAAGGATGGTTTCATATCTGTCCTTTCTATTCCTAGTACACAGCACCTAGTAGTTGTTTAAATGCTTGTTCAATTGAATTGAATTACCTATAATTTTATAATAAAAATCTGCTGATCACTTGAAAGCCTGATTAATCTTTAGTTTGAGCAATGTGTTGAACAAGAGCCTGTTTTAGGTCAAGGTAGTAGATTTTAGAGAGGAGGAATAATTTTTGGTCCGATGGCATATCCACAAGAATGGTTGTGCCATGTAATTTGCTGGTACAAAACTTCATAGAGTCAATGAACCTGAACTTAAATAAAGCACTATTACCCATAGCATAGTGAATACCATAATGAGGTAAATCATGAACTACCAACTATTAATTGGTACTAATTACCAATAAAAGAATACATTGAAATGAAGTGGAAAGCTAACCTCATTCACGATAGTCAAATTGACTTTGTCATTGCTCCTGGAAAGAGTATGTCATTTCAACTCTTCTTGGGCTCTTCCTCATTATCCCTACAACTTTCCAAATGAATATGCTCCTTCCTGCTTACCACTCTTCTTATATATTCTATGAGCTCCTTGCAGGAGGAACTATCTTCTATTTTAGATGTATACCTTGAATGCTTAACACGATGCTTGGCGCAAAGCAAGCACTTGTGGCTTAATGAGTAGAACACCAGACCTACCGTAAAGATAGACGTGAGTTCAAATCCAGCTTTTGTTCTTTATCAGTTGTGTGACCCTGGGCAAATCACATAACCTCTGCTTACCTTAGTTTGTAAAAAGCACCTACTTCTCAGGATTATTGTAAGGATAAAATGAAAATATTCACAAACTGCTTTACAGAGCTTAAAGAACTATATGAATTCTAGATATTATAATTAAATGGTTTTTAATTAATTTATTCATTCATTCATGAAATATTATAAAACAAGAAATTGAGTAATTAGTATGTGCATATGATACATAATTACCTTCCCCAAAATCTTCCCCATTTAGAAAAGTAAAGCTTCGGGGGCAGCTAGGTGGCACAGTGAGTAGCAAACTGGCTCTGAAGTCACTTAACCCCAACTGCCCTGCTTTCCCCCGTCAAAAAAAAATAGCAAAACTTCAAAGGAAGTGGACAAAATATATAAAGCAATATATAAAGTAAAATAAGTTTTGGGGGGAAGGGTTGGGACCTCTGATTTCCTTAATGTAGAGGCCTCCTTGTGTGAAAATTCTCTCTACCAATGAAGAGCAGTTTACAATATTAGAGGGCTGACTCGTATACAGAGGGGTCGTGCCTTGCCCAGGGTCATATAACCTTTTATCGGTCAGACTTAAACTCAAATCTTCCTAAGTAGGAAACTGGCTGTTTAGCCACTAAGCCAAGGACCACAAATAAGAATCCTAAGACTTGGCTACTCAAAGTTAGTTCAAATCCATATTTCGCTTCCAGAATAAGAGTGCTAATCGTGTCCTCTGCTGAAAAATCTTCAGTGGCTCTCTATTGCTAGTTAAATAAAGTTCAGCTTTTCTTTTGGCATTTAAGACCTTCTGCAACCTGTTATCAACCATATCTCATGCCCCTCCTGTCTCCGTATTCTATGTTCCAGCCATACTGTTTTGATTTGGCTGGATTTTTGCCTTTTGTTTATACACCAAATTCTGGCTTTGCAGGCAACCTAAAGGCCTTATCATCACCACCTGATAAGCAGGCACAAAATAGTTTTAAAATGCCTGTGAATGCTCTGAAGTGGAGACCCAAGACCCTCCCTTCCCTGTCATTAGGTATTTCCAGAAGCAGGTTCACCAAATGTGAACTAGAATTGAGCCTTTGTAGACCTTACCCTGTCAAATATAGAACATTAGAGCTTTGAGAAAAGTTAGAAATTAAATCATTCTACCACCTAATTTCACAGATGGGAGAATTGAGTTCAAGAGGTTAAGTGACTTTCCCATGATCCCACAAATAGTTAGTGGCGGGGCTAAGCTCATAACCTAGATCTTTTGAATCTTAATCCTGTGTTCAACACTTGCTGTATCATGAATAGAACAAGCAAAAGGAGACAGATTTGACCCTAGTCCTCAATATAACACCAAGTGGATGTGTGCCCCCAAGGAAAATAATTTTTTCTTCCAATAAGCCTCAGTGGTCCTCTTGGTAGAAGAAGCTGTCAGATGATACCTGTCTTACCTACCCTATGGCATTGTGAGGAGTTAACTAGGGGAAGGTACTTTGCAAAGTATATGTTGTGCAAAAATTTTGTTATTGTTACTACACTGATTTAATTTCAGTCACATGTGTTTTGTTTCCCACCTTGTCATGGATGCATAATGGTGATCCAACAAGATGGAGAAAATATTACTAATGCAGGTTACACTTAAAAGTGTGTCATGCATATATTTTGGGGGGGGAGAGCCAGTTGCTAATCATTTATCAACATGTTGCTGAACTTAAATGTATCTTTCTATTTCTAGGAAACGATGTTATTCTTAATACACAGTAAAATCAAATTAGATTTCTTCTCTTCAATATTACCCTGTTGACTCAAAAGAACTTACAGCACATTAAAATCCCCTGTGTCTTTTTCAAACTGCTTCCTCCATCTTGTACTTGTGAAGTTCATTTTCTGAAACTGAATGTAAGACTTCACATTTATCCTTTCTGAATGTCATCTTATTAGATTCAGTCTGATGCTTTAGCCTGTCCGTATCTTTTTGGATCCTGATTCTGTCAGCTGTCAGCCACTGTGATAGCTATCCCTCCTGGGTTTATGTAATATGCAAATTTAATGAAGCTCATTTATAATTTTAAGTATTGTACTATAATATTTGCATTTGCACTCAGCACAGGTGTGAAGATTTGAAACTGAGTTATTTCATTCCAAGTCGACTGGAACAGAAAAAGGCGACAAACGAGTGGAGATTTCAAAATGCCTTCAGTTTAAAAATTTAACTATATTGGAGGATCATAAACAATAGAAGAAAATTAAATATATGAACTCCTGTTACAGTGCTTATTAACTTTCAGATGTTTGACAGTAGCTTTGATCTAAAACCCTTGTGCCCTAAGCTATAAAAAGTGAGATGGCAGCCTTTCTCTTCTAGAAAGAAAACCCGGATGACAGAGGAGGTGGAAAAAGAAAGCTTATTCTTTTCTGACATCCATTTGCCATTGGCATTCATTCTGGTGCTTTTAGTTCAAGAGCCAGCAGTCAGATTTGGTTAGAAATCATACTGGGCTCCACAAAGGAACTTCAAATGATTTGAGGGTTCTTATGGAATAAGAAAAGGTGGTAAGAGTTTGGGGCTAGATGTTATGTGAATTCAAGTCATATGTGGCATCTGCTGGCTTCAGTTAGGCCAGAGCTGAAATCAAGCTCATGATAATAAATTTTAATTTGAAAATATTCCTCATGATCTATATAGGCATATTTAGATCAGATGTATGAATGACTTTACTATTATAGTGAAGGTTGCATGGCCCTTAAGAAAATCCTAGTGGAAACAACTGATTTAAAATTTATCCTGACCGCTTTGGAACACAAAGAGAGATTGCAGTTTGTCATATAGCCAGCCCTCAGTCAAAACTTCCAGAATTAAAGTGAATTGCCCAAACCAAATTTAATTTGTATCTTATATGGAGTCATTATTTCACCTGAGGCAAATATGGGGGCCAAGATGGGAGTATGACAATCAGAACATATGTGTAGTCACAAT
>CM053585.1:410773696-410822662 GCA_028646515.1 Pseudochirops corinnae
CTGTGGAACTCTGCTTCCAGAGGGAACAGCTTTGTCCCAAATCGCTGGGGTTTTCCCAGCTGCTGGGGCTTTTAGGAGGCTGCTGGGTCCCTCCTGGGGGGGGGGGGGGTGCTCTGGCTCACTGAAAAAAAAAAAAAAACCCAGAACCACCACCCAAGACCACGATCCGGATCCAGGCCGTTCAACATGAGAGCACTTGGCCTCTGAATGATTGCTTGCCCCCCCTGCAGTCTGCAGACTGGAGCCTCTGAAGTGGCAATGTGGAGGCGGGTGCAGAACCTCCGCTCCCTGCTTCTTTGCCCTGGAGGCGGCTTGGCCAGACCCGCTTTTCTTCCCCAGTTTTTAGCCAAATTCCACTAACCTTAGTCCTTTTTTCTCATGGCTTGATAATTCTGGATACTGCCAAAGCTGCTGCAGATCCGCTCTCCTGAAGCTCCAGCGGAGGCGGGGCTCAGCCGTTTCAGGCTGGACTGGTTTCAGCTCTCAGAGTTGAAATGGTCATTTTGGGCCGAGCTGCCTTCAGCAGGAAATATATCTGTGTGCATTTTAGAGCCCTAGAATTTGTTTAGAGTCATATTTTTTGGGTATTTGATGTGGCTGTGTCAGAGCTGTGATTTCTTACTGCTCCTACGCTATTCTTGGCTCCTCTATTCTTCCCATTCTGGATTTTAATTCATCCCTCCCTAGACTCATTGTACCGTGGAAAGAACACAGTGTTTAAAGTTGAAGGATCTGGAATGGAATCTTGGTTCTACCATTTACTGCCTGTGTGATCTTGGCAAGCCTCTTAACCCCTCTGGACCTCAGTTCACTAATCTATGAAGTGAGGGGATTGGACCAGGTGACCCACATATCCTTCCCAGCTCTATGATTCTATGAACTAGAATCACCAATTTTGAGACAGAATGGAAAGAATGAGGTGATGCAGTGGATAGAGTGCCTGGACTAAAGCCAGAAAGATCTCAGTTCAAATCCAACCTCAGATACTTACTAGCTATGTGACCCTGGCCAAGTCACTTAACCTGTCTGCCTCAGGTTCCTTGTCTGTAAAATAGTGATAATAATAGCACTGACCTCACTCGGGTTGTTGTGAGGATTGAATGAGATAATTGTAAAGTGCTTAGCACAGTGTAAATGCTATATACATAGCATTATATATAGCTTTATACATAGTGAATGCTATATAATTGTTAACTACTACTATTATTATTATAATGGAAGAAGCACTGAGCTTGTTAGAACACATGGTTTTGAATTGAGTATCTACCACCTCTTAACTCTGTGAACTTGGATTAACTTCTTTGAGCCTCAGTTCTTTCATCTGTAAAATGGGGACAATATTATTTGCACTCCAACCTACCTCATAATTTTTTTTTAAATAACAAAGGAGAGAATGGATTTGAAAATGATTGGTACCAGTAAAGTTCTATATAAAGTGGTTATTATCAGTTTCATTTGTTAAATTAAAAGAATAGAGGTTCACTCCTAAATGAAAACATTTTGCCAGTTATCACTGATGCAAGATTTCCTCTCATCTGTCTTCTGTTTTTTCTGCTATTGGCTACATTTGACTGAAAATAGGATCTTTGTAGAAAGCTCAGAATTTTCTTTCTTGCTGCCTATTCCCTTGAAGACTCAAGCAGCCTTTTATCCTACTGCTATGTGGTTTTTTTGAAGGCTAGTTGTGACATGAACTTCAGATCATGACTTCAAATAAGAAAGTAAGCAGCTGGAGATGAACTTTGATGTAATGGAGACTCAGTTTTACTGCCAAAATTCTTGTCAGAAATGACAGAAAATATTTTATTTCTAACTTGAAATGTCTAAAGAGATTCTCGGAGACGTCCAGGATATTTAATGAATCCTAAAGCAGCAGTAAGATCTTCTGTTGTGGTTAATTTTCATTTGTTACCCATTGAGGATTATGTAGACGACCTTCCTTAACATTCACCTTCTTCCATTTGGAACAAGTCATTTTTACATAAAAATAAAGAAGGAGTACATGCAATCTCAGTTTCTAGATTCATAGTCTCAAACACTCCATATTATGTGTCTAAGTGTATTGTAAAAATGAAATTCGAATTCTAAGCTTCATTATTCCTTTATGTCAGCCTTTGCCTAGAATCAAGTCAACAAGTATTTATCAGGAACCTTCTATGTGCCAAGCACTGTGCTAAATTCTGAGAATGCAAAGAAAAACAAAAATAATCCATGCTCTCAAGGAGCTCGCAGTTGAATGGGGAGAACAACTAAGTATAAACAAGATATATAGAGGGAGTCATTAACAGATGGCAGTCAGTGGAATTAAGAAAATGGCATGTTTTTGCAAGGGATTGTGGGGGGCCAGTGTCACTGAATCATAGAGGATGGGGAAGGCAGAAAAGTATAAGACTGGAAAGGTAGGAAGAGAGCTAGTTGTGAAAGTCTTTAAAAGGCATGTTGAAGATTTTAATTTGTCCTAGAAGGAATAGGGAGCCCCTTGGGTTTTCTTAATAAGTGCGGAGGGTGGTAATATGGTCAGCCCTGTGCTTTAGGAAAATCAATTAGGGAGCTAAGTGGAAGATGGATAGAATTAATATTTTGACCAGATAAACTTAATTAACACCGTTAATTAAGCCCCACCATTCCTGTACCTTCTGATCCTTATTCTTTGTCCAGTTAATTTGTCCATATTGATCTCAAACTCCAATAAATCCATATTCTTTTTTTTTTAATGATTTAGAAAACTCTACTGAATTTTTAACAGTGGATGAGGAAGCACATGAATTTGTCACTGAACTGAACGAGCCTGGGAAATATAAATTATCGGTGACAACTTTTAGTTCCTCCGGATCTTGTGAAACAAGGGGAAGTCAATCAGCCAAATCAATTAGCTTTTATATCAGTAAGTACCAATGAAAACAACAATAATGATTCGGGTGAAAAGACTGATAACACTTCAGATTATTTACTGAGTTTTAGGGACCTTGTGAAGCCTACAAGGTCAGGACAGGCTGGATCCCATTGGTTGTTCAGTTGGTAAGAACACTTCTAGTAGAGCCAGTGGGTGATGTTGTGACTATGGCACTTGCAGTGGGCCACCTCATAACCAGGTTCAGGTGTGAGCAGAGTTGTGAGGTAAACCAGGCCAGGTGGGCTGTTCAGGATAGAACTTCAAACTCCGTTTATTGATACAAGGAGCAAGGTTTTTATAGAGCAATGAGACAAAGAAGGTAACTATCGGTCACTCTGTTTTCCATTACTGTTTTGTTTAGTTCCAGCGATGTCAGGCAATCCTTGAAGCCTATCATGTCCATTCTTTATCTAGTGTTCCCATTTCACACTGGATGGGCTGTACACTCCCTTGTACTTAGTTCCCTTTGCATCACTATTATCAGGGTAAGAATTCAGAGTGCTCTGTTCCCTGCATGTCACCGAGAGTGGTGAGCCAACATTCGGTTGGCCTGGGAGCAGCTGCAAGAAGCTGGCTGCTTCTACCTGCCAAACTGGAGTTGGCCCTCAACAGGCACTGGCATTGGAGTCAGGAAAATCTGAATTCAAATCCTGCCTCAAACAATTACCAGCTGTATGGCCCAGGGGCAAGATCTCTATCAACCTCCATTTCTTCATCCATAAAATGAGATAATAATAGCACCTACCCCATGAGGTTGTAGGGAAGGGGAAAGGAGGAAAGAAGGATGAGCATTTATATAGCACCTATGCAAGGCCGAGCATTGTGCTAAGCAGTTTTTATAAATGTGATCTCATTGGATCCTCACAACAGCTTTTTTGAGGTAGGTGTTGTTATTATTGCCAATTTCCTGTTGAGGAAACTGAGGTTAAATGAGTTGCCCAGGGTCATACAACTAGTATGTGTCTGAGGCTGGATTTGAACTCAGGTCTTCCTGATTGCAGGTCTAAGTTCTATCTACTGTACCACCTAACTGCCTATACTGAGGATCAAATGAAGTAACATATGTAGAGTACTTTGCAAACCTTAAAGCACCATATGCAGTCAAGCAATTATTATTGAGAGGCTATTTGGTTCAGTAGATAGAGAACTGGTCTCACAGCAAGAATGACCTGGATTTGACCACCTTTACCATATGACTGTGTGACCCTGGGTAAGTCAATTAGGTTTCAATGCTCTGGGTCAGAGGTGTCAAACTAGAAGTGTTTAACCAAGTTAAAATATAATTGAGAAATACTTAACAAAATAAAAACACAATAAAACATAGGTAACACTACTAAAATTAGGTCAATATGCAGCCTGCAGTGATGGGTTGTTGGCACCCTCTCCCCACCTCCACTTTCTATTTGATTTTGACATTACTATCCTAGCTAGGCACCTCTTAATGACTATAAATTGCTGATCTTTGTTGATAGAGGGCATTTTCTTACCTGGTGGTTTCCAGGACCCATGAAATCCCAGGTCCGTTCTCCATCCTGATCTTGTCATTTGTTAAACTGACTCTCCAATATGGGCATCCTTGAATTTATGCAAAACTTTTATAACAACCTATATTATCAAGTGCTTATTATGTTCAAAACATTGTGATAGGCACTGAGGATACAAACTAAAATCCCTGCTCGTTATAGGAATTTACCTTTTTCTAATGAGGGAAACAACATACAAGGTAACTACAGAGTAATTGGAAGATATCTTTAAACAGGATTTACAATGAGTTTCTGATGAAAGAGAAAATATAGAGAACCTAAAATAAAAATATTCATACAATCCAGTTATCATTCAGTCCAAGGAAGGTTTATTTCCCAAAAGAAGTTGAAGGAGAGTAAAGCAAACCCTCTAGATCAGCCTAAAATTCTGTATTTAAAAACAATATTTCAGCCAAACCTCCCAAATTTGTAGGTTCTTTAGAAGTTCAAGGTCATTTACTCTGCTCATTTAGAAAGCCATTCATGGAATTTTGATCTATATAGAAAAAGTTAAAGGAGATGCAGAACAATTCAGTCACTTTCTAGAGGTATAGATATCACTCAAATAGTTGCTGAAATTTATAAATTTTTTTAATTTTACAAAAACAAAAAAATAATTAATGGTTCTCTATGAAGTTTTTGCTTGGAGGCCTAAGTCCCCCAAGTCTTTATTGTCAAATTTAATAAAAGTGCTACTTGTATATGTATTTAATAAACATTGCTGCAAAATTTCTGAGGTTTATTTTAAGTGAAGACCTTTAGGATGGTTTGCATCCCTTTCCAAGTACAATAATGTTATCCTCTCACAGCTGAGGACTGTACTGTGCACAGCACTCAGCTCAAGTGGCATCTCCTCCTTGAGCTCTTCTCTGACTTCTTTAGTCAAATTAATGTTCCCCTTCTCTGAATTCTTATTGCACCTTGCACTAGCATGCAGTGTGTCACTGCTGTATATTTTCTCTAATTATTTTACAAATCTAAGTCTTGGCTCCTCAACCAAATTATGAACCCATCAAAGGCAAGGGCCAACTATCTTACTTTTCTTATCTCTCCCACAAATGTTAATACCCAGTGGTAATATGGTAGATGCCTAGGAACTGTAAAAAAAACAAAGATAAAACACAAGTCTTTTGTAAGGAGATTTCTCGAAATAGTGTCTAATCCAAGGGAATGATGCTAATGCTGAAATCGCAGGTTCAGAGGCAATTTTTAAAAAGTCAACAAGCATTTTTAAGAGTCTACTATGGGCCAGGCACCGTGCTAAGTGCTGGGATACAAAGAAAGGCAAAACAAGACAAAAAACAGAACCAGCTGTCAAGGAGCTCACAGTTCAGGAGAGACAACAAGCAAGCAAATGCTAGTATGAACTAACAAGTTATATACAGGTTAAATTGGAGCTAACCTCAGAGAGAAGGAACTAAGAATTAGGAAGAGGAAAAGCTTTTTGCAGAACAGAAGTTGAGATTTAAACTGAGTCTTAAAATCAGGGAAGCCAGAAGGCAGAGATGAAGAAAGCCAAGTTCGGGGCAGTGGGAAATTCCAGTTCCCTTCAAATGACCACTCCTCACAGGCAACTCCCATTGTAGAGGCTGTAACTCTAGCCCTTTGGGTTACCTCAAATTCAATAGATTCACAGCTTGTTTTATTTATCCTCAAATTCCTAACTGCTCTGATACTACTGAGATGGAAGCTAATTGGAATATATCTCAAGTTAATCAGATTTCTGTCTGCAGGAGACCCTGAGGGCAAAGGTGCTCTAAGCTTTGATGAAATGAGTTGTAGAAGTACCAGCTATCTGGTTAACAGAGAAATTAATACAGATGCAAATAATCATTATCTCTTTAGTTAGGGATTTGCCAGAAAGTTCAAGGACCCAATAAACAATAGAAATGAAGCTCACATTTTCCATTGAAGAGAAAATTGCTTGAGGTCGAGTGTTGAAGGAGTAATGTTGAGGAGTATGGAGAATGTCAGTCCAAAGGGCTCTCCCTCCAGTTCCTTTCACCTCTCTGAAATTACCTTTGAAAGGGAGAAGGAAAACAAGATAAGAAAAAAAACCAACCCACTAATGTTCTTTCATCTCTCCTGATGTGAACTACTCAGCATGCTTCCTACTGCCATTTGTATATTGCAGGTCCTATGGGAGAATGGATTGAAGAATTAACGGAGAAGCCTCAGCAAGTCCGTGTGAATGTTTTAAGCTCAACCACTGCCTTAATGTCCTGGACATCTTCTCAAGAGAGTGACAGCAATAACACGATTGTGTCTATTGTGTCTCTAACCTGCCAGAAACAAAAGGAAAGTCAAAGACTTGAAAAACATTATTGTACTCAGGTAAGACAAAAATCCCTAATTATGTAAACCCACCTGGTGTAACTCTGGGAGGCAAGGACTAACATAAGTTTCAAAACTCTCAGGTGATACTTAACTCCAGTAACTCTCTGCATCTGCCTCACGCATTCCTCATGGGTTCAGAGTAGTGTTACCAGAAACTAGAAGCATCTAGAAATAGTTTTGGCTGGCACTATTGACATTTTAAAATTTTTGTTTATGTTTAAAAATTGTTGTTTCCACTGAGAAGACTTGTTTTGAATGTCAGTTCAATTCAAGGGCTGCTCTTATTAAGGGTGCTCTGTGAAAGGTAGGGGTCTAGATGCTGGGGAAAGCAGGAATCCACCTGTGCTAGACTTGGAGTCAGGAAGACCTGAATTCAAATCTTGCCACAGAAACATACTAACAGCATCTCCCTGAGTAAGTTTCTTAATCTATTCTCCCTTCAGTTTCCTCAATGGTAAGTGGGGGTAATGAGCTACCTCTCAGGGTTCTTGTGAGGGCAAAATGAGAGAATATTTGCAAAGTGCTTTATAAACATTAAAGCGTTAGAGATTCTAGATATCACTGTTGAAGATGTTAGGGTGCTGACTCGGTCTAGGGGTACTGGGACCCTGAGAATACCAAGGCAGAGTTACCTGGAATGAATTCATGCACTTAAGCCTTCTTTCAGTCAGGTGGCAAAAGTTTTATTGTAATGCCAGTAGTAGTGAGCAAAGTTTCTTTGGGGAACTAGCAACTTAATGGGGGTGAATCTAAAGCTTATATAGAAAAGGGGCAGAGAAAGGAATGTTAAGACTGCTGATTAGGTAATGGAAGGGGTCCAGGTGTCTTTCAATGCAGGCATCAGTGATCTATGTATGGGAAAATTCAGGGAGTCTGCAGAGATAACGTCGTTGATACTAGACATTGATTAAAAGAGAAAAGAAAATTTTTTGTTCAGTTGCCAGAGGCATGGACATTAGGCAGGCACCCTGGGAAAGAGTCCTTGCTTAGGCCAGCACCTTGCACTGGTAGCTCTTATCTGAGGAATTACAGGGTCCATTCTGTCTGTGCCTTTAACAAGGAGAGAATTTTCTCATGAGGGGTGATGGGGCTCGGGGCTGGGTTACTTAGACATGGTCTTAGGACTTTTTGGGGTCCACGCTGTCAATATCCTTTTTGTTATTGTTAAGGAACCTAATGCCAGGGTTCCTCAGTGGGGTTGTGGAGAGTGCATCATAGATCCAACCAAGAGCATAGGGTATTGTCAAGAATATAATTGTTGTTGACCCTGAGACATAGAGCCATCTTTGCTTGAGACTTTCCCTTGCTATATTCTTTTGTGTTGAGTCCTAGCAGAGGGAACTAAGGGGCAACTGGGTGATGTAGTGGATAGAAGGCCTGAGGCCAGCAAGACTCATCTTCCTGAGTTCAAATGTGATCTTAGACACGTATTAGCTGTATGATCCTGGGCAAGTCACTTAATCCTGTTTGCCTCAGTCCCATCTGTAAAATGAACTGGGGATGGAAATGGCAAATCACTCCAGTATCTCACTCCAGTATCTTTGCCAAGAAAACCCCAAAAGGGATCATGAAGAGTTAGACAAAACTAAAAAGCAACTTAACAGCAACAACATCACAAGATAAACACATTGAGTTACAACAATGGAGCCTTGGGGCTAGAAAAGAGCATTGTACAGGGCAATGGAAACAAGGAAGGCTTATTCTAGTGGTCTGGAGCAAAGCTTTTCAGAAAGAATAAAGTCAGAGCTCAAAAATTGCTTGTTGAATTAAACAACTGATGAAACAAATATGCCTTTTCTATTTTCTCCACAGAATCAACCCCCCCCATTCATGTTAGAGATTAGGAAGCTAAAACCCAAATAAGTAAATGCCCATAGGTTCAACTGAATTGACTCTTTTTTGGTTTGACAAAGGCTTCGAACAGAACTAGAATCATAGTCTTCAATATTTGTAACCATAGAGGCATCCTCAGCTCCTCATTCCCACTCACCTTGCATTCTAACAGAATCATAGCTCTAGTTCTAGAAGGGCTATCAGAGGGCAGCTAAGTCTACTTCCTTCCTTTTACAAATAAGGAAACTGAGGCCCAGGGATAGTAAAGATTTGTCCCAGGGTCACACAGATAGTCCTCATCAGAGCTGGGATTTGAACCCAAGTCCTCTGATGCCAGATCAAGTGTTATTTCCACAATACCATGTCAATCAGTTGCCAGCACTTGCTGATTCTATTTGTACAACATTCATCCATTTTTTTCTATTAACATGGCCACCCTGTTGGTGTAGGCCTTCATCAGTGCTCTGGACAACTTCAATAGCCTCCTAACAAGTATCCCCTACCTCAGGTCCATCTTGCACATTGCTGCTGAGTGATTTTCCTATTGCAAAGATCTGCTCATGTCACCGTTTTGCTTAATGAATTGTAGTAGCTCCCTTTTATCTTTCGAATCAAATACAAACTCTTCGATTTGCTATTTAAAGCCTTTTACAGCGCAACTCACTTTTACAGCCTCATCCATTATTCCCTTTCCTGTACATTCTGCTAGATGCTATTGACATAATAATCCATCTCCCATTTCTATATCTCTGCATCAATTCTCCCTCATGCCTGAAATACACACTCACCACTGCCACTTGGATTCCCTAGTTTGGGGTTCAACAACCACCTTCTACATAAGGTCTTTGCTGATCCTCACACCTGCTCGTGCCAGCTGGTCCATGCTTTTCTACACTTAAAATATTGATCTCATCTGTTAGAATTTAAGCCCCTTGAGAGTTGAGACATTTTAATTTTTCTCTTTGCATTCCCACCACCTATACATATACATAGTAGGCATCTAAAAATGATGACTGATTTCTTCATTGACACTATGCACTGATATAATAAAGAAGCAAAAAGGAACATGGGGATCCCTGCAAAAGGCCACACAGAGCAGTCAGATGGGAAGGATATGTTTTTTGACCAGTGGGTTGACATCCCTTCCATACAGGATCTGCCTCACTGAATCAAATGATGGAATCTCCAGACAAATCATATTAGTCTTTATAGTTAGATGGAAGGAATTATGTGATCAAATTACTAGTGTTAAAGTGAGTAGGAATTCAAGGGGGTTGGGGAAGAAAGGAGGAAAATCCAGGCACGGGCAATATGAAAAACAAAGATACAAAGAGGGGAAAAGCAACAGGGCATGTCTCCAGAGTAGTGAGTAGCTGGTGGTGCAGTGGATAGAGTGCTGGGTCTGAAGTCAGGAAGACCTGAGTTTAAATCTAGCCTCAGATACCTCCTAGCTGTGTGACTCTGGGCAAAGCATTTGAACTCTGTTTACCTCCATTTACCCATCTGTAAACTGGGGATAATAGTAGTACTTGCTTTCCAAGGTTTTTGTGAGGACCAAATTAGATCATATATGCAAAGTACATAAAAGTGCCTGGCACACAGAAAGCACTGTGTAAATGGCAGCTATTATTATGATTGGGGTAAAAAGCAGAGGGTAGGAATATGAGAAAAGCCAGAAATGGAAGGTGCTACCATATTGAGGAGGGCTTTCAATGCCAGAAAATGAAATTTGAATTTTTTTTGGAAAGAGAGAGCCACTAAAGACTTTTGAAGAGTTGTAATACAACCAAATCTATCCATAGAATGATTATTCTGTTACTGTATTATTCTAGATGATGAACAGATTGAAAAGGCAAGAGAATGGAGGTAGAAAGATATGGTAGAAAGTTATTACACTTATGCCCATGATTGGTAATGAAAGCTTGTATAATATTTAAAATTATTAAGTCTTAAATATTCGTTTATATGATATGTCCCCTGTCAATAAAACATAAATTCCTCGACAACAGGTACTATTTTTATTTAGTCTAATTTCTTGTATATAATGAGCAGTTAATAACTACTTGTTGGATTGAATGGACCGGCTTGTATTTGGTAGTACTAGATGGGTTGGAGAGGAGGGGTAGCTACGATAGAGATTGTAGAGGTAGATGAGAAGTGAGGAGATGCAAAAATAATCAGCCTTCACTACAGGTTTGCTCCTTTAAATAACCCACAGAACCTTCAGGTTCAGACCACTTATTATCATTTTACAATTTATTTATTTTATTTATATTTGCTTTTTATTTCATATTTATGTTTATATTTATTTAGTCAATTCATTTAACTTTTTATTTATCATTTTAAAATTTATTTTTAAAAGAACACTAACGATAAGGACTAGGAAAGATGATCTTCTGAACATCGTTTTGCTATATAAAGATAATGAAGTTTTTTTTTCAGCCAAAGAAAAAGAAAGTTTATTAAAGATTCTTCACATTGGGTAGACTCTTAAGGAATCTGAGCATTTTGTGACATTTGTATCGACAAGCAGGCCAGATAGAATCTGAACCAGACTGAATCTGAACCAAGTTATTTTTTTAAAATAGGCAACATGTTATATTGAAAAGTTGACTAGACTAGGGACCAAGAGGTTTGTGTTTTAGTCCCAGATCTATCATTAATTAACTGTGTGACTTTGGGCAAGTCATTTTGCCCAAATGGATTTTGCCCTGTGGGTCTCTGTTTTCTCATCTACAAAATTAATGGGTCAGACTAAACTCCCAGATCTCTTACAGTTCTATAATTCCATGCCTTTGAAGGAAGAGAAGCTACAGTAATCCAGACACGGATCTCTAGGTTACCATAGCAATCTCTTTATGACTCTTCAGTTTAAGATGTTAGATTATCCTTGTGCTCTTAACAGATTTGGCTGTTGTCACACTTGATGTGTCTCTAGCACACAGCTACAGTTGCCATTGAAAGTTTTACCAGCAACACGAGTGCTTATATCTATCTCGTCACATAATTTAAATGCTGTGACTTTCCTATAGATTACTCTTCTTGACTATAAATCATTTCACTTTTGAAAACTCAGCTACAGGGCACTGAATTCTGTAGGTATCAGTAATTCATCATAGGTGTTCTACATACTGTTGACTCTTCTATTTCACGTATGGTGTGCCTAGTTTAAAATTCTTCCTAATGGGTCTTTTTTTTCTTTAGGTTAACTCAAGCAAAAGCATCATTGAAAATCTGGTTCCTGGTGCCCAATACCAGGTTGTGATTTATCTAAGAAAAGGCCCTTTGGTTGGACCACCTTCGGATCCCGTTACATTTGCTATTGGTAATATTCAGGGCACACCTTTAAAATTCCTACAGATTTTTCTCTGTTAAAAAAAAATCCTAGTTGGAGGGCCTCTGATTTGCACAAATGTAGCATTGCCATAGAAGAAGCATGCTAGTTCACTGAAGTTTGCCTATATATAGATGACGTTATTCACATTGATTATTAAGCTCAATTATGACTCTAAGGAAACAAAGAAGTTAAGATATTTGGCTTTGTTTTTGGAAAATATCAGTTATTAAGCAGATAGGACTTTGAAGCAAAATTCTGAGGATATTAATACACCTGGGATTTTGTCTTTTCCTTTTTTTCCCTCTCTCTTTTTTTTGACCCTTAGTTCCCACTGGAATCAAGGATTTAATGCTCTACCCTTTGGGTCCGACTGCTGTTGTTCTGAGCTGGACCAGGCCTTACTTAGGGGCATTCAGGAAGTATGTGGTAGAAATGTTTTATTTCAATCCTGCAACAATGATATCAGAGTGGACAACCTACTATGAAATAGCTGCAACTGTCTCCTTAACTGCTTCTGTGGTAATAGCCCCTTTACAAACTATCACACTGTCTCATATTTTGATTCATTGATCTATTCATTCATCCAACAAACATTTAATGTACACCTACCCTGCAATGTACTCTGCTGGCATGTATGTGTGTGTATGTGTGTTTGTCCACATATGCATGTTAATAAGTCTTTTAATTGGCACAGCGGATAGAGCACTGGACTTAAAGTCAGGAAAACCCATGTTCAAATCCAGCCTCAGAAACCTATTAGCTGTGTGACCTTGGGCAAGTCACTTAACCTCTATCTGCCTTAGTTTCCTCATCAGTAAAATGGAGATAATAATAGCAACTACCTCCAAGAGTTGTCATGAGAATCAAATGAGGTAATATTATAAAGTACTTTGCACGTCTTATAGTGCTATGTAAATTCTAGTTATGATAAATGTGTATGTCTGAGGCTTATGTGTGTGTGAGTATATATATATATATATATATATATATATATATATATATATATATATATATATATGTATGTATATATTGTATGGGTCTCATTTTACACAGTTAATGTGTTCTTTAAAAAACTGCAAATTAAATTATAAGTTCATTGAAATGGTTTGTTACTGAACTTTTTTGCTAATCAAAGTTCTTTTTTGTGATGCTAGCATGCACTCTTAAATTATCTTAGGTATCAGCACACATTTTCATATATTGGTTTGTTTAAAGTAAGATAAAACTGTACAGTACTTACTATTCTCTCTTGGAGGAAGACATAAGGGATTTATTTGAGTCATTCAAGGGATAGTGGACATTCCACTGGTGTCTGCTAGAATTGGACTCTAAAAACATAGGCTGGGCAAAATTCTCAAGGCATCAGGTCTAGGATTACATACCATTGTCCTTTCTGTCCTGATATTGAAAAGGGTGAAAAAATTCAAGTTGTCCTTCAAATTATTAGTAAAATGCATGACTGCAAGATGTTTATGCTTTTCTTCTGGGTTTCTGTCCTCACTTCCACAATGTAACTATTATAGGTCTAAGTACCTTCCTTACTAAGGCAGGTCTCAGTACCTTCCTTACTCCTAAACATAACCTGGGTGAAAAATTGATGGTTAACGTGGTACTCAGAATTTGTGAACAAACAATGAGACCATTTGACTCAAAAATGGTCTGAAAGCAATTAAAGGGCTGGAATAGAAAGTCCTTTGCACACTTGAAATGAGTATATAATGTGAATTGTTACCATAATCATCACAGAACCAATTCTTGTGCTACTGGCTCTTTCACAAACATAAAAGTTTTCCTTGGGAAATTCTCTATAGGAATCACTGTTCTTAGAAAGAATGCAGCAGAGAAGATGATGAAAAGGCTCCCAAATACTTCTGCTAAACTTAGACTTAAATAAGTTCTCTGCTTCCTCATCCTGGTATGAAGATGATGCTGGAATTCCAAAGGCTATGTCAATGTAGTCTAAGCTCTGGCAGCCCCTACTGAATTATGTTTGTTCTTCAAAAGCTAGCCTACCTTCTCACTATGGAAAGGTTCATTAGCAATAGATTGAACTATAGATCAGTAACGCCCCTGGCCATGGGGACATTTAAAGCAAATTAGTAGAGATTCAACCAACAAGACCTCCATAGGAAGCAACTAGATGGCTCATTGGATGGAGTGCTGGGCCTGGAGTCAGGAAGACCTAAGTTCAAATCCAGCCTCAGACACTTACTAGCTATGTGATCCAGGGAAAGTCACCTAACCCTGTTTGCCTCAGTTTCCTCATCTGTAAAATGTGCTAGAAAAGGAAACAGCAAACCATTCCAGTATCTTTGCCAAGAAAACTCATTAATATTCTTCGGAAGCTATGATCCAGGGGTTTACAAAGAGTTGGAAATGACTGAACAATAAGAAGAAAGAAACCAGCAAAAATACCAGGAAAAATGTAGTATAAATAAATAGAATGATGAGCCAATAGTAGAAGATAGCTAATGAACTAGAGAGAGGCAAAAAAAGAAGGGTTAAAATGTAGGAAAAACAGGTGAAAGTCCAGAGAACAAAGGACAAATGAGAGTAGAAAATATAATCTTAAGGAAAAGAAAGAAAGAAAGAAAGAGAACAACCAAAGGAAATAAAGAAGAAACGTGGAATAGAGATAGACAGAAATTTGTGAGTAGCAAATGAGATAGATAAGAAGCAAGGTGGAGGAATAAGGAAATGAAATTTCAGAAAATGTTCAATAAGCATGGAATATGATCATATCGTAACTTTCATTATTTATACTATTAACTATTCTATGAGTTTTCTTCATGGCATTTCTTAATATGAAGTTAAATAGGTGAATCCTGAAGGCAAAATTAATCCCTAAACAGTTTGATTTTTTTAATTATAAAAAAAAATCCTCCACAAACCCCTACATTCTCAAAAACATTTGTTATTTTCCCCTCTCTCTTAGTAGTTTCTTGTCTTTGTCTCCTGTTTCAGAGAATAGCCAATCTATTACCAGCATGGTACTACAACTTTCGGGTTACCATGGTGACGTGGGGAGAGCCAGAATTGAGCTGTTGTGACAGTTCTACTATAAGCTTCATAACAGGTGCGTTTTGTGTGGGAAGTGGTTACACAAGCATGAATTTGCGATGCTTGGAAAAACCTCCCCCTCAGGTCTCAGTGGCAGTGCATTATTTCCTGACTGTTCATTACTTAGATGGTTGCCTTTAAAAATCAAAATGGAAGTGTTTTTTTGATTCACTGCCCTTGGCTCTTATTCCCAATGTTAAGGATTGATTACTTGAAATAGGGCAGTTGAATGGATTTTTAAAAATAGGATCCCCCATTGTCATTTACACTTCATGTCCAACTGGCTTTACTTATTTGATAAGTGAATTTTTCATTTTGTATATACATATAAACAATTTCACTAGTTAAGCTAGTGATGACAAATCCATTAGACTTAATTATGTTAAAATTCTCAGGCCTAGTCCACTGGACAGAACTTTATGTTGTATAGTTATATCAACTATAGTGGTAAGTGTGCTTTTAGATAGATAGATAGATGGATGATAGATAGATAGATAGATGGATAATAGATGGATAGATGGATAGATAGATAGATGGATGATAGATAGATAGATGGATAGATAGATAGATAGATAGATAGATAGATGGATAATAGATAGGCATGTAAATATATATGTAAGTATACAGACTACTTTTCAGCTCTTTCAAAGAGAGCTCCTTTGGAAGAAATCCAGAACTGATAAAAAAGGTATATATACCATCTGCACAGGAAAAACTGAATGGATTAATAATGCCTTGCTATCCAGATTAGGATATGCATACAGTTAGATAAGATAACCCGTAGACGTCAATCATTTGTGTCTCTATCTTGGACAGTGTAAATGTATTATGGTTTAGACCTAGATTTCATTAGGATGAGGAAAAAAGTGGGTTCGATTCCCTTTGAGAAATTATAAAACTCTTTTAATGAGCTCAAACTTCTACTACTCTCTCAAAATCATTAAGAATGAATGTCACTTAGAGGGCAATGAAAAGGCACATGACAGATGTTAGCAGGCTGAAACACACAATAAATAAGAACTACAAAGAAGGACTAGAATTAAAATTATCATTAAAGTTAAATATAGTTGAAAAAGAACTTGATTTGTACACTTGAAAAAACCAAGAGGTAGTCAGTAGACAGCTTTTTATCTGATATCAGAAGAAATAAAGGAAATCTTTGTTTCCTTCTTTCTTCCCCCCTCCCCTGCCCCCAAAGTGGAGGAAATTCCTGTAATAAACTTATGGTAGAACATGTAGAGGATGAGCAAACATGGTTGGGCTGCAATTAGTGTCTTTGGAGGGAAAATTAAATTTCCATATAAATGATATCACAAATCTACTGGAGTATTTGGATAACCCTTTAAAGAGAACTTATTTTTAGGGGTGAATAGGATTGTATTAAGGTTGGGAGTGGGAATAGAGAGAAGAGTGTGAGGGAAGTGCAAGTAAGTGCACTAAGTAAATGCAAATAAAGAGGTATACAAAATAAATTTCTTTTATAAAAATAATTTTTATCAGATGAAATGAATTATTTTTGAGGGACTTAGAGGGGGGAATTTATCGTATATAAAATTCTACTGTGACCAACTTATAGAATATCATTCCTTATCTAGTAACACTTTAATTTTTCTAGAGAGTTGTTGGATATCAAATCTAGAAATGTGGTCATTGTAGACTTAGAAAATGATAAAACATTGAAGCTAGAAAAAATATGAAATCATATAGTCTAACACTCTCCTTAAAAAAATAAAGTTTTGGGGTGGCTAGATAGCACAGTGAATAGAGCACCCGCCCTGTAGTCAGAAGCACCTGAGTTCAAATGCGGCCTCAGACACTTAACACAAAAACTAGGCATGTGACCTTGGGAAAGTTACTGAACCCCAGTTGCCCTCCAAAAAGGAAAAAAAAAGTTTTATTTATGTCCTTTAATTTTCCATAAGTCATTTCTAGGTATACCACATGTCTGCACCCATCAAGTGATCTTTCCCTTGGCCTATAGTCAATAACTTATACTCAAATAGTGAAGTCAAATGAACTAAAACTAAACAAAACTGACAGAATGTGTAACCTAGTTTTCCACCTCTCCAACAACAGAAGAAAGGTATATTTTCTCATCTCTACTCTAGGGCTAGTGTTGTTCATTACAGTTCCTACGTTCACTTTTGTTTCACATTCATTCTGTTCACAGGTAGTCATTGTGTATAGTGTTTTCCTTGCTCTGCTTTTCTCTGTCCTAGTTCATACAAATATTCACACATTTCTCTGAATTATTCATGTTTGTCATACTTTTTTAATATTCTTTTTGTTTGTTTTCATTCAAATTTATATGAATAAGAGCCATTCCCCAATTGACAGATGGGCAAACGATATGAACAGGGAGCTCTCAAAGGAAGACATCCAAGTTATCAATAGCCAGATTAAAAAATGTTCCAAATAAAATGAAAATTAAAGCAACTCTTAGGTTTCACCCTGCACCCATCAGATTGGCAAAGATGACAAAAAGAATATGTCTATCATTTTTATAATGCAATAATATTCTATTCCCTTTTTATCCCACAATTTTTTCAATCATTTCCCTAGCAATGAGCAGCTATGAGACAGTGTGGTGCAGATGTTTTGAATTCAAATACCAACTCTGTCACTCCTGTGTGACTTTGGGCAAGTAATTTTTTTTGAATTCTCTGAGCTTCAGTTTTCTTATCTATAAAATGAGAGAACTGGACTAAATCAGAGGCTTTTAACCTTTTTGTGTCATGGCAAACTCATAATGTTGGGTTGTTTTTTTTTTTGCCTACTTGTATAATTAAAGGAAATGGTAAATTAGTTGAAATTTAGTGAAAATAAATACATAACTTTTGTCATTCAAATTCACAGATTCATTGAAATCTACCCATAGAGCCCCAGTTTAAGAACCTCTGAACTAAAGTACCTTCCGTTTCTAAATCTATAAATGACCTTTTTGTTGTTGTTACCACAATACTTGCTGCTTCCTGTCTTTGATGTACTTAGGGTATATAGCCAAGGCCAAGGAGATCTCTGTAATTCCCTCATTTTACAGATGAAGAAACTAAATTCAAGATGAGTAGAAATGACATGCCCAAAGTCACCCAGCAAATTGGAAGCAGAGCTGAGATTATATGTCTCCTGACTCTCACATCCACAACACCATTCTACCTCCCTAGCTCCTAGAATGATATGAAATATCAGTAATATTTAGAGGTATGCATATTATGTAAGAATTTTCTGAAAATGTGCTTTCCTGAAATGCTTTTTAGACTGGTCATACTTCTTATGATTTCTTTTTCCTTCTCCCTAATTTTTGATTGTTGTAAAAAATGTGAAAAGATAAAATTTCCCCAGTTGTAATCAATTTGGATACATACATCCAGGTTTATATCCAAGGAACTATGGAAGAATGGATACCATGTCATTATGACAAAATAAAGATCTTAAATTACGTATAATCTCTCAGGATGTCAGGTCTAATTTGTGTGTGTGTGTGGCTGTAGTGGAGGAGGATAAGAAAAGTACCCAGTGTAACAAGAGAAATATCTCTTCCTCTTGCAGGAAGTGAGGAGGGTTATTAAAACCTTCCCACTGAAGTCATCCACAATTATATAATTTTATATGAAAGCAGCTATTCACAGTAACTGGTCAATGGCCCCAAATGACAATTAACAAACCAATGGTGACATCTTGTGGCTTTTCAGAAACATCATAGACTTTTTGAAAGGGATAAAATGGTGTAATAATCTGAAGCCTTCATCTAAAATGAATTAGATATCTAAATTTGATGCTATTTCTGCTGTTATTACTGTAAGCAAAATCTTTTTTCTTTTCACTAGAATTAGATGGTGGCGAGAAAACGGTGGTAGGAAATGTATGTGGTCATATTTGTTTCAGTGCACGCATGCTTCCATTGTGAATATAATTAGTTCAAGGTTGTTTTGCTTTATTTAGCTCTTTCTGTGATTTGATATCTTCATTTCTCAAATTCAGCAAGCATTTATTAAGTTCCTATTGTATTCAAGGCACATGGTTTCCAAGCAAATATATAACTCATTTGAAATGTTTTTGCTAAGTGCATTGAAAACCACCACTTCCTCTATCTCACACGTACCTGTGCTGTGTCACTTAGTTCAGGGTACTACAAATCAGTTTCATTAATAATTCTCGATTCTCTATTATGCCCAGGAAAGCAGGAGGTGTATTGGAAGATGAATTCTGTATCATTCGCAGATACTGCGCTCTCAAGTTTAGATTATGTAACCAGGCTTAAACCTCCTCATTTGCATAAGACTCTTCATCTGGTAGTGATTGAGTAATCAGTTCTTTATCCATGAATGTAGAGCAGAGTTAATGAGAGTTTGGGAGAAGAGAGACCCTGGTTTTTTTGACTTCCAGCAAAAATTCCAGTACCAGACTCTCTTCATTGAAATTGCAGTATTTCTTGGAAAAGAGCACCTAATTTGTTCTTATAAATCATCTGTACCCTAAAATCATCAGTTCCCTAAAATTTGGGGACCTTGACATTCTTTGCCCCACATGATGATTGCATTTTTTAACCTTCAGTTAAAAATCAACTATAGCATAAAGTCAGAGTTCAACTATGTTTACATGGATAATATTTGGTAACTTTTCCTCAAAAATTGCAATGGGAATAGAATTACGTTGGGAGTCAGAGCAAGGGCTGGAATCTTGTCTTTACCACTTGTGCGTCCTTGGGCAAATCATTTAGTCTTTCTAAGTCAGTTAGTCACAGTTTCTTCATCTGTGACACACCTACGAGCCCTAAATGGATAATCTTATGATCCTATGATAACACTCATTCCCTAAAACAAAATGACAGAAACCCTAAATCTCAAATGCACAACAGTGGTCAGTAAATGGAATTATTTCTTTCTAGTGGTTAATGTTAGATCCAATTTAGCCTAATGACATGATGAAAAATGTTATTTTTAAAACTTTGCCTCATTTTGTGGAAATTTGCCTACTATTCCTACTTCTAGTTATTTAAAGTTAGTGTTTGAGATCCCAAAGAAAACTTAACATGTGGACTTTAGCTATGCCAGAAACACCTTCATTATGAAACTGAGAATTCTTTGATTTTTTTTTTTCTGGACCTTCAAGTAGGGTTTACCTACATAATAATTCCATTGATGCATATTGGCATCAATTGTTATAAGAGATATACTTGCATATAAAAGCTTCTTAGGGATTCCATAGCATTTTGGAATGCTATAGAGCAGTGGTTCTCAACCTTCCTAATGCCATGACCCTTTAATACAGTTCCTCATGTTGTGGTGACTCCCAACCATAAAATTATTTTCGTTGCTACTTCCTAACTGTAATTTTGCTACTGTTATGAATCGTAATGTAAATATCTGATATGCAGGATGTATTTTCATTGTTACAAATTGAACATAACCCACAGGTTGAGAATCGCTGCTATAGAGGGTCTCAATGTCCTGACATAAACATGAAGAGATACACCTACCTCCTTTTTTTTTTTTCTTTTGGAGGTGAAGAAGGGAATCTGTATAGGTACAGATTGTTGCTGTCAGACATGGTCAATGTGTCACTTGTTTCATTCATAAGTATTTTTAGATCTGGAAATACATCAACTGGATAGTTCAGGAGGGAAGTAGTCTCCCAGAAACCTAGTGTCTATGCAAGTCTCCCCACTTACCCAATTCTTCAGTAAATGGCATATGTTCTTAGGACCACAGAGGGGGAAGGATCATTAGGATTTTATATTACCTAAATTAAATTATAAAATTGATAACCATTACTCTATCATATTGAAATATGTCTTTTTTTCTTCCAGCCCCAGTGGCTCCAGAAATAACTTCTGTTGAATATTTCAACAACTTGTTGTATATAAGTTGGATGTATGGGGATGACACAACTAACCTCTCGCATTCCAGAATGCTGCATTGGATGGTCGTTGCTGAAGGAAAGAAAAAGATAAAAAAGAGTGTATGTGTCCATAGAATCCTAAGACAGAAGTGATAGAAGATTTATTTGTGCAAATGCTTAAAAACAAACCCACCACAAACCATGTATTTCAAATTCTGACATCCACGTTGAATGTTAATTTCTGGTTTGATTTTTTGTTTGTATTTCATATTTTCTTTTTTATTATATACTTGATAACTATGAACATTTATAGAAACAGGACAGAAAAAGAGATTTGATATGTGAAACTGTGAATCTCATTACATTAATTTTTTTCTAAGTATAATGTTAAATATAACACAATGATACCAAAATTATCTTGCTTGTCTATGCCCCTTTTCACCTTCCTTCTTCTCTATTCTATGTATTTTTAGTATTTTTTAATGTTCTTTTCTTTCTTTTCTTTCCTATCCTCTTTCACTAATTTTATATATTGACATAATGCACATTTTCCTTTTCCTGTGTATCAGCTGTCACAGGAACACAGAGGTGCAATGAAGTTAGACATCACAGCCTGTCCTATCTCATCCTCTGTCCTCATTAATGCACAACCTGGCATATGTATCAGTGACTGCTGGGTTTTAACTCCCTAATATCTTTGGAGAGGATGGGGTAAGGAAAAGGAGAAACTCAGTGTTGGGACTGAATCAGAGAAATAGGTGCTTAGGGCTCAAATGCCCAACTCCAGTGCATAATAACCATACTAAATAATATATTTGGGATCATTGGATCAAAGAGCTAAAGCTCTGAGGATTCCCAGAAGCCCTCTCATTCCAACCCTTTCATTTTAAAAATGAAGAAACAGATCCCAGGGGATTATGGGATTTGCCTGATACACTTATCAGTAGCAACTGGCCATATGTGGTAGAAAGCTCTATGATAATCCCTTCTGGAAGAAGCAGAGATGTGCTGGTAAATGTTTAACAATTGGTTCTGGGGGAGGGATAGACCTATGACACCACTTTTAAATTTAATAGCATTCTTAACATTTTCTCCATCATTTTCTTAAGTCTCGACAATCAACAAAATAATAAATCATGACTGGACAGCATGTCTGCTGATTTCTGAGGTGTAAATGCTCACACTGAAAATTTGCCACTCTAGGCTAGCTTAAGCATATGCCCTGATGTGACATGCACCTCATTGTGTAGCCTTGAACCTGCTCTGTACAGAATTCGCATCATTATCAAAAGGAGTTGCACATCCCAGCAACAGATACTATTGATATGTTGTGCCATAAGGAGAGGGAATTTTTTTTTGCTTCAAATTTTATAATCCTTTTGATTAATCCCACCTCTCAATTTCCTATGCCAAGCTGTGTGACTGTGGGTGAGTCACTTAATCTCACTGAGTCTCAGCTTCCTCGTTATTGAGAACAACAATGTATCATTAGTGGAGGGTTTTTTGCCTGGCTGTCTCAGTCACCTGACCTGGATCCGTTAGACTTTTTCTTGTGAGGTCATATCCAAACTTTCATATACGCATCAAGACCTCCTCCTTTGGATGTCTCAAGGGTAAGAATTACAAATGCAATTTGTTCAGTCCTTGAGCAGCAGCTGATGAAAGTTTTACAGTTAGAAACTGACAAGGCCGTAGTTATGTTGAATTTAATAAGAAACATACTGATATTTTAAAATAATTTACCTTCCTAATTTTTTTCTAAGTTTATGAGTTTTATAATTTCTAAAGTTATTAAAGCTTAAAAGAGACTTTTGGGAAATGATGTTTTTTGTGTTTTATTTGAGTTTTTACACTTGATTTTGATTATTTTTGCAGATAACACGCAATGTAATGACTGCAGTACTAAACCTACCTCCAGGTGATATCTACAATCTCTCAGTAACTGCTTGCACTGAGAGAGGAAGCAACACCTCCCTGCCCCACGTTGTAAAGCTGGGTGAGCCTACTCTGTGTGTGTGTGTGTGTGTGTGTGTGTTACATGGAAAGAGAACTCAACTTTGAGTAAAAAAGACACCTTAGTTACTAGTAGTGTGTAAGTAGTTCAACTCCTTACTAGATGTGTGCAATTGAACAAATCACTAACCACTCTATTTAACCAAGGCTATTTCTCCATTTTATAAGGGGCACATTTATATTACATACCACACAGGGATGTTGTGGGTACAAAATACGAAAGTATATAAAAGTCTTTCGTAACCATAACATGCTAATAAGTGTAAATAGCTTTTACCATATGCATCTAAATGTAGATTATCTACTAATAGAGATCACCACTTAGTCAATAACCATTTATTAAGTGTCTGCTATATACTAGGCACCATGCTAGGCACTGGGGATGCAAAGAAAGACCCTTTCATCCCCAGGATGAGTGACAGTCACTGCTCTCAAGGGCCTTGCAATCTAATGGAGGAGATAACATGCAAACAGCTACATATAAACAATTTGTAGACAGGATAAATTGGAAAAAAAATCGGAAAGATGGTGCTAGTATTAAAGGTAAACAGAAAAAACTTAAAGTATGTGTCTTTGAATGGAAAACAATATATAGAAAGGGATACATTGAAAAGTGTCTTTGATTGTAGTCTACACTCAATTTTTGTAAAAGTCAGAACTGTTTGAGAAAGTATAATTTGTATATGGACCAATATCCATATTTCTATTAGAGGATGAATTCACGTAAAGATTTCAGAGAGTAGAAAAGCCTGTGTTAAGTGCCTACTTTGTTTCAGCAAATTAATTTTTCAGACTCCCCAAAAAGATGTGCCAAATGAAATTTGTAGTGCCATCTTCTTAGGTTAGGAACAATGTTCTGGCCCATGAGTCTGAAAGGACCTAAGTTCAAATCCAGCCTCAGACACTTACTAGTTGTGTGACCCTGGGCAAGTCACTTAACCCTGTTTGCTCAATTTCCTCATCTATAAAATGAGCTAGAGAGGGAAATGGGAAACCACTCCAGAATCTTTGACAAGAAAACCCCAAATGGGGTTACAAAAAGTTAGACATCACTAAACAACAACTTCTTAGATTATTGATCCAATACTGCTGCTGTTCACTCCGACCAAAATAACCTACATGCACTATAGTATATGCTTATTAAGAAAAAAAAAAGAGCTTTAAGATTTCTGGGGCCACTCAATTTTTATAAAGACTTTCTTCCACCACTGTTGAGCCTACTGGTAAAAAATGGTGTTCCATGGTATGGAGATTAATAGCATGAAAATAAACTTCAGATTGTTATTCAGGTGTTAATTTCTGAGTCTGTGCTAGGACATTATTATGAACACAAAGCACCATGTCAGTCAGATATTTCACCTCATAGCATTCAACTTGTATTCAGTTGCAATATTCCAGATAGCATTGACAAGCCATTCACTTCTTCTCCACTTTAATGAATAAAAAACAAATTAATGAAGAAGCTACTTTTTTTTTCTTCTGTGGGATTGACTACTTGTATGACCATGTTTTGATTACTGACAAAATATAATACTCTTCTGTAAGGTAATTCTTCGTCTTTGATTATATACAGTGCGAGGGACTGTATATTTACACTCATATTTACACACTCATATACGTGTCTGAGAATGTTGATGCCTTAGTCATCAAAACATGGTTGTTGGGTTTTGTTTTGTTTTGTTTTGTTTTGTTTTTTTGCCTCTGTAATTCTTGAAAGGCATGAAGGATCTGAAAACTCACACTGACAAAATCATGGACCTTTTGCAGTATTGAAGTAAAGGGTAGATTGGGCGCAGAGTCTCGAGTTGGGGCCTGTGCTACAGGCAGGAGTAAGTGGTCTTTAGTTGTGACAATCAAAGGGTTGCAGGGGCAGGGAACCAATCACATCATTCCATGGAACACAAGATAAATGAACTCTTTTTACTGGTCAAGATTTACTAGAAGAAGGTCCACTAGGTTAGCTGTAGTAGACATATGCCCTTTCATGCTGAAAGGACCCAAGCTATCACCACAGCCCCTCCCTTTCTGTTCTAACAGCACATTTGCTTGTGTATGAAAAGTTCTAGCCAGGATTGCTAGGAAAGAGAAGCCATAAGAAAGAGGTGGCAGAGTAGGGGTTTTCAGGTTGGAAGAAACAATGCTCAGAGGTAATACCTACTAGTCACTAAGAAAACCATAAGATAAAGAAAAAGGAACATAGAGCTGGCAGCCCCAGAGGCAGCAGCTACTAAATAAATAGTCCAAAATTCTGGTGCCAAACTGAAGACAGTAAGAGAAGAGAATGGACCAAAGTAATGGCACTGTATACCTGACTATGTCATCCTGAGGGGTAGGGACATTGGAAGAGCAAGGGAGCCACGGCAAGTCACTAGATGCCTGCATAACGACCAGATCCTAAGGAGGCAACAGAGTTCAGAGACACTAGAGCTGAGCCAGGAACCATGTCATGTTCCTCTCACATTTCTAGGACCTTTCTAAGTATGGTACTGAGAATTTGTAGGCACCATGACTAACCCTCTACATGTGAAGGGAAACTAGGTTCACCAGATGGGAGATTGTAACTAGTGTTTTGCTAAAGAAGCTCAGATGTAAGTGCCTTCTCTGTTTTTATTATATATTTTTGAAAGTCTTCCTGATTCCAAGGCCCAACCTCTTTTCATTCTATCAAGCTGCCTCTGACTGTGTTCTTTATGACATTAATAAATCCATTCTCTGTTCATTGTTTTGGAAGTATGCTGTCTACAAGAATCTGGGGAGCTCTTCATGAGACACAGCCAGATTCTTATGTTCTCAAGGGAAAAAGAGTCATAGAGATTATTGTAAGAGTGAAGCCCACGAGACTGGACCAGATCTGTCAGTCAGAAGAAAGGGATATAAAGGCTTTGTTGACATGTGAATTACATCAATCTGCTAGGAACCATGAACTTGGTGCATGTGTGCATATGTATATTCATATATATGCATATATGTGTATGTGTGTATATACATACAATTATATGTATTATCATACACATACATACGTATAATTATATATATTATCATATACATATATATAATGATAACTGTAATTCAATATGATTAGTTTCCTTTGAATTTCCTATTTATTTTATGCATGTGAGAACATTATTCTGAGGAGTCACATGCTTCCCGAGATTACCAAAAAGGTCCTTGACACAAATGAGTTTAAGAATCCTTGGTTTATACTTTTACTGATCAGAACCACTCCCATAACTTTCTTTGAAAAGACACACGTTTCCCGTTAGATTCACTAAGCTAGTTCATCTACCCTGCCAACTAAAAGTAGTGAAAAAGTCTACTTCTCCAAGTTGGTGAGGGAGAAGTCATTTCTTGAGAACAAAACTGAATTGACTCAACTCGAAGGTGACAAGTGTTACTGGACAGCAAATGTTGAGATTAGTTGTCGCTGTGTCGTTTTACCCAGCATTCCCAAGTAGCAACTTTTAATTTCTGCTGCAGCCCAGTTCTTCTAATGCAAGGAAGTGACAACTCTCTGTGCTTTTTTCACATGTTAGCACACAATCTATTATTAGATGATGCCTATAACTAAGCTCAACTTGAAACAGGAAGTTTTCTAAATAGAGAAATATGTGACATGGAAAAGGAAAGGCAAGATGTTTTGCTCCTGACTTTTTAGATACAAATTATTTTTAAAGATAGTGGAAAAGCTTTATGGAGGACTGCTCTTTACACTCCTTTTGATTACTTTCTTCCTCTTGATGGTCCAAAGACAAAATGATATGTTTGTGAAGGGATAGGGAAATCAAAAGTTTTACTTTTCTTTGCCTACAGAACCAGCTCCTCCAAAATCACTTTTTGCAGTGAATAAGACTCAGACTTCAGTGACTCTGCTATGGGTGGAAGAGGGAGTTGTTGACTTCTACAAAGTCTTCTGTCAACAAGTTGACTCTAACCAGGAAATAAAGCTCCAGGTATTGTACATTTCAATCTCTTCTCCGAGTTTATTTTCATTACCTCAGGCATGTTACTTGAACAAGAAGAATCTTCTCTATGTATTTTTAGTCAACCAGAATTCAAAACCACATGCAGTGACTGATCTTTTGGGCTATATAAGGTAGATAAACAGAATATATGAAAAAGTTTTTAAAATATGAGAACCAAAAGCTAGATCTGGGGGCTGCTTTGCCCTTTATTCTTAATCGATGAGCTCTCCTTCATGTTATGGGGAAAAAGGGGAAGGAATTGGAAAAGTAAAAAATATATATTCATATGAAGATATTGTGGAATAAAGACGAACTAAAATGCTTTAAATGCCCCAGTCTGGAAAGAGGAGGCTGAGGATTAGTCTTTAAAAACAGGAAGGGTAGGGATAAGAGGCTATTTATCAATGCTATTTACCTAATCTCATAGCATACCTACAAATAGAGGGTACTTCTTGAGGGTTAAGGTGGCAAATTTGGGTCAAATAAAAAGATGTACCACTTTACACATCAATTAACAAACCAACGAAGTGATTGAAGATGTAACTTTTTTTTAAGTTGTAGATAAATTTGTAGGCAATAGTTCCATACTGGAATATTCAGAAAAATCGTCATAGAGTTAATGAACTTTGGAACTGAAAAGGACCTCAGGGATACAATATGTTTCAAAATACATGTCTTTGAAGCTGCTGTCAGAAAAATACAATTACAGAATGATCTCTTAATGCCATTGTCAAAGAGAGAAGCCAGGGCTAAATTGACCTGATGCATCATGCTAATTCTCTGTTTTTTATGAAAAATTCATTTATGGCATCTTGTCTACTAGCCTAATGACAAGGTTGAACAAGGAAGGTCCTTGATTTTCCTTTTCACTGGTCTTTGGGGCCATCACCTTCAGGCCAAAAACTAGGATATGGACTCCTAAAATAGAAACCAAATCCACAGTCAAGAGAATCTCCTACCCAAAGAGAAATTTAAGTAAGCCCTCAAGCAGAGGTGTCCAACACTCCCCCTTTTACTCCACAAAATCTCTGAGTGCAGCCCAAGCCAGATTAAAATGTAATTGGTAAACATTTAACAATAAATAAAACATAGAAGGGGCAGCTAGGTGGCACAGTGAATAAAGCATAGACCCTGGAGTCAGGAGGACCTGAGTTCAAATTCAGCCTCAGATACCTGACACAAAAACTAGCCATGTGACCTTGGGCAAGTCACTTAATCCCAATTGCCCTGCCCTCCCCCCTCCAAAAAAAATGTATAAAAAACCCCCAAAACAGAAAACATTACATTTTAATACTAAGTCAGCATGGCCCACAGGGAACCACTATACAGATTAGTGGTCCCAATTTCTGTTTGCTCTAGAGAAGTGAAGGGAGTAAATCAAGCATAGGCAATCTTTGAAAAATTTCAATGAGTAGTAAATTTAGGCAATTTCCCTAGAAACGCTATCAGAACTGTCCCTCAGTCAAATAGAATTCTTCTTTTTCACTTAATCTTTTTCCTTCCTTTTCCTACTCTTCCTTTCCTTTTTCTTTTTTTTCCTCTTCCTTTTTAACACTTCCTTACCCTATTTCTACCTACCATGAGGTATTGTTTAGCCTTATTGGTGGGTTCTAGAGATAGAATGGTTACTACTTTTAGTGTAAATTATTCTGCAAAATTCCCTTGAGATGTTTTATATGAAGGAAAAGGAGTGGCATGTGGACTGGCATGCAAAACGGAGGTTAAAGGGATGTTCAAAGTCAGCATTTATTTAGTAGAATTTATAGTGGTGACCAGGACTATGTGTACTTCAACTCGGGTAACATTTCCTTTTTACAGGCAGGGAGCCTAGCCTTTTATTTTACCACCTGTTTTTCCATGGGGTACATGAAGGAAAAGCAGAACGATGAGGTGTGCCTGGCACTGGGCTTAAGCACTGGATACACAAAGAAAGGCAAAAACAGTCCCTGCTTTCAAGGAGTTCACAGTCTGGGGTAGACAACATGAAAATAACTGAGGAAACATGAGAGAGAGACAGAGACAGATAAACAGACAGACTGACAGATAGATAGATGACAGATGGACAGACAGATAGCTGGAAAGCTAGAGAAATATAGATGCATATACATATATATTTAATAGAAAATAATCAACAAAGGGAAGGCTCTAGCTTTAATGGGAAAGGCTTCTTGTAAAGGTGAATTTTTAGCTGGGACTTGAAGGATACCTAGGAAGCAAAGAGGCAGAGATGAGGAAGTTTCAGGCATGGGAAACAGCCTGGGAAAAAAGAATAGATTTTATCCATCACTCCATTGCCTTTCTTAGCACCACCCTTTCAGAAGAGGGTGATGGAGAACAGGGAATGACCCTGAAAATATAGCTAATGGTTTGGATTTCCCTTAGCTTGGGTGACTGTAGGTTTTTGCTTGGCTGTGAAGAATATGTTGGTTACCTGCTATTTCCAGGAATGCAGTTACTCAGTTCACCCAGTAACCAGAGTTATAGAGACAGGGATTAATAGATGTTGGTTCAGTGAGATGGATATGAGGTGGTGCTCAATGCTTCAAGCATCACTGCTTTGGGAAGAACTTCTTAAAGAAGACAACGAAGTGTATTCTCTCTCTCTCTCTTTTTTTTCCTCCTGCACCTCTAGGAACCAGTTTCTGTTTCTTCCCATGTTGTGACGATATCCAGTCTCCTGCCTGCCACTGCCTACAACTGTAGCGTAACCAGCTTCAGCCACAACAGTCCCAGTGTCCCTACATTCATAGCAATCTCCACAATGGGTAGATATATTTATAACATACATTTTCTTTGTAAACTGTTTCCAACTGTGTTTTTCCCTTTTCTTTCCAATTGTATGTTTTGTTTTTTAAAAAACACTTAGCTCCAAAGTGCTTTCCCTGATATTCACAACCCATAGTCCAAATTGTATTTAGGTAAAATATAATTAAAGGTGGTGGCTGCTTCAGGTTTGGAATTACCCAGACATTTATCAGATTACAGTACTACGACATTGCCAGGGCAAAACAGAGAAATTTTCTAAAATCATGGACAGAAAAAGGATATTTAAACTAATATTTTTAAAATTTTCATCCTTTTGTCTTATTTTTCTTTTCTTGTTTCCTAATTTCATAGTTTTATTTTGTATTCAGATTTCTAAATGTCTGAGTCAGCACAATCATTTCTAGCATTTAAATCATCATTTATATTATCCACAATCCAATGTAAAGACATCTGTCATTAAAACTTTTAAGATCATGATCATCACTTTTTTGTGGGTTCCATTATTACCATTTTCTTTTATATAATTTCATTTCTACATGTATTGTCTCAGAGGTGTCAAATATGGAGCCTGTGGGACACATGGGCCCCAGTGGCCCTGAACCAGATTAAAATATAATTAGCAAAAGAAAATTTTAAAAACCTAATAAAACAGAAAAAATTACATTTTAAAACTAAATCAATATACTGTCAGCAAGGAATCATTATATATGGTTTAGTGGCCCCTGTTTCTATTTGAGTTTGATACCACTGATCTATAAAAACATAAAGTAGATTTATATAATGTAAACTATTGCATAATGTTACATATTTGAAATACTTATGAGGTAACAGAGTAGTAGACAGAAAATTGGCCTCAGAGCCAAAAAGACTTGGGTTCAAGTCCTACCTCTGATACATATTAGCTATGTAACCCTAGGCAATTCATTTAATCTCTTGGTGCCCTAGACAACTATTTAAGACGATAATTCTATAATAGGTGCTGATCTGCACTGGTAGAAGGAACTACCTCACTGAGAGTTATACCAATGAAATCACAGGTCCATTCCAAAGATTATAACTGGGATATAGTAAGAGATAATCAATGAATGCTGTATTCCATTGGTACCCATGTAATGGTATGAGATCTGAGGAAAGAACTCTTGGGTGGATGCTCCGTGGCTATTTCAGGATGTGGATAACAAGAGATGAGAATAACAAGATATGAATGAGTAGTGTTCTACATCATTGAAGTACTGTTCTACATCCTGTGAAGGAGATCACAGATTAATCAAAGCATTAAAGTATAAATGTAAGAATGTAAACAATGTACATTATTTAATAGATTTCATCTATTAAATAATATAAATTGGATCTTTTTATTTAATAATTATAATAGATCTATCATTTTTATAGAATTTTAATCTAATAATATAATTGGATGAGAATTTTGTTTTTCCTGTGAGAGGAGAAATAGGTAATCCTTTCATATCACTTCTTATTTGCTGCATTTATGTAAGCTATACATAAACTTATAATCTACAGTAGATAGAAAGTTGTACAACAAGGATCATTGCATATTGTTATAAATGAAACATTTTCTTCTTTTTTCCCTCACAAGACTGTAAGGTAATTGATGTATTATGTTGTCATCCTCATTCTACAGATAAGGAAACCCATAGATTTGAAATGATTTGATGAATGGCAAATCAGTGACAGTACGGGAATTTAAATTTCATTCTCCTAACTTCTCTTCTGCTGCTTTCTGTGATGCCACATGACATCTCAGCTAGGGCAAAGCCTTTCCCTTTCCTAGGACTCTCCAAGAGGGAAGTGGAATATAACCAACCCCTTGAGGGATCTTGCTCACCAGCCAATTCAGCGATCTTATTTTTAATGCAGGAGGAAGAGATGATTCTAACATGGTCCCCTTTATACAGTGTGAGAGGGCAACATCCTTCTGCACCCTAAGGCCTTTTGCAGGGATAAAAGAACCAGGATCATTAAGGGCCTATAATAATTTGGGTATCAGATGGAACATTTAGAATATATAGTCCTTTCATAAAATATTTTGTTATTGACTGATAAATTTAATCTCTTAAACTGGGCAGATGGACAACATTTAAGCACATAGATCAACAGAATGAACTCTACTAGCAGCCTGTTCATATAACTTATTACTGATGAGGACAGCTAGGTGGCACAGTGAATAGAGCACCATATCTAGAGTCAGGAAGACTCATCTCCTTGAGTTCAAATCCAACCTCAGATACTTACTTGCTGTGTGATCCTGGGCAAGTCGCTTAACCCTGTTTGCCTCAGTTTTCTCATCTGTACAACAAGCTGGAGAAGGGAATGGCGAAGCACTTCAGTGTCCTTTCCAAGAAAACCCCAAATGGATTGGCAAAAAGTCAGAAATGACTGAAAAATGACTGAACAACAACAAATTATTGATGATCAAAAAAGAGAGAAGCATACTCTGAATTAATTCAACTAATAATGATTGTGATAATCATTAGCATTTAAATAGCCCTTTAAGCTTTTCAAAACACTTTATTTATACTTACATATAAATTATATATGTGTGTGTATATATATACACATACATACTGGTTGCTGAAGTGGAAATGGTAAGAAACTTAGGTAAAGGTGACTGAGGAGACAAGATTCTAAAGTGTTCATCAGAAGATTAGGTAGGAAACCATGGTCCAAAATCCTATGGAGGAAAATACCTCCAGAGGGTTGGGCAACTCAAGAATAAAATTCTGAAGGACAGAGGTTGAACTTGTGATTTTATTTGGAAATTTCATCTTATCAATCTAAGTCTATACTTTCACTGAACTTTATAGTCTTAGAAAGATATCTAGAGCAGTGATACCCACTGTATGTTCACTTAGTAAACTATGAACTAACGTTATCTCTTGTGTTCTATTTTTATCTATTTTGTTTAACATTTCCCAATTACATTTTAATCTGGTTCTGGCTACCCTCAGGACTTTTGCTGGCTGTGTTTGATAGCTCTGTTTTAGATCACTGCTAGGGATTACTCAGCCAGCGAGTGTCAGAGGTGGGACTGGAACCCAGGATTTCCTGGTCCTGAGGTTTGTTCTCTATTCACTTTTCCCCTCTGGGGCCCCAAAGAAGTATTTATGATGAGGAGGGAAAAAAGGAATTCTCTGAAGAGAACAATGTAGACATACACTTTTGAGTCCATTGACTCATCAATCAATTTAGATTTTAAAAAGAACATGCCCTTGCAAAGTGGGAGTGGGGGTGGGGTTGTGATGAGGAGGGGGGAGAAGGGAGGGTAAGTGGGAGAGGGGAGAGAGGAATGTATTGAGTAATTTTAAAGTGTTAAAGAAGATAAAAGCAAAGGAATATAACTATGGATGAATATGAAAATGTAGAGATATCTTCTAAAAATAGAATTAGGAACATTAAAGCTTGCAATGAACTGAGGCTAACAATGAATGTGATAGAGATAATGAAAATATGGTGTTCTTTTTAAAGCTGCATTAGGAAAAAAAGGAGAAAGAGACTAGAAGAAACAATGATAGTTTGCAACAGAAATAATGATTAGATGCAATCAGGTCATAAAGAATTACATTCCAGGGTATTAAAAGAATTAGCAAAAGTGATTTTTGACCACTGGTAGTGATTTTGGAAAACTCATGAAGAATAGGAAAGGTATTATAAGAGTAGAGGTGTGTGATTGTTTTCCAGTTTTCATAAAAGGGAAAAAAATGGGATCTGAAAACTATGGGTTCTATAGACTTTGATCAATCACTAAAATCTAGGTATTATTACAAAGTTGGTGAGTGAATATCCAGAAAATGAAAAAAAATGATTAAAAATTCAACATGATTTCATCAAGCTAACCTCACATCCCCTTTTGCAGTGAAATTACCAGATTGAAAGATTAGAGTAATGCTACAGAAATAGTTTACTTTGATTTCAGCAAAGCATTTGATAAAATTTCTCATACTGTTCTTATGGACATGTGGAAAGATATGGGCTAAATGGAAGGGTAGTGAATTCAGAACTGGTTCAAGACAAAAAATAGTCATTAATGGGTTAATGTCAACTTAGAAGGAGGTCTCTAATGAAGTGCTCCAGTTTCATTTCTGGCCCTCTACTGTTTTACGTTTTAAAAATAGTAAAATAGATGAAAGCATTGATGTAATTTGTACTAATCTTGCCCATGACACAAAGCTGGGAGGGATAGCTAATGCACTGACAAAATGCATTTGACAAAAACAGTATCAAAAATGATCCTGACAAGATAGAACCCTGGGATAATAATTTAATAGCATCAACTAAAAAGCCCAATGTTAAAGGCTTTTTTTTAAAGTAACTTTTTAAGTACAAGCTTGAGGAGGTATTTAAATAGTTATATGTGAAAAAGATCTGAGTGCCTTAATGGACTGCAAATCCCATAAGAGTCAATAGTACAATGTGACAACCAGAAAAGTCAATGATCTCTTAGGCTAAATTAAAAAAGACAGTGTCCTTGTTTAAGGAGATGATCGTCCCCTTGTATTTTGCCATGGTCAGACACATTTAGAGGATTATGTTCAATTCTGGGCATCATATTTTCAGAAGATGATTTGCAGCTTCAAAAGTCCCAAGAATCCCAGGGAAAACAACCAGAAAGATGAAAGGCTTTGTTTATGCCACGTGAAGATCAGCTGAAGGAACAAAAGATGTTTGTGGTAGAGAAAAGAAAATGCCTTTGACTGTTTGAAGGGCAATTAGACTTGCTTTCTTGGTCCCAGGAGGAAGAACTAGGAGTTGAAGTTGCAGCAAGGCCCAAAATTAAGAAAAAAAACTGTAACAGTTGGAACTATTCAAAAATAGCTCAGGTGTCAGAAGGTTGCTCCTTTAGGTCTCTCAGTTGAGGCTGGAAAGTCACTTGTTATAGAGGGGCATTTTGTTGTATGGTTTGGATCGGATGGCCTCCAACATTCTTTCTAATGCTAATATTTTGTGTCTTCTTGGTTGTCCACAAATATAATGACACCCACACTTTCCAAATCCCATAGTGATCTTAGTTGTCAAAGTAAAAATAAAAATAAAAACCGCTTCGGATCTTTGAAAAGGAGACATTAATTAATTCTTCCAGAATAATATTTAGCAGCCAGGACTGTTGAAATTTACTCTGTGATATCCTATTCTAGAAAAATTAAGTATTTGCTTGGGTGAGTCCCAAGTTAATAATAATTAGTTATAATAGTTAATAACAACAACAAAAATTGTTAGTTTCTATGTGCTGAAGCAGGTGACTAACATATTCAACTTTTCTTTGTAGTCACTGAGATGAATCCCAATGTGGTAGTGATCTCAGTGCTGGCAATCCTGAGCACACTCCTGATTGGGCTGCTTCTTGTTACACTCATCATTCTCAGGAGAAAGCATCTGCAGATGGCTAGGTGAGTCCCACTTCCCACTAAGCAAAAATGGCCATTTTAAAAATTTATTAATCAGTTTAATTTAGGTTTTTTAATTTCAATTTTTAGTTTAATCTTCCTGGAGTACCCCTTCATAAACCCTATTGCATTGGAAGTGAGATCTGGGCAAACATTCCATCTCAAAAAATTTCAGACATTTAACTTCTGCACTTCACAGAAACAGAATTTCTTTTCCTTGTACTGTTATTCCGCTGATATTGTTGCTAAGACTTCCTATCATTGTCATATTTTATTGTGTTACTGACCATTAAATAAATGATGGTATTTCTGTATTGTTAGTCTAATGAACTGCAGAGTAATGGAAGAATAACAATGGATAGTTTAGGAAAGATGTGGTCCTGATAAATGTGTGAAGATCAGTGCAAACTTTATAGGATAAGTAGAATTGTGCTAAAAAAATTTTTTTTGTGAAGTTTTCTAACGAATGTCATATAAACTTTCCAATATGAGGATCAACTTTTCAGAGTCATATTCATGATTCCGTATTCTGGATGATATATAGGAAGGCAGAATTTTATTATTTGATATCACATTGGCCATCTTCTCATTAATTAATCTTCCTGTGCCAGGCAATAATACTTCTCTAGCGGCACCACCCCCATCCCCCAGACCTCCACCTCCAGTCCTGGAGGCCGTCTGCCTGCTGGCCACTGGGGGGAGGAACTTCTTTGTCCTCTTCATCATAACTGTCAGAAATATAACCATAACAAAGAGTAGAATTCATAAAAATATTCTTTTAACCCATAATTTTGAAAGCAGAAACCTGACATTTTGGAAGTCATGACAATAATCCGTGTACCTTGCCACACTATCCAACAGGGTGGTGACATAATTCCTTTTCTCTAGGAGTCATCATCCTGGGGATTTTGGGGGAAGCTGGGTTAGAATGCAGGGTAGATAACCCATAGAATAAATAACAACTGATATTTATATAGTAAAATTTTCAAAGTGTTTTCATTCATCTCAAGAAAACCTGACAATTTGATCTGACATCAAAGTTGTTATTCAGTCAACCAACAGGCAAAAATGTGCCTTGTATAAGTTCTAGCTCTATTCTTACAACTGTAGTTGATTGAAAAATGAAAATTCTAGCTATTTATTTCACCTTTTGAGCATACTATTGTTAAAGGTTGGAGGAAGAACGTGAAAAGTAGCAGGCAAATTATTTATCCCTAACTATATATAAAAATAGCAGAAAGAAGAACACAAAACTTTTAAATGCATTTTTTATTTTTAATATTAAATATGGCCGTGAATCAGTAGAAGTGGCTGTGCTTTCCTCACCTCTGATCCTCACAGAAAACGTCCACTGGGTCAGTACAGTGGTAGGACTTTCTGTCTAGTCCCGAGACTTCTTCACTCCCCCACCTTTCTCTGGTTTCAGGAGATTAAGGGAGGGCCTGCTTCTCTTAGCTATCTCTGTCAACAGTTATGATAACAATGGAAGTTTAGACTCTCCAGTCGTAGAGAAGTGGTTGGTTTCAATTTCCTTTATAAAATTCTGCTTTTGAGAGCTTAAAATATTGTAATAAAAATATAAGATAAATGGTTCATAAACATGTTCACAGTCAGAGAGATTCTCTTACACTAGAAAGGAATTGAGACCCTCTGTCTTAACTAGAAGCTTTCTTCTTAGTTAGTTTCCTGAACTACCAAAATTTCCCACCATACACTTGTACCACAGATAAACCCAAAGAAGAAGAAAGCTGAGTTGACCTCTGTTGTTTATGAGAAGTAAAACTAGGTCAATTAAAAAACAAGAAACAACTTAAAGCAGAGAAAAGGAACATGCTTGGAAACAGGGGCCTTTCTCACCTGCCTAAAGTGAAGCAGATTTGTCCAGTTCCTCCATATTCCCTGCAAGTCATCTCTAAGTTCCTGGAACTCTAGCCACATAGGGAAGCTGCCAAGTTTGATCAGAGTAATCTATGTTTTCTCTTCTTGAGGGCCTGGGAAGGAAAACACCATCTCCACCAATACTCTCAGTGTATCCCTGTTAAATTGTTTGTAGCCTGTCACTCCCCAAAACTCTGTTCCTTCTCCTACTTCTTGTACTTCATGAACTCATTTCCTAAACCTCAATCCCAGGTGATATTTTCTCTAATTTCCTGCTACACCAAGGTGTGTAGGAAAGGGATCCTGCATATTACATTTCCCAGATTTTGGGAGTAAATTCACAATTGCCTGTGAGATTTATGGTACCAGCCCTTCTGTGGGGTGTTAGATAGTTATCATAATTCTCTGGCTAGTGATGATCTAGATCGTCTACTTTCAGAACCATTTCTAAAATGCTTTATCTATTTTGTGGCTTATCTTTCATACCACAGCTTGGTGAATAGAACTTTTTCATATAGAATAGATTGCTATTGTAATAGAAGAGCAGAGAGTAGTTCGCTTCTTGTCACTTTGGATAACCTCAGCTCAGGTATTGAGTACATTTGAAGCACTGGGGGTGAGAAAGATTTTGAAGAATGATCTCTCTCTGAAGGAAATGAAGAAAATGGACACCACAAGAGAATGAGGGGAAAAAATCTATTGGGTTTTTTTGTTTATTTTGTTTTGTTTGCTAAAACTGTGATTTCATAAAATGCTTGTATAGTTTAAGATTTAAGTCATTAGAGTTCCTTTCTGTTGGCTTCGTACCTGTCATTTGAAGGTGAAAGTGATTTAAGGTTTCACTCAAATGGGAAATCCTTTTGATTTTCAGTTTTTGTGATTCCATGTTTCCTTCCATCAGTGATGGAAGTGATGATTTCAGCAGTGGCTCACCAGACTGTACTCTCAAGTGCTTTTTGTGGTCCAGCTTCATTACTCAAGGGATCTATCATTTTCTTTAAGAAACTCCTGTAAAATGTAATGTGTTAGTTCAGATGCATCTGTTTGGTGATAGTTCACTGGCCCAGCAGTCAATCCTCTCCTCTCTCTTTCATTTTAGATTTTGCCATATATGACAGCACTGGTCTTATTTCATTCAACCAGCTGTTAGTGGGTAAAATAAATCTTGCAAATACAAAACAGGAAACAGGCTAGAAGGGCTGGGCTAGATCACAGCACAATAGAAAATCATTTTGGGGGGAATTAACAGGTTGCAAATGCAATACAGAATGGCAGTTTAGTAGACTTGTAAAATCAGCAAAATGCAAACTGCAGAAAGAACTGTCAGGAGGACCTCGCCATCTTCTATTTGGATGTCTATTACAAAGTACGCTCTGAAAAGGAATTGTCTAAAGATGATGAGTTTTTCATTTGCTCCTATGAGAAGAAAACATTGTGCTTATTGCAATAATCCTGGAGCATTGAACAGATGCCTAATTTAGATCCATAATCACTCAAAAGTGGGAACACTTCTATCTTCACATCTTCATCTGTCCACTCAGGAAAAACCAAATGGTTGAAGGATGCCTGTCATTGTTCAGGCTGCAGATGAATAGACAACTCATATCTCTCATCCATTAGTACATATATCTTGGTCAGACATTTGACACAGGTTCAGAATTGAGCTGAAAGGAGAATGTGCTAGACTCCCTTGAGGATATTAGGCAGAGCTTTTAAATGATCCCAAACTCTCTCCTGAAACTAAGCCCCGTGTTTTTATCAGCAGTACTCTTGTAGTGATGTGTGAAAGTGCTTCGTGGAATATTGTAGTCTTCAAAAACATCAAGTTGGGAATCATCCTAGTATGCATTCTATCTTCGCTTTTAGATTTCAGAACCTTTCTCTTTCTTCTGGGTATGCTCCCATTATCTCCTCTTCTGTGCCTTTCTTGACACTCCCCACTGAAAGTAACTTTCTTCTTCAAATATTCCATAAGAACTTTGATTGACTCTTTTTCCTTAACATGTTTTTGTAAACATGTGCATAGCTCTTTAAAGTTTGTAAAACATTTGTATACATTATCTCTTTTGAGACTCAAAACAACTCTATAAAGTTGATGTCACGATTATTATCCCGATTTTACAAAAGTGGAAACTGAGGCAAACAGAGGTTAGATGACTTGCTCAGAGTCACACAGCTAGTAAGTGTCCGAGGCTGGATTTGAACTCAGGTCTTCATGACTCCAGGTCCAGCACTGTATACACTGGATATTGTTAAACTGGAGAACATCCAGAGGAACATGACTAGGATTAAGGACTGGAAACCAGGCCATATGAAGATTGATTAAGAGAACTAGGGATGTTTGGAGAAAAGAAGACATCTCCATAATAATTGTTTTAGATATTTGAAGGGCTATCAAATAGAAGAAGTAATAGACTTGTTCTTCTTGACTCCAGAGTCAAGAAAAATGAAAGGGAGTCATACAAAAAGGACACAGTTAGGCTTGGTATTAAGAGAAACATTCTAACATCTGAAACTATTCCATTGCAAGGGTTTCCTCTTCAAAGAAAGAAAGGTTGGGTGACCACTTGGTAGGGATGCTTCAGGAGGGGTTCTCATTGGAGCTTGGACTTAGCAGCCCCCCTGATCCTTCCCCACTCTGAGCTTTTGTAACTAGATACACTTCAGGGTAGAACTGAACAAGACACAACCACAAGCTCTGTAACAACCACAAGCTCTGTAACTCCGTGAGACAAGAAGCAAAAGGTTCAAGGCACAACAAAGGTTTGTTTATATTTCTATGAACCTCTTTGGCAGATCAAACACTCCAGAGTTTATTGGAGGACTTTGCCTAATACTTCTCATGGAAAGGTTGAAGAATGCTCACTGCAGTTAGTTTTGGGGATTTTATTTTTCAGGATTATATGAAAGCCTTGTAGAAGGAACTCAAAACACGTGGCTATGATTCTATCCAAGTTGCTTTGTTATTCTGTGAAATGGTTGATGCTTTGCTTTTCTCTTACAACTTACAGTAGCTGATTTTTGTTGTTCCCAGCTCCCCACTTCCGATGTTGTTCAAATAAAGAATCTGTCTTAGAGCATATTGTGCCAAGCCCTGGCAAGCAGTAACTTTGACTGTTTGGTTCTTTTCAGAGAATGTGGAGCAGGAACCTTTGTCAATTTCGCTTCACTAGAAAGAGATGGCAAGCTTCCCTACAACTGGTGAGTATGGATTCGGAACTACACCTTAGGAAAATGTTCCAAGAACCCTGTTTCACTTTGAAGCATCGTGCTTGATTTTGATTATAAAATTTCAGATGATAATGACTTCTTATTATTGCTATGACTTTGTTTCAATTCACTTTCCCAAATATAACATGGAAGCCTAGAGGGAAGCTAGTCCAAAACCCTTCTTTTACAGATAAGAAAACAGGCCCATGAAGTTTAAGTGGCATGCCCAAGGTCATCAGAGGTAGGATGTGAACCAAGGTCCTCTGACTCCTTTTCACTATATCAGGCACTCCGAGACGCATCATGACACACACAAACTGGCATTAGTTAGGATCCTTGCCTAGGAGAAAAACACTAGGAAGTAGCAGCTTTATTATGATATGTATGTAGACATTTAGGATCAAAACCAACCAAATGAATAAAATAGTCACACAAATAACACCCAGTTGCCACGTGGGCTTAAATAAGGGCCTGAGACCAATGGTGAGCAAACAAGTGGAGGCTTAACGAAGGTGGGGAAGGAAAGAATGTAAACTCCAGGTCCAGGTAACTGCATGGCACAGCAATGCTTCTTTCTAAAGCTCACCTTTCACTGCCCCCCAAGTCTGAGCTGCTACTCCTGTTACAATATGTAAATATAAATTCAATTCCCAGGGTCCATTGCTCTGCCCTTGGCAAACTGGCACCATAGTAAGGTAACTCACTAAACCTGGAGTCAGTAAGACCTGTGTTCAGATCTGGCCCCAGACACTCATTAACTATGTGACCGTAGGCAAATTACTTAACCTCTGTCTGCCTCAGTTTCCTCATTTGTAAAACAAGGATCATAATAACATCTGGCTCCCAGGGTTAAAATAAAAAAAATGAGAATAAAACAACATAATATTTGTAAAAGCAGTTTGCAAACCTTAATGCACAACATAAATGCTAGCTATTATTATTATATTCAAACCAGAGAATTCCCATAGTAACTCATGGACGTATTTCTTTTTGTTTTTCAACCTCTAATTTAGGCACATCCAAAAGAATAGGAAAAGGTTCAGACATATTTTGAAGGACGTAGCTTTCATATTCTTTGTTACACAAAGTCATAATCTCTGCACCTTTGCTGTGCTCTCTATCCAAGACCTCAGATAGCTCCCTAAACAGACCAACACCTGGTGCTTCAGCAGGGAAATGACACAGCAAGGAAAACAATTAAGTTACCCCAGAATCTCAGAGCTGCACTGCTGTTCCACAGAGAAAAGTCTCTCTCTCTCTCTTTCTCTCTCTCTCTCTCTCTCTCTCTCTCTCTCTCTCTCTGTCTCTCTCTCTCCCTCCCTCTCTCTCTGTCACTCTTTCCCCCCCCTCACCCCCTCTCCCAGGCTATTATACACTACCTATAAGAAGCCTCACAGTGGGAAAGAATCTAGGGTTCTCATCTCTTGGCATCAGCTCCCATCTTGCTGTCCCCACAAATCAACTGCTTTGTCCCTCTGATGGTTTTAACTGTCTCATCCCTCCCTGAAAGAGGAAAGATGATTTTACCTATTCTCTTTTCCCTTAGGGGATGACAGCTAGTATCAGCAAAGGCTTCTCATTGCTCACTACTGGGCCACAGCTGGTCCACTAGCCTTCTCCTTAGTCAGTCCCTGTATATCAAAAAAGTCCTTTATGGTTCACCTCAACACAATATGTATGGCACTTTTTGACCTTGATTTTAGTCATTCTTTCCTGTACCTCAGATGAAGGGCTAGTCAGTCATTCCAACCATCCCCACTCTTGCCTTTACACCAAACTCCTTCAGGGTTCACCCTTTATACAACTCTTTCATGATTTTGTCTCCAGGAATGAACTGCTGTTTCTTAAACCTTCTTCTCTATGAAGGCTTCTCATTCCACAAAGAGGCTTGAATTTGAAAGCTCCCCAGAAGCATCTCTTTTCCTATGTACTCTTGGCCTGCCATACTCATGTCTAGGAGGATAATACTCTAGTTTCTTCCTCCAACTTACCTTGACTTTAGTAAAACTGCAGCTTCTGTGTTGGGGTCTTGGAAAGGGTGGAAGACTCATCTTTAATCCAAAATAATTGAAGGTCAATCCAGGCAGGGATTTTATTATCAGAGAAATTGAAGGGTGAAAACTCACTGAGAAGGCAAAATTGATATTTCCAAAACAGCAATTATTTGAGTTCTCCTACCTATCAGATCACACCAAGCCTTCTCCCAAAGATCTGTGTCATGTATGCAGAGACATTTTGAAAAATCGTCCTCCAGAGTGACTGTCTTCCACTACTTAATCACAAAGCTACAGACCATACAATTTCCTTGAATTTGTCTGTTCTTCCATGGTTTCAGACAAAATTTCTTCTTGGGCTTTACAAGTAGAAGTGCCTTAATCTATATCTCTGTGAATTCCTTCCTTGTTATTTCTAGAGGAAAAAAAAATTTACATATATATATATATATATATACATATATATATATTTATATAAAATCCTCTGTTTGACTTGTAAAATCTTTTACAATTTTGCTCTTCCTACGTTTAAAGTCTGTTTATACTTCTTTGCATATAGTTGATTGGTTGTTGTCCTTAGTTATCAAAGAAGACCAAAATGACATCACTATGCTAGGGGCAGGTTATAATGTGTCCCAACTGTGACTGATTAGACCAATTATGAGCTCAGAATGTTCTACCACAGGTTGGGCACAAATAGTCCATGTGAACATTTGGGCTGGATTCTCTAAATTTGTGCATCTCACATTTCTTTTGAGCTATTTCAGTTCTGCCTTGCTCGTAGAGCACAGTACCTTCTCTGACGCTAGGCAATCCTGTGCCAATGTCTCCAAAGTCACACAATAAATTCCGAAGTTCTTAAGAGAGACCTTGAGAGTGTCCTTGTATCACTTTCTAATTCAGTGATACTGATCTGTTTGCTGTTCCTTGCACACAGCACATTTCCCACCTGTAGCTATTCCCCATGCTTGCTTTACCCATCTGCTTCATAGTTCCCTGGCTTCCTTCAGGTGTAATTCCACCTTCTTTAAGAACTCTTTCATGGTATTATTCCTCCTTTTCTCCCACTCCCACACTACCCCACCAGATGTCAGTGTCTTCATCTCTGAGATTAATCTCAATTTACTTTATATGTTGTCTGCATCTAGTTATCTATGTATTGTTTTCCCCATAGAATGTAAGTCCCCTGAAGCCAGGGACTGTCTTTGCCTTTCTTTTTATCTTCAGTGTTTTAGTACAATGCTGGCATGAGGATTGATTAAAATTCATTATTTCTTAAATTCATTGCTGCTCTAACATTCTTATTTGATTATCCCAATAACTCTCTGAGGTAAGTGCTGTTATTATTCCCACTTTACAGATAAGGAAATGGAAGCTGAGACATCAAGTGATTTGCCGAACCAGGGTCAAATAACTAATAATTGTTTGAGGAAAGATTTGAACTCAGGACATCATGACTCCATCTCTGAAACCAATGAATAGGGAGGCGTAAATTTAGGAAAACTTGTTCTGAAGTTTTGCTTCACCTTCCATTTACAGGCAGTTTTAGGAAAAATGTCTGCCTTCGTTAGGGCTTTTGGTAGCAGCCTTCCTACCTCTTCCTGACACATCCCCTCCCCCAAATCCCCATTGTCTTGCTTTCCTATTTATGGTAAGGTGAGAAAGTGAGCTGGATTTCCTACTTAAGGATATTAACATAAGGGTTTCAATGGATTGAAAGTACATTAGAACAAATATATCAAAAACATGTTTTGTTCTAATGACAAAGATGCACAAGAGAATTTAGAGGCCAACCTAATTGACTAAGTTGGTAGAACTGCTAATTTATTATAAAGTATTAAACTTCACTTATTTGATATTATTCTGAGTATTTGAGCAATCAGTTAAGTGAAGTATATATTTTAAAATTGGCTCAGATAGAACAGAATCCTATACTAAATAGCTAAATGAATTAAAAATTAATTGTATTAAATAGAAGTTTTTCTTAAAATAAAAAGGATCTTTCTTTTTTTTTTTATAACAAAAATATTACTACAGAAACATCTTACTCCTCTGAGTAAGACAGTGGCATTGAGTTGCCAATGTGTCCTTATCAAATTTTGCTGCTGTCTTGGATTATTCTACTGTGCTGAAATGGAAGACAAATTCCTTGCAAGTGATATAATGTAGAGCCTCCCAACAATTTTAAATTCACATACCCAGGAAACAGTGACAATGATCACGGAGGGTATAAACTTTGGAATTTTGTTGTTTCTCCCACGTTCTTTTTTTTTGTCCTCCTTATGACCAGGGACTGATTAAGGTAGATAGTCTGCAGTTATTAAAAAGAACAAAGTTAAACTGGTCCATTCCTATGCAGAGCCCATGATCTGGGCCTTATTCACCCCTTGTTGTAATTTAGCTAAGCAGTCACCAGTGCAGCTGTAGCCAAACACTTTATCTAGTCATATAAATCTCATAGTAACATAATAAATAACTCATCAAGGGGGCACCCAGCTTGAAAATGTATGAGTACAGAGGCTTTCACCTTCCTCCTTCACTCCAATAAAAATTTCAAAACCATCAAGGTAAAATGGTGTTAAATTTACTTTACTGGAAGGACGTTCCCCCATTTAATAAGTTTTTACAAGGATGTCATGTCATGAAATATCAATTAGCCAAACCATCGGTGCTTAATATACTTATTATATTGAACTTTGAATTTCAGTTTTGAAAGGCAGCATGGTATAATTTAACCTCTGTAAGACAGATAACACTACAGCAAAGAGGAGGGCTGCTAGCACAGGTACACTTTTGATCTGGTCAGACAGGAAAGACACTAAGACAGCTTCAAAGGGGTTAATAATCTTACTTTAGTCTAGTCTTCTCAGGAGTGCTGATAATGGAAGCACATCTCCTACAGCATTCCCTAATCACCCTTCTCCCAGGGGCTGACAAGAACAGGGGGCAACTACCCCTACGTCTCTATGGGGTCAATCGAGACAGGCATAGCTTGTGCATCCCCCTAAATTCCCTCAAACCTCAATGAGTGCCAGTTGAAGCAAACAGAGATTCCCCCCAAACCTTGATGGGGGCTGATCAAGGCACACACAGAGTGTTCCAGCTTGTGCATTCAACCCTAAGGTTCCCCACTCCTTGACCAGTGCCCACCTGCTTTATAGAGCAACAGACAAAGAAGGCATATTGCCAGCAATAGCCTCACAAGTTTACATCACTCACCCCTATATCTCACCACAAAGCTGCAGTGGATGTTTATATTATCTGTCATTATGTAATGTTGCCCAAGTGTGGTGGAGATGTTTTGAACCATAATTGTAAGAACTCATATCTAATACTTGGGAACAAGAGATTGTTATGGTTATGGATCCTGGGAAACTGAACTCTAAGAAATAATAACAAAAATCTATCTCACACACACTAAAGTTCACCTTACTTACAACCTCTTTGGGCTTTCTATCCCTAGAACCAACTCAATGCCTTATATGTAGTAGGTTTCCCCGTTTGCAAACTAGGAGCAATAATACTTGCTCCTCACTGGATTGTAATAGAAGCAGCAATTTCTGTAACATTCAAGTGCTACATAAATGTGAATTGTTTTTACTGAGGCTTTAAAGGTGCCAATATTTGTTTCCCAGTGTACTGCTTAGCATGGAAATTGCCCTGGTACCATTTTTAAGGGGATGCTAAAAAAATATTCTCTTTTATTAGTAACTTTGGACATTTGAATTTGGACTCCAACCAAGCATTTAAAATCAACTTTTAGCTTAGAACAATAAAAAGGAAACCATTTTACTTCTCCACTGTTGAATATCACACCTTAGGTGAGAACATCTTCATCTGAGTGTACCCAGATTTCAGTGGGTCTGTAAACTTGAATAGGAAAAAAAATTTACCTCTTTATTTTTCACTGACTTCTAACTGAAAACTTAGCGTTTCCTTCAATTAATTTAAGACCATTATTCTGAGAAGGCATCTGTAGGCTTCACCAGACTGCCATAGTAGTCTATGAAACAAAAATAGTTTAAGAACCCCTGCCTTAGACTAAAGACAAGTTACTTGTCGTGAAGCATGACACCTGATACCAACCATACTTGACTTTGGGACTAAATCAAAGATTCATTTAAGCCCAGAATTCTGCCTGAATTATTATACTCATTGATTTCGAACTACTTGTAATTTCAGAAAGAAGAATTTGAAGCTGAACTTCCTCCATTTATTTGGACTTGAAATAGTGTAGCTTTATAGACATGTGATCTAAAACATTTTCTTAACTAGGAAAGACAAATTCAAAGAAAAGGATATTTTATCAAATGGCATGACAAAATAACTGATAAGATTCTCTGTAATACTCAAAGGGGTATCCTTCATAGGTTATTTCGGGGAGTGGGGGAAGGAATATGGGCATATATAGATAACTCTTATATACAGGCATGAAGGAGAATATGTATTCATGCATACAAAATGGAATACTCAATGGAAATACATGTACCCAGGGTACTTGCATTGCTGGGGAAATTCATGACCTTGCAGAGCCACTGATAACCTCTGATGGGGTCATCATGGTACTCTTATCTGCTCATTGTGAATTCACTGGCACATAGGAGTGCTGGTAAATCAGAATCAATAAAAATGTATTAAGTGCTGCTGTGTGCTAGGCACGATGCTAAGTGCTGGGGATACAAAGAAAGGAATAAGACAATCCCTGTCCTCAGGAAGCTTACAGTCTTATGAAAGAGACCTCACACACACACACACACACACACACACACACACACACACACCCTGAAAAGAGGGAGGATGTACCCAGCAAGGGGCAGGATGGAGTCCAGCAGGTGGGTTGAGAAATGATCTGAGGATATATGAATTACTGAGTTGATTTCATCTTGTAGAATGACAAGTTTCTAGAGATTGTGAATGTTTTAATGACTGGCTATCTGAAAAAAAATATTCTTGACACACTTTTAAGCTCAATTTGCATTATTAACCTTTTCTCCATCACTTTCTTAAGTCTAGAATCTAGACTTAACAAGTTAATAAATCAAGCCCTGATTTGCAGTGTTTGATGACTCCCAAGGTATAAATGCTCACGCTGAACACTTAACAGTCCGAGCTAGTTGAAGCTGGCATGCCCTCGACACATCCCATACTCTCTGCTGTTCCCCGATGGATGTCACAGTGTCTTTGCTGCTCTCTACTGCATGTCCCATCATGTCTCTGCTGGACATCTCTATTGTTCCATAACTGCAGTGTTCACTGTGCTGCTCTCTGCTACCATCTGCTGGTCTTCAGCTACACAGTCTCTTCAATGCCATTTGTTCCTCTGCCACTATCTTCTGGGATGCAGTTGCCGGGAAGCCTCTTCCTTTACAAGGAGGAGGCAAGATATTTTTTAGCTCATGTAGCCTAAAGCCATGACAGCTTGCAACCACGCAAGCAGCTGGAAAAAGCCAACACAAATCCTAGGCTAACGTTGCTTATCCTTCTAACTTAGAAAATTCCCTTTAATTACTGTCAAATTCCTGTTAATCTGTGTTTCTAAAAAATATATCAGGGACCCTACACAACAAAACCCCAAAGGAGCAATATGGGTATGGGGCACGGCAGTTCCTCTCAGTCCCCCTGCTTCTGGATGGCATGCAAACAAACCTCAGAGTAAGGCTAAAGGAGCTAGGTGAAACAGAGCTCTCAGTCTCTGCCATTACTGTGCATCCCTCTTAGCAACAAAATCTCTGATCTTTGTTCAGAGTGGCTACTAGGGAGGTGACCTTGGTAGTCTGCCTGTTTTAAAATAAGATTATGCATTCCATTATTCGATCATTCATTTTAATAAACATTTATTATACAAGGTGCACTACACTTTCCTGATAAAAAGATAAAATTGAGCTAAGACCAGTCTCTGCCAACAGAGAAGTTCATTCTAGTGTTAGTATTTTTAGAAGGGCAATTTTCAAGGCCTAATGAAAAATCTAAGACCATTATTTCACTAAACATAACATGTAACCACCATGCAACAAGCTAATTATTACAAACTAAGTCTACCTTGTGACCATAAGCTCATTCACAGATTATTTGCCAGAGTTAACATATCAACCTTTGTATCTGAAATTCCATAGGATATTTAATTCTAATAATACAATTATCTGTCATTTGAATATGTGTGTTAGGTAACTGATCTCTGTTTTATGTTTACATTACTAACATCTTGCTTTTTCATCTCCACATCTATTATCTATTAATGCTCACAGGCGTAGGAGTATATTTGCTTTCCTAACTCTGCTACCCTCATGTCTTTGGACTGATTATCTTTTGGCATTTTATATTAACCCCTGGTAAGTGATGTTTTTACTGTTTTCCTTATGCTATATGTGAATAATGTTAGCTTCTTAATAAATAAAAGGGGTTATAAAATTTATTGAGTTTGTTTACAGTATCTAAAGTGCTTTTTCATAAACTACAAAATGAATTAAGGCAGTCAGTGGGGCTAAAATATTGTCACTTTTATCATTTATATTTCTGTTTTTCAAAGTTCTTTTATGATTCCTTCCATTAGTTACCTCATCTTGGACCCACATATTTGATGTCTTGTCATACACCTTTCATCTTTGTAAAAATGTTTCCCCTTTTTCCTATTTCTTTGGTCTATCAGGAGGCTTCATGTCACAGAAAAGACAAGTATGCACTTATACACTGTAGTAAAATCAGAATACTATATACACACACTCTCCTTTATTCAGTTTAATTCACTAAACATTTATTAATTGCTTTTTGTTTTCAAAATACTGTGTCAAGCCTGGGGAAATTAAAATTCGACACAATATGGGCCCTGCTCTCAGGACCTATAGGAGTTTACAGTCTAAGGAAAGGACTAATTATTATCCAAGGAACCAGTCAGCAAAATGCTACCAACAACCTTAGAA
>CM053585.1:410823162-410860103 GCA_028646515.1 Pseudochirops corinnae
GTGATGACCCGTATTGGTGGAGAAACTTCCTCCACCTAAGGAATCATAGGTTCTTGATGAAAATATCAAGAAAGCATGTCATAGAATAAACCATAGCACACAGGAAAATCAGGAAGAGAAAATTCAAACTGAAATATCAGAAAAATTCTGTGAGAATTTTTTTGCTTTGGGTAACAGAAATTTTGCCGAGTGATTTTTACAATTCTCACCCAATAGACCGTCTAAGACAAGACTAGCAAACAAAAAAGTCAGGAGCAGTACTCTGAATGTTTTGTCAGCTTACCTTTTTGATTCAGTGATTGTATTATGGAAGATCTTTTTACCACATTTGTTATATAATAAATGCTTCTGGAAGTACTGTCTCAGACAACCTCAGCAAATAAACAGCAAAAAAATTATTTCTCTGGAAATGTATTTCAGTTATCCAGGAACAGTTAAATCAACAGAAACAGGATTGCAGTTGTTAAAGATTAACAGTTGCTGGGTTTCCATAGCCTGATTACGCATTCCTTTCAGGCTTTTCCTTCATTAAAAATAAAATTGTTTTAAATAGAAAATGGGACATTTATGCAAACAATTCATTCTTGATATTTGCCTCTGGTAGAACATTGGATCGTTACTAATTGTAGGCAAAAAAGAGGGGAAGGGTTAGGCTAAGTAATAGCAAATGCAGGAATTATCTACTCTGATTGGCGGTAGCTATGGAATGGAAAATACAAAACAGTGGGTAATACAAAAACTGTTCATTGAATAGATGAAAATTAATACTATTGGAATTCTTAGAATTAATTTTATTTTTACATCACACTTTTCTCCTTAATTAAATTTTTCTCTAAGTTAATACTGTATTAGAAGGCCAAATCAAATGCTTTTGTAGTCAATAAGCAAAGAGCACAGGGAAATCTTGTATTCTCTGCATCTTTCGGCCAGTTTGTAACGGTAAAGATTTGGTCTTCTGTGGCATTTTACCCACAGAAATCTAACTGTTCTCCAGTATCTTCATCAACAATTCCCTCAATGTTTATACAGACTCTTAATAAAAAGCTACTTAGATGGGAAAATAAGCACATATGGTGGTAGAAGTTGAGAAGTTGATATTTCCAAGGTCGTGTTTTATGGGCAATGATAAAGGCCAAGATTCCCCCCCTCCCAATTTCTTTGATATCTTCTTTTCTCCTTCAGAAACCTTGAGAATTGATCTCTCAAACCCCACAAAACTGTGTTACATCCAGTACAGATCTTTTCTCTGAAAATTTGCTCTGGTTCTTTGTTCCCTTTAATACTGTCTCTACTTTCTCTATAATAAGCACACAAAAGCCTGAGTTGTTAGTTTCCATGTGATGACTTCACTGTCCTTGAGGGTGAAAACAGTTCATTATAAAAATATTTACAGTCTTTTTCCATTTTCATCTTTTTTTGGGGGGGATTTTTCTTCTAGTTTCATCCTTAAATGCCTTTGATATGGCTCTGTTAATATAACACCTTTCTGAACTAATGCATCAACTTCTATTCACATTACCAGACTGAATCTCCAGAAGGTAGATGATTATTTCTGCCCTCAAGGTTTTAGAGGGTAACCCTTAGTAATTAGGGTTTCTAATGCCATCAATCACAAGTCTTCATCTAGTGTGATTCCTCCTCCAATATATTAACCAGGTGATATACTTAGCTTTTACAAAGCACTATTTACTAAGAAGATGTAACAAGAACAGAAGTAATAGGAACATCCCCAAACCAGGGCACACTCTCCCATCTGTACCTACTAAGTTTCTGAGGAGGGTGGACTAAAATTAAAACATGAAGGTGGTGCACCTCACAACGCCTGGCTTTGGGAGTCCTTTTCTTCCTTTTGTGGAGTTCCCACCAAGTTCACATCTGGATGTAATGCCATAATCACTTCCTTCATCGGCTGGGCTTGCTCCTGGGTCAAGTAAATCTCCACTCAGGATTAGCTCTTCATGAGAGTCGGTTACTACTCTTACAAGCTCGGGTGGTCTCTTCTACCAATTTGATAGTTCAGGAGTTTCCTGATAGCTCTTCTGACTTTTTCTTTTGAGACTGGGTCTCTCTAGTTCACCCAGACTACAAGTATACATAGCCTAATCCCATAACTAATGGTTATGGGAACTTTGACCTGATCCATTTCTGTCCTGCTCAGGCTCGATCACTTTTAGGTAGCCTGGTAGCCCCCTATTCCCAGTATCTTACCATGTCAGTGCCAGACTTAGTATGGACAACCAAGCATCTTAGGCAACTACGGCTCAGAATTCCTGACCTCAAGTGATCCATTGACCTCAGCTCCCTCAGTAGAAGGTACAGGTGTGTGCCATCAAGCTGATCCATTTTGTCAGGGGTTACTCTTTCACCTAAAATAAGGAAAGAATAAAACACAACAGAACGAGGTACCATGAACTCAAGCATACTTGGCTTCTGGTGCTGCTGCTCCTCCTTTCAGTTGGAGGCTTATAGCAGTTATTGCTTTTTTTTTTTTTTAGTAGTATTTTATCTGTTCCAATTACATGTAAAGACACTTTTCGACATTCATTTTTATAAGATTTTGAGTTGTAAATTTTTCTCCTTTCCCCACCCTTCCCAAGATAGCAAGAAGCAATCTGATACAGGTTATACGTGTGCAATCATGTAAAACATTTCTACATTAGTCATGTTATGAAAGAAGAAACAGAACAAAAGAAAAACACAAAAAAGAAAGTGAAAATATTATACTTTGTTCTGCATTTATATACTCTTGTCAGTTCCGTCTCTGGATGTGAATAGCATTTTCCATCTTGAGTCTTTTGGATTATCTTGGATTATATTGTTGAGAAGAGCTAAATCTGTCATAGTTGACCACCATATGATGTTTCTGTTACTGTGTACAATTGTTCTCCTGATTCTCCTCACCTCATTCAGCATCAGTCCATGTGAGTCTTTCTAGGTTTTTCTAAAACCCACTTGCTCATCATTTATTTTTTTCTTAGGTTATACATGTGTAGTCATGTAAAACATATTCATAATATGTAGTGAAAGAAAACATATACAAGAAAAAAAAACTCAAGAAAAGTAAAAAAAAAAGTATTCTTCAATTTGTATTCAGATATCAAAAGTTAATTCTCTTGGTATTTTTCATCATAGGTCCTTCAGAGTTGTCTTGGATCGTTGTATTGCTGAGAATAGCTAAGTCCTTCACAGCTGATCGTCCTACAATATTGCTGTTACTTTGTACCCATTACATTTTCCTTTGCATCAACTCATGCCAGTCATTCCAGGTTTTTCTGAGAGCATCCTACTCATCATTTCTTATAGCACAATAGTACTCCATTACATTCATATACCACTTTGTTCAGTCATTCCCCAGTTGATGGGCATTCCCTCAATTTCCAGTTCCTTGCCATCCCCTCAATTTCCAGTTCTTTGCCACCACAAACAGAGCTATAGCAGTTATTTCTTACCTGAAAGTCACCAGGAGAGAGAACAAGTATAAGAATGGTCAAGGCAGGACATAATGATCTTTTTGTAGAACCGAGTTGTAGTTCTGTCTGCAATTCTTCTGGCTTTGAAGGCAATTAGAAACTCATCACCACTGTACCAGTCCCTCAGCCAACATGTTCAGAATAAAGCTAACCAAGCCTTCATACACTATATTGAAACCAGGCAGGGAATGTTGTACATGCTCTGAAGACTAAGACCTTATTGGTCAGTGCTCAACATGATTAATTGGATTTCTCACCAAGTTTTTGTTTTGTTGTTGTTGTTTTTTTATTTTTAAATTGAATTTCACCTCTATGACTTCTGACTGTAAGCAATAATGCTTTTTTATTTAGCTTTTTAAATTTGTCTAAGGAAATAAAATATAAGGTAGAATGTTCCAACTGTATTTCTGACCATTAGATTAACCCAGTCTAATTAATGATTAATAACTATGTAATTAGTTACCCCAAACCCAGGAAAATCAAAGGTAGCATATATTAATAGCACACGTGACTCAATGCAGCCAGGAAGTCAAAGGTGGTTTGGGGGGAACTTTTCATCTTCTTATTGTAGTAATTAATTAAAATTAGTTAAATTTCTCTATGACATTATAGTCAATGATGATGTCCTTTCCTCCATCCATTTGCCAACTCTTCATATGAATAGATTTTAAAAATGGATTATATTGGAGTGATTTTTATTGTATGGAATTTTTTTGTTATTTTCATTCTTTTTTCTATCTTTCTACTAATTTTTCTCTTTACTGTTGTTGGTCTGACTGGACATAGATAGTTGATTCAAAATTGACTCCTTTATCAATGAGTCTTTCTTATCCACTAAAATATAATCAATTTTATTTTTTAATGTTATCCAGTGTCCACCATGGCTAGCAGTTCTCTGGAAAGCATCCGTGAATTATAGACATGAAATTTTCATATAATTTGCAATCATTGATCTTTCGCACTTTTATTCCTGGGCCAGATTTTCAAACATATTTTTTGCTATCCTTGGCTTGATCATAGTGTCATTTTCCTTTTATTAATCGTCTTTGCCAATCTGATGGTTTTAAAATAGAATCTCAGGGTTGTTTTAATTTGCATTTCTCTTATTATGAGTGATCCGGAGCATTTGCATAAGGCTATTTATAACCTGGATTTCTTCTTTCCCCACCGGTCTTTCAACTAATTACACATTATTTCTCCTCATAAATTGCTCCAGCAAACTGACCTACTTGGATTACTCATTTATGGCATTTCATTGCCTTCATCTATACTTTTGCATAGAATGTTCCCTTGTCTAGACCAAACCCTTAACTCCTTTCAAAGCTCAGCTCCAGTGTGACCTCCTTTAAGAAGCCTTTCCAGATTTCCTTAGCTGTTAGATCTCCTCCCCACCCAAATCACCCCTTTATATTTTTTGTGTTTGTCTCATTATCTCATTTTATCCTCATAACAACATTGTGAGGAAGGTGCTATTGTTATTCCCATTTTTCAGTTGAGGAAACAGAAGCAAATAGAAGTTAAGTCACTTGCCCAGGGCCACACAAGTAGCGTCTGAGGTCTGAATTTGTCTTCCTGACTCTGGGCCCAGTGCTCTATACGTTGTACTGCCCATCTAATATAATTTGAGGCATGCAGTATGTAGATTTATGCTTGTACAATATGATTGCCACTGTTATGGGGATGATCCATGACAAAGTCCATGTTGAAGAAGGACTCAGAGGTCCTCCAGATACTCCTATTTATCAATGGCCTTACACGAATTCAAGAGCAACCCAGAACATTGCAGGGCATCCTAACTGACTTTCTGAATCACTGAAAAGAGCCTGGACAGCTCTCCATTTAGAAACAATAAAGTGTTGAAAATGTTTAGATATCTTCCATCATATATAGATATGGGACAAACATGGGAAACACACAATGACTGGGCCCCAGGCTTGAACAAAAGGACTATTAGAAATTGTAAACTTCTTTTAATTACCTTAAGCTCCTCTGGGAAAGAAAGGTCCATTTTTTAAAAAAAATTCAGCATTATTTGACTAAGAGTGATGAAACACTATAGTCTCCAACGAATCCTAATTCAAATTCAGCCAAAGAGCAGTAGAGAGAGAGCATGGTGGACATGAATGCATCATAACACATTACCAAGTATTATGTAAATGAATCAATGTAGAGGATGCCATCAAAGTAATGTGTGAGCAAAAAGAAAAATGGGCCAGTCAGTTTGGTGAGACTGAGGGAGTCAGAAAGACCAGATGGGCTGCTAGCAAGGAGACCTTGGACAAGTCACAAACTCTGCCTCAAAATGGAGATAATAATAGCACCTACCTTACAGTAAAATGAGATAATATTTATAAAATGCTTTGCAAACCTTAAAGTATTATATAAATGCTAGTGTTATTATTATTATTTTATATTATACATACAAAATTTGCATATATACATACAAATAGTTATTAGTTTCTTTATATATGTAGATAGAGACAGACAATAAATATGTGATATTCACTAGAAACCTTCCTAACTCAGTAGGACTCCTCAGAATTTGTACTCTGTTGCAAAAGCCTTTAAGAAAGTCAAGTCAATTCTATCCCAAAATGAAGAATCAATCAAGAAGTAGGAGTATATGTATATGTAAATATTATATGACTATTATATATTCATATATTTATATAGCTACATATATGGTAAACAAGCACTCATTAAGTGCTTAGTTCAATTTTGCCTGAGTTTCTATATAATTTCTTTATCCTATTAATGCTGAATTTAACAGCATTTCTGGGGTTCTGATCAAATGGTTTGACCAATTGTAATGCCAAGCAAAAGCAACTTCCAAGGTTCGGATTGTGTGAGATAAAAGAGTTCAGAGTCCAAATCTGAGATCAGAAAAGGTCTTTATTCTTTCTCATTAGAAAGGACCCTGCCCCCTGTCACGCAAATGGCATCTGCCAGGAAGAACAACATGTGGAAGCAAGCCCAGGATTATATATCCCCCTAAAACAGAAACCCCAACCCCAGCTGGCCTTCACTCTCATTGGTGGGGAGGCTGGCTCACAATCTAAGCACAGGAATCTATCTTGGAGACAAAGGATATGGAAACATGTGGGTGTCCAATGCAAGGCCAGGAAAGCAGTTTTATCCTTATTTGGCTTATCTTGTGCTGAGGTGGCCTGGGGAGGGTCTCTATTGTTCTGTGTCCCAGATTCCTGTAAGGTCAGGTGACTTCTAAACTTAGGCCTAGTGGATGCTGAAGCCACTCTAGATTTGGTTTTTCAGAATGGGGAAACTTCACTGCAAATTATCCCTCATAGGATTATAAGCATAGTAACTCTCCATTTATTCAGTAACAGATGAAGGCAAAGCATACACGGAAAAGAGAAAATCAAAATGCAGGGTAACTCAATCATTTAGTAAGTTCTCAGTTTGATCACAAAGTATAAAAGGCAAAGTACTCCACCCCTGGGTAGAACACTCATTTAGTCAATCACAAAGTCTGAAGTCCTCAGTTCAATCACAAAGTACCAAAGTCAAAGTACTGGGTAGTCTCAATTGGAGATCAGTTTCCAATCATAAACAAAGTACATTCATTTGGTCAGCAATTTGAGGCATGCAGTATGTAAGACCATGCACCCCTAGATCAGAACTAGGTTACAATATCATCACAGCATTCAATACCCAAGAAGAGGTCTTTTCTTCATGTCGACCTGAGGCAAATTCTCAGCAGTTTCTGTTCCTGGGAAGACAAAGCTTAACAAAGACACCACAACATTTATGCACATTGCCGGCATCCTCTTTAATTCACCTTCTGCCTGTGAAATCAACCTAGGCCCAACAAGGTCTGAGGCCTCTATCAACAAACCACTCTGACAAAATAACATCAAAACAGACAGACAAAATACCAGCACCACAGTCATGCCTCCTCAGTTCTTGGCAGCTCTGGGTGGCAGTTCTCGAAAGTCCTGGGCAGCTGCAACTGGCCCTCAGCAGTCCGGGAAGCTTTGGCTGGCAGCTGCAGCTCTCTCTCACCACCCCCCCCTTCTCTCTCTCTGTCTCTTCCTCTCTCTCTCTCCCTGTCTCTTTCTTCCTCCCTCTCTCTCTCTCTGTCTTCCCCCATGATGCTGTTCCCAAAAGTTCTTCTGGCCTCTCTCAGCTTGGGCCTCTCCCTATACACAGCACCAGGTCTTCCCACTTCAGCCCCCTCTCATCATGTCAACAAGTCCATCCCATCATGGGATTCAAATTCCATTACCATTACACCAATTAATTAAGAATGTATGTTATTTCATTTTACCACATCAAGGAGTAGCAAGGTTGACATAATAGGGGAAATATAAAGATATTCTTTAATTTCTTAGCCAGTTCAACACATAAGTCACTACCTTCAAGAGGTTATTGGAAGATAGATAATATTAACTAAGAAAAATATTGAGAATTGAACGTTTAAGAGTATGAGTTGTCTTATAGTAATCATGAAAGTTCAATATTATAAGTTCTGTATTTGTCAAACCTTTGATTGAGGCCAGAACAGGACAGTACCACTGAATGAGATGCCTTGTTAATTTGTATACTCATTTAAATACATAATACTATATTTTAACAACATTCTATTCTATTATTTTCTTCGTGCCTAACAAAGTCCTGTTCAGCTGGATGACTTTGATGCCTACATCAAAGAGATGGCCAAAGATTCAGATTACAAATTTTCCCTACAATTTGAGGTGAGTGTGATACAACAATTCAGTTCAATAAAATAAATATTTACATATATAGGTGTAGCCTTTATATTATCTGTCAGTGTTGGTGGTATATAAGGAGGAGAAAGGAAAACCTTTCTATTTACTGTTAAATGACTACGACCCTTGACATGTGGGCAGACTGGACTTTCCCAATCATTCTCTCTTCTCCTATGCAGCCAGACTTAATGCCTATCAACCAACTAAGCATCCCTGGGGAGAAAACAATGGAGAGGGTAATTCAACAAAATGCATCCCCTTTCACCACTAGCCATTGATTTGTTTTAGTTTAAGGGCAGAAAAATCTTGGGGTTCATATTTGCCCTGTTTTGAGACTTTGATTTTTTTTTTAATTTATAAATTAAAGCCATGAAGTTCTTATTGCTTTTGACTTAAACCAGCCACCAAGAGAAAGCTTTACACTTTGGACTGGGTTGAAACTCTTTCTTGTTTTCACCTTGGTATTTTGCAGGTTTAATCAGATTTTATATAAGTAAAAATTTATATTTAAACAGAAAATAGAATAGAATAAGCTTTGGAGTCAGCTTCTGCCTCTTTTGGACAGAGAGGGAGGAGAAAGAGGAGACTCATTTCACAGCCAGATACCTATTGTTTCAGATAGAACTCAAAACTTTAACTAATAACTAACTCCAATTGTACCATTCTGGCTGCTGAAAGTAGAGCAGCTACTAAGCTTCAGCTTTCCAATTTCTGGACATGAATTGCAAAATGCTTTCTTAGAGCTCCTCTCTTTTTTGACTTCCATCCAAATCCACATTCAGGGTCTCCCTCTGGAACTCCTCTCTCCCCAATCAGATTGTTATCTCCAACATGGATTATTTCAACATATACTTTGTCCAGTCCTTCTATTTGTCCCAATTTTGTCTTCTTCAGTTTAATGCACTAGTGACTGAAATTTTAGAGTACAGACTTGATCATTTCTTTACAACTGGTGATGGAAACAGATTGTTATACATTTTACATTCATTTGTTTTCATTCTACCAGATTTCTCTGACTGTTCTTGGAAAGCTGATGCTTAGTTACATCTCATGCCAAGCTTTTTGTAGACTTTGCTTCCAGTCCTTTTTGCTGTTTTACAAAGTGTTACTGCTCATAAAGTTCTTCCATTCTCTCCTATGCTTTTTTTAAAAAAATATCTCCCTTGGCTGCCATCTCTCCCCATTTGGCAAGGAAATCAAGTATTTGATGGTGAGACAGATTTAGGGACTCTTTTTACTTATTCATTCTGTTGACAGTTTTATATGAAGTAAACTTTTGCCAGAAAGGGTGATAATCAGGGCCAATCTTACTGTGGGTTTTTTTTTTTCATTTTCCATTTTAGGAAGCATTAATAGCTTCTTTGGATAGTTCAGTTTAGAGTTTGTAAAATTTCACAGTGTCCTCTTCTTATCTTTACTCTAATTCCATGTTGATATTGCTTTTTGCTTTTATTGTTTTTGTTGCATACAGAGCTAATATGATATGACTGTTACATCGGTAACCAGTTATTTCCTATCTATTATGACACAATTTCATTTTTGTATATGTATATGTGATGATAATCACCATAACCCAGTACATTTTCATATGATTTAGATCAGTGGTTCTCAACCTGTGGGTTGAGACCCCCCTCTGGGGGTCGAATGACTCTTTCACAGGGGTCACAGGGGTCGCCTAAGACCATCAGAAAACACATATTTCCAATGGTCTTAGGAACTGAGACACGCTCCTCTATCTGTCTCCAGGAGGGTCTGCCCACATGCAGATATGCCCACATATGAGTATTAAAGGGTTGCGGCATTAGGAAGGTTGAGAACCACTGATTTAGAGGATCTTGTCTAGTTCTTCATGTTGTAAAATTTGTCTACCTCTTTCTCCTCTGCAAGAGATGCTGGTACACTGGAAATGTGAATTACTTCAAGCATTTTGAAAAACAGTTTGGAATTTTGCAAATAAAGTGACTAAAATATCTCTACTTTCTGTGCCAGCACTTTTGTGCTAACAAAGAACTGGAAACAAAGTAAATGGCCAGCAATCAGTGAATGGCTAGACAGATTATGGTATATGAATATAATGGCATCTTGCTGTGCTGCAAGAAATGACGAATACGATGAGTACAGAGAAGCATGGAAAGACTTACTTGCATTGATACAGAGTGAAATAAGCAGTAAAGAAAACAATGTATACAATGATTAAAACAATATAAACAGAAAGTACGACCACAAACAATAAAAAATGAATGCTGCAAAATTACAGAGAACATGAATGGCCCCAAAGAAGAGATATGAAAAGATACCTCTTCCCAAGACTTCTCAGAGGTGGGAAGGCCATGGATGTAGAACGTTCAATATTTTTAGATTGTTGTAGTGTATTGATTGGTTTTGCTAATTGGTTTTTCCATTCTTCCTCTTTTTTGTTAATATTTTTTGTTATATGAAATGACTGTCAGGGAAGGACAGGAAAGGCTTATGGGGGGTGGATTTTGGTGATGTTAAAATGTATCAATAAAATTAGTTTTAAAAAGAAATGATGATGGATAACTTACAATTATCTTCATGGCAATCCCCTTGTTAATGTTCATCATGAGCACTGTAAGGCAAGAGGATTAAAATCATATGACATGATGTTTTTTGTTGCCTTTGGTCACATGTTGAAATCAACTCTGACAACTTCTTTGTCTCTCCAAGGAGAACCTCTAAATCATTCTTTGTTTAGCTGCAATTACTTTTTTTATTTTCTGTCTTCATTTTTCATAAGAACATCCATATTGATGTGGTTCAGTTCTTCTAATTGTGTGAATTCACTGATTATTAGACAAAGAACTTTCATTTATAGAGACTCTTAAAACAGTGAGATTGTTAGCATTCTGTGAGTTCCTTTTCATCATTCCCCCATGATCCTGGTGGAATTAGAAAGGAGTTATACAGTACTAGGAACCATTTAATTTTTTTTGCTTTTTAAATTTTCTCTGTTCTCAGGTTGGTCCTCAGACAGTAGACTATAGATGTGTGTGTGTGTGTGTGTGTGTGTATCTTCTTACATTTCCCTTGGAAAAACAGTGGAACAGGGTCTATTTCTATCCTCTCTAATTTTCAAAGGACAGTAGACATCCTTTCCAGTTATTCAGTGAAATTTCCTTAATTCTAATCCTATCCCCTGCAATGTAAAGGTCCTCTCTATCTTCTTATAAGTAACCAAAAAAAGTTTGAGAATGTAATCCCAGAATTGTCTTCTCTGTCATTAATAGGAATTGAAGCTAATTGGACTGGATATTCCACATTTTGCTGCTGATCTTCCACTGAATAGATGTAAAAATCGATACACAAATATTCTACCATGTAAGTGTACTGAACATTGATCCAGTTGTGCTGGTATATCTCAAGGGCCAAAGTTGTTTTTCTTTTTTTAGCAGTTTCTCAATTTTTATTAACTATGACAAAACCATGTCATAAACTCATGTCCCATTTTAAAATTTTGCTGGGTGTTTGTAGATTTGGTAAAGAATGGTTGTAATTGGGTGCTATTTTACTAAAGGAAATTATGAATACTTAACCCTGGTTTGAAAATATTAAGCTTCATGCTGAGATTTAAATAAAGGTCCCCATAACAGTTGATATTTAATGAACGTTTCAGGAAGGCACAAATGAAGGACAGTTTGAAATGCCTTCTTACAATCGATAAGGTCTCCTCAACCTGAGCATTTTTGCAGCCGGAATTGTATTGTAGGAAAAGACAACACAACATATAATTAAAGGCCCCATTTCTAACCAGACTCCACTTTTACCTCTGTGCTGAAGTATGCCATGAATACCACTTAAGATCTGTGGAATCAGAAAGAAAATTCTGAGATCACCAGATAGGGTGACTCTCAAGCCACCTCTTACAAAGGCACATTTGTAACCTCTGTCATACTGTAAGAGCTAGGCAGCATTTCATATGTTCATTTCTCCTCAGGAAATGGTTCCTGGGGGGAACTCCGCCCCCCCAGGAGTCTTAATCAACTACAAACTTTATATGAGTTATACCACAATCTAAAAAACTAATGAAAACAGTTGTCATTTGTGGTCAGTTACTTAAGATGACAAGTATTTGCAATATTTAAGTGTATAATTGTGAGGTAGGACCAACACCACCAATTAATGAAATCCTCTAATGGCTCCATTACTACAGGGACTGAGGGTAGGAGTGATGATAATAAAAGCTGAGAGGAATAAGAGAACCAGTGTCAAACAGAGCTCTAGGTCAGTGGTTCGCAACCTTCCTAATGTTACAACCCTTTAATACTCATATGTGGGTGTATCTGCATGTGGGCAGACCCACCTGGAGACGGATAGAGGAGCGGTATACAGTAATTAGTATACACTAATACACTGAAATATGTGTTTTCTGATGGTCTTAGGAGACCCCTGTGAAAGGGTCATTCGACCCCCAAAGGGGTCGTGACTCACGGGCTGAGTGATTATGGGAAAGTTAGGGAAACCAAACTACAGCAAGTACCACAGACCTGATGCTGTGACTAAAGTCAAGCTACTGCCTAGAAGTTTAGGTCTTTTTATCTTGGAGGCATGTGTGGCTTGTCCCAGCTGTGGCTCATCAGTTTTTCTTAAGTATAATAAAACCATGTCATAAACTTTGTGGTCCTGAAGGTCTCATTGACTTTTGCTTGAGTTGAGGACTCATATAGCACCTATCTTACATGAAAAATTGTGACTATAACTTCCCTCCTTTTGGCATCTTTACAGATGACTTTAGTCGTGTCAGACTAGTCTCCATGAATGAAGAGGAAGGTGCAGATTATATCAATGCCAACTATATTCCTGTAAGTAAAGAGAATCAGCAAGCATAACTGATCAAAAATAGTAGAAGATATATCTGTATATGCATATGATGCATGTGTATCTGCGTGTGTATATGTGTGTGTGTGTGTGTGTGTGTGTGTGTGTGTGTTGGCTTGAATAATTGAATAGACTTCTTCACTAAACATTTATTAAGCACCTACCATGGGGACCCTGATACAAGGCAATATGGTGTACAATATACCTAAAGGCATAGGTTTCCATAATGGAGCTTACAATCTAGGAAATGTAAGGTGCAGTTCAGATAGATTGTAATACACTGAAATAATATAAATAGATTGAAATATTATAAAGTGCTGGGAGATCAGATGAGAGACATGTCAGTTCTAGGAAAAAAGGAAAGAAATATTTCATAATTTTTCTACTCCCCTTTGTTTAATGAACAATATCCATTTTTCTCTTTCAGAATATAGAGTGAAAACAGATGAACAAAACCTTATTCCCTTTTTTTCATTTTCAAATACTATTCTAACAGACTTTTAGTATGAGTTGAAATAGGGGATGGTGCCAATAGTTACCTCTATTTTTGTAATTTTTCAAAGCCAGGGATCTGAAATTGCAGTATCTGAGACGCTGGTATGCTACTCCAACCAACTGCTCAAAATGGCTGTAAAGACAGAAATGATCAAGCTGCTAGCCTGTTCCAGAGCCTTAGAAGCAATTCTGGGAATCCTAAAGGTCTGCATTCATTTAAATTAGCCTAGGTGGCTAGCTAACACATTTCCAAAATTTAACCTTAAAAAACCTATATGGTCAGAGTCAGATTTTTTTAAGATCAGACCTTCTACACTAATGCTGCAGGTGCTTATAATTTGTCCATTCAGGAATTAGTGTTGGCAAAAGCCTATGGGTAATACCTTTGCCACTTTTTTAAAAACAGGGGTATAACTCACCACAGGAGTACATTGCCACACAGGGACCCCTCCCCGAAACAAGGAATGATTTTTGGAAGATGGTTCTCCAACAGAGGTCACAGACTATTGTGATGCTCACTCAGTGTAATGAGAAAAGGAGGGTAAGTACCTAAGTTCTGTTTGAAGTGTGGGGAGATCAATTGGAATCCTTCAGGTGATATTGAAAACAGGGCTTATGTGTATATAAATATATGTATATAGTATATTATTGTTATCGATATATTTATTATATTATATACCATGTTTTATTATATATTCTTTATTATGTAATATATTACATTATTGATATGTTAATATGCTGTATATTATATATAAATATATTCTAGTATTTAGACACAAAATATGCTAAGTATTGGGAAGGAAATTTCAATGAAATGCCATTGATAAAATTTTAACATAAATTGGGGTGTTTGGTTTTTGATTTCTGTTTTGTTTAGTTTTTTAACCAAACACACCAGAACCTCTTCAACCAAATGAGCCTTGTTGCTTGCAAAGCAATCACCCTGGGAGGTGATACCCACTTATTCAAATACTGCTACTATTGGTCACACAGCGCAGAGACTCTCCTTTTCAGAAATGCCATCGGTCATCCACTGAAGTAGATTAGTTTTGCTGTCTTCTAGTCCCACCTTGTTTCTGACCCAAGAACAAATTCTTTCACCTGATCAGCCTCCACATTCCCCAGATCTCCTTCAATTTAGTTAAGCTATTCTTCAGATTTCAGAAACACAGACCTTTGCTTGGCCCTTGCTCAAAATCTTTCCAGCTTGGTAGGACCTGCAGTAGCTTGTGGTTTGCTGTTGAGCTTTCCAGAATAATAAAAGTTGGTATTTACATAGTTCTTTAAGATGAGTAAAGCTACTTTATATACATTTTCCCATTTGATCCTTGCAAATCTATGAAGAAGGCACTACAGATTTATTATCCTTATTTTAAATAGCAGGAAACTGAATCAGAGAGGTTGGGGACTCTCCCACAGTAACACAGATAATAAGAATCAGAAATGAGTTTCACTTCCCTGTTTCCATCAAGGGGGCCCACATCCTTCTAGTTACCCATTTTTACAACTTTAGAATCATCCTTTTCTCTTCACATCCCCTTACCTCCCACATCTAATCAGTTGCCAAGTCTTATCAATCCTACTTCCACAACATCTCTCACTCCATACTTTTCTTTCCTCTCACATACTGACTACTCAAGTGCAGGCCCTCATCAGCACTTGTCTCATCTTATTTCAGTAACCTAATTGAGTCTTCCTGCTTCCAGTATCTCTCTGCTCCAAAGTCTAAATCGCTGCCAATGATATTCCTAAAGCACATGTTGAACCAAGTCATTCCCCCACTCAAAGAACTCCAGGGGTTCTCTGTTGCTCTATGATGAAATATAGGCCCTTCTGTTTTATTTTTAAAACCTTTCACACAATCTGTCTCCAGACTACTATTTCAGAGTTATTACACAGAATTCCTTGCCATGCATTCCATGCTCCAGCTAAATTGATATACTCACTGTCCTTCACACTTGATGTTCTATCTGTAGTCTCTGTGCCTTTGAACAGGCTGTCCCACATGCCTGGAGTGCACTCACCCTTCACTTCTGCCTCTTAGAATCCCTAGTCTCCTTCAAAACTGAGCCACAGCAAGGATCTAAGACAACTCCAAAAGACTCATGATGGAACATTCTGTCCACACCCAGAGAAAGAACTATGGAGTATTAATGCAGATTGAAGCATATTATTTGTTCTTTTTTTCCTTTGTTGTTTTGCATTGTTTCTTCTTTCTCGTGGTTCCTCCCATTGGTTCTGATTCTTCTTTACAATGTGACTGCCGTGAAAATATGTTTAACATGAATGTATACATAGAGCCTGTATCAGATTGCATGGTAACTTGGGGAAGGGGAAGGGGAATGAGGGTATGGAAATTTTAAACTCAAAAGCTTATGGAAGCGCATGTTAAAACTAAAAATAAAGAGATAAATTTTTAAAAAAGAAATGAAGCACTGCCAAAAGTAACTCACACACATGCACTCACTCACACACCCCTCAGCCCCAGGATTACCACCAATGTGATATATTGCCCGATTCTCCCCAGTTGCTAATGCCTCCCTCATAGTTGTTTGAAAGCTAATGCCTCCCTCATAGTTGTTTGAAAGCAAATGCCATTTTTTCTGTTGCAGGTGAAATGTGATCATTATTGGCCCTTTACTGAAGAGCCCATTGCTTATGGAGACATTACGGTAGAGATGACCTCTGAAGAGGAACACAACGATTGGGCCTATAGAAGTTTTCGAATCAGCTATGTAAGTGGCAGGGACCACATTACTTTGCTTACCACAAATTTTGGGAATTCTCTGCAATCATTAGGCGAAGAGACTAGCAGTCAAGAAAGACACTGATACCTGTAGAGGTTGGAACATAAGTTCTTCCAGGATATAATATCATAGGTGAACTTTGGCTTCACGGCTTACATTCCATTCAATATGGATTGGGGTGGCATGGATCCATTCATCCATCAATCACCAAGCATTTGTTAAGGGCTTCCTATGTGCTAGAACTGTGTTAAATGCTGGAAATATGAATAAGAAAGAATCTGAAACAGTCCTCACCGTCAAGAAGCTTACATTCCAATGAAATGTAAATCGGAACATACAAGATAAATGGGGATTCTAAATAAATAAAAGGGGAAGTTGAGAGGGAGAAATTCCAGGCCTGTGGAATTACTTATGTAAGGGCAAGGAGATAGGAGATGGTGGATCTTGTGTGAAGAACAGTAGGCAAACCAATATGGCTTCACTATGTAATAGCTAGAATGTCGGAAGAATGGAAAGAGGAAAGGGCTGGGTGGTAAAGAGGTTTAAATGCCAAACAAAAGACTTTTTATTTGACCCTGTAGGTATTAGGGAGTCACTGGAATTTAGTGGGGCAAGGGAAGTAGAAGATAAGACATATCAGTCCTACGCACTAAGAAAATCATTTTGTCAGCTGTGTAGAGGATGGATTGGAATATGTAGAACCTTGAGGCAAGGAGACAAATTAGAAGATTATTGATGTAATTGATAAGAAGATATAGATATAATTAAGGCAAGAGGTTGTTAGAGTCTGACCTAGGGTCGTGGCTATGTGAGACATGTTATGAAAAAACATTATGATAATTAGTGAGTGATTGGATACCTGGGGTGAATAAGAGAGAACAATTGGGGAGGTTTGGAACCTATTGTACCTGGAAGATTGGTGGTACCCTAAGTAGTCATAGGGAATTTGGGAGAAGATAGGTTTTTTGGGGGAAAGATAATGAGTTTTGTTTTGAGCATGTTGAGTAAGAGATTTTGGTATCCCGTTTGAGTTGCCTGCAAGACATTTGATTTAAAATATGCAACTGGAATTTGGCGATTTGGGACCGTAGCTTAAGAGAGAAACTAGGACTAGTAAAAAAAAATGTGGACTCATAAGATAAGATCACCAAGTAATAAAGTATAGAAAGTAAAGAAGAGAGGGAATCTGGACACTAGAGTAGGGTCAAAAAACCAGAGATAAAAAATGAGGAAAAGATACTATAGTAGGCAGGAAGGAACAGAAAGCTTTGGATTAGAATGAAATTTCAAAAAACCTGCACATCTACAGGACAATGAAAATTGATGTTCAATCATCAAAAAGTAATTATACTTACAAGAGTTTTATTTTTTAATGATAAATATGTCTTCCAGTTTCTAGTCCCTTCTAACTTGAAATCTGTGATCCTTTGAATTGAACTCTTTGTTTTTATGTCTTCTCCCTCCCCTTTCAACTCCTCCTACATATAGATGCCAGATTCATTTTCCTAATGTACAGTTTTGATTATGTATCAAATGAGATAATATTTTTAAGGTGATTAGCACAGTGCTTGGAACATAGTAGACTCTTAATAAATGCTAATTCCTTCTCTCTCTCCTAATTACTTGAAAGCTGGTAATTCATATATATTGGATAGGGGGATGCACTATTAATATAAACCTTCTATTTCCCAAGAATTCCCAATAACCATGAGATTATTATATATGCTATCATACTCAACTAAATTGTGATAGGATAATGGCAGCGACACTAACAAACTAAATAATAAAAACAGGCCACGTTTGCATAGCATTTATAGCTTATACAGAACTTCCTTTCAAATCATCCTATGAACTAGATAATAGCACAAATATTATTATACCCACTTTATAGATGAGTAAATTGAAGCCCAGAGAGATTAAATGACTTTCCCAGGCTAATATAGGTAGTAGGGAGCATAGCCAATACAATATTCATTCCTTTACAGATCAGTCTCTAGAACATCAACCTTCAGCCTTTTAATCTAACCTGCCTTAATAGCAACTGTTATTCTGCCTTGACTTAATGAGAAAGCATACATCCTAATAGCATGTGAATAACTAGGTACATACAGTATGTACACAGAGTAGAGGGAAGGTAACCTGATGGAGGAGGAATTACTGTTTTGGAGGACTGGGAAAGGCTTCCTGCTGAAGAAAGGCTTTGAGCTGAGTCTTGGGAAACAAGTGAGGCAAATTAAAAAGCAGCAGTTGAGTGTGCAGAGTATAGTAGGCAAGGGAGCCAACCAATGCAAAGGCACAGAAACAAGAGATGTTGTGTTCAAGGAACTGCAAGGCAGCCAGTGTAGTTGTAGTAGTTGACCATAAAAAGACGAAAAGCTAGGAAGGTGTAAGGTAATGAGAAGCATTAAATTCCAAACAGAAGATGTTCTGTGTTATCCTGGAGAAAATGGAGAGGCACTGTAGCTCATTGTGCAGAGGTGATATAGTCAGATCTATGCTTTGGAAAAAATCACCTACCAACTTGGTGGCTAATTGGAGAGTGCATTAGAGTAGGGAGAAACCTGAGTCAGGAAGACCAATTAGAAGACTGCTGCAATGAAAAGTGATGAGGTCCTGAACTAGGGTTGTGGCTTTATGAAGGGAAAGAAAGACACATTTATGAGAGATGTTATGAAGATAGAAATGGGAAAATTTGGCGAGAGATTGAGTATGAGAATGAGAAGTCAAGAATGATCTTGATGACACCTATAAACCCGGGTGACTGGGAAGATGGCAGTGCACCTCAATAGTAATAGAAGTACATATAGTACAGAAGAAGGTAGGGTTTTTTTTTTTTAGGAGTTGGGAGGGCAGACAGACGAAAATAAAATGAGATCTATTTTGGATATGTTAAGCATGAGATGCTTTGGGCATCCAGTCTGATATGTCCACGAGACAGTAGGAGATACATGACTAGAGCTTAGGAGAAAAATGAATATATATATATATATATATATATATATATATATATATATACATCCATACATATATATATGGAAATCATCTGCAAAACATGGGGGCTGATGAAATCACCAAATGAGATAGTATAAAATACAAAGAGAAAAGGGCCCTCATGGGACATCTTCCCTCTTCTTTCTATTCCTGGTGCTACTATCCTTACACGTTTTTCCTTCTGCAATATTATATGTCCTGTGCTGGAGGCAGGTGTTTGAATAGTGGTTAAAGCAGTAGACTTGTAATGAGGAAGATTCGTGTTCAAATTTCATTTTTGATACTAGCTATGTGACCCTAGACAAACCACTTAACCTCTCTATGCCTCAGTTTCCTCATCTGTAAAATGAGAGCATTGGACTTGGTATCTAACGTCCCTTCCAGCTTCTAAATCTGAGATCATTTGAATTGCACCTCTTGTACTTAGGTTCTTCCCACCTCTACTTCCTCCTTCACGTAGATGCCAGAAACATTTTCCTAATGCATAGCTCTAATTACGCCATTTACATGTTCAAAAGACTTTAGTATCATTACAAAGGTGCTCAATATGTATTTGTAGAAATGAAATACATTGAGTCAATAAGGTGGAAAATACAATAAAAGGAAATTATTCATTAGGTTTCTTTAATGCCTTGCCTCTCTCTCTCTTAAAACAGCCCTTTTCAGCTAATTATATAATAGAAACATTACTCATATCAGGACTTAGTGAATGTTTGTTGATTTAATATGGATTGCTAGCCACAGTAGAAAAATCAGTAGGATCCTTCTAAAAGGTTGACAGTAATGGTTATTTTTAATGCATTGGTAATTTAGTGAAATATCAAGCTAACAGCATAACAAGAACTACACTTAGTGGTATATTTCTTTTCAAAAGTAATTCCCTTAGCTAGTATAGAAACATCCCATCAAGGATATAATTAGTGCTCTTGATTCTAGCTTTAGAACTCGTCAGTTCCCTTATTCTCTGGGGGAAAGGTCATTAGAATCAGAGCAACTGCCTGCCCCTCTGAAAAATCTATCCTGGGCTCTGGGAAAGAATATTGTGGGAAGTATGGAATAGACTCTTTTCCCATGTCACTCAGTCAATGTGTTCCCCAGATCACAGAGGAATTCCTTGGTCCGATTTTAACATTGCATAGGAAGCCACTGGAAATTTTTGAAAAGGGGAATGACATGATTAGATTTCTTCAAGAGAAAATCCAAAAAGAGTCCCAATTTTTTCAAAGGTATAATTTTGTTGATTAGAACCAAATGATGGCAAAAAATTCTAATGAGAAGCATGGTGAAGTGCTGCAAATGGGGATAAAATGTTTAACCATAACTTTATTTTTCTATGACCTTTGCACACTAATTTTTCAAATTCATTTGGTGTAGTAGCGTACCCTGCGCAAATAGAAATTTAGTCTTTCAACTATCCGTCTGATGGGTGTTGATGTGGCAATGTCCACTAAGAAATGACCATCATACTCACATGTCTAATGCTTGAACACATTAGAAACCAGTGTGAGAACTGGGTGATAAAGAATATGGATGGAGGGTTTTTATTCCAGTGACTTCTGTCCTGTTGAAGTATGCTGATTCCTTTTTGCTGTCTTGTCTGACCAGATGATTTGTGCTTTGTTGGGTTTATCATATCACCTGTCTCAGCTGAATATGTAAATATATTTATTAAGTGACTTTCATATTCAAATCACTTTCCTACATGCTAGGATTGACATTTCACTGTCATTATTAGTATCGATAAGCCTTTGCGTAATTCTCTAAGATTTGCAAGGCACTTTTTATTTTATGTTTAATCTCATTTGATACTCCCCAAAATCTCTATGATATGAGTATGGCTGATATTACTATCCTCATATTGTAGGTGAAGAAATCAAGACCTAAAAAGTTTAAATAGCATGGTTCTATAGTTAGTAAGTGTCAGAAATAAAGTTTGAACGCAATTTTTCTTATTCCAAATCCAGCGTTCTACCAAATCTGTAACACTGCCCCCATCATGAACTTCTCTAAAAAAATAAAGTTATGTACAGTTCGTGACATCTGAACTCTCTAAAGGAGTCAAATGCCTAACTGAGTGATAAATACCAAGGAGAGGTCATTATACTGTTTCCTGCTTTTCTCCAGTTGTGTGCATTGTAGCAATTCAATTGACAAGTCTTATGGATCCTACCTTCACAACATCTTTCCTATTCGCCACCTTCTCAAAATCTTTGCAAATCATATGTTTAAGGAAGAGTCTGTGTCAATATTTTAATGGTTACTACCATTATTCCTAATGATTTTTTTACCCTTCATGATTTCCATTAAAACATTTTGTTTAAAAATAAGGATCAGGTCACATTATAATATCTGACCTTTGTCCTCCTACTGAGGGTTTATTTTGGACACTGAAGTTTCCCCACTGAACTCTCCCATTTGCACCTAATCTTCAGCAGCCAGTTTATATACTAGCTAAATTTTCCCACTGTGTGATCACAATCATTCATCTTCTAGGAGGGTGCTAGGTTCTTAGATGATTGGGAAATGAACTATATACAAAGACTATGTGCAAAATCATAAAGGTCTTTAGAAATCACCTAGCCCATATCCTAGCTTGATATGTGAATTATCTCTATAAAATCCCTAAAAAGCAGTAATCCATTCTCTGCTTGGAACCTCTAGTAATAGAGAACTAGATCTAGAAAAAATAATAACAATGCATTTGGAGGAACAAAAAGGTAAGATTATCAAAGGAATCAATGAAAAATTTGTGAAGGAAGCAGACCCAGCAGTATCAAATCTCAAACTATATTTAAAAGTGGTAACCATCAAAACAATTTGGTAGCAAATTTAAAAATAGAGCAGTTGATCAATAGAATAGATAGTTACACAATGTAAGCAAGAATAAGAAGCAAATGAGCACAGTAACCTAGTTTTTGATAAAAGCAAAAATCTAAGATATTGAGGCAGGAACTCACTTTTTGACAAAAATAACACAGAAAACTGGAAAATGATCTGGTAGAAACTAGGTATAGACCAAAAATCTCACACAGTATGTCAAGATAAACTCAGAATGAATGCATGATTTAGACATAAGGATGATATTAGTGAATTAAGGGAGCATGTAGAAATTTACCTGTCAGATCTATGGATAGGGGAAGAATTTGTAACTGTAAAAGATAGAGGTTCAGACAGAGCAAAATGAAAAATTTTGATAACATAAAATTAGAAAGATTTTTGCACAATCAGAACCAATGCAGCCAAAATTAGAAGAAAAGCAGGAAATTGGGGAAAAAATTACATTATTTCTCTGATAAAGGTCTCATTGCTTAAGTATATAGTGAACTAAGATGAATTTATAAAACTAGTAGCCATTCCCCAAATGATAAATAAGATAATCAGTTTTCAGAAAAAGAAATGAAAGCTATCAATATTCATATAAAATACTCTAAATCACTAATAATTATCAAATGCAAATTAAAACAACTCTGAGGTACCACTTCACAGCCATCAGATTGGCTAAGATGACAGAAAAGGAAAAATGACAAATACTGGAGGGAATATGAGAAAATAGGTACACTAATGCACTGTTGGAGTTATGAACAAATGTAACCATTCTAGAGAACAATTTGTAACTCAGGCCAAGAGCTATAAAATTATGCATACCTTTTGACTTACTAGTACTGCTCCTCAATCAAAGAAAAAAGGACATGAATGTACAAAAATATTTATAATAGCATTTTTATGGTGGTAAAGAATTGTAAAATAAGAGAATGCTCATCAATTGAGAAATAACTAAACAAGTTATGGTATGTAAGTATGATAGAACACTATTGTGCTATAAGAAATGATGAAGGGGACAGTTTCAGAAAAATCTGGAAAGACTTATATGAACTGATGCAAAGTGAATTGAGAAGAACCAGGAGAACACTATATATCAACCATGAAAGACTTAGTAACTCCAATATAATGATCTACCACAATACCCAAAGGATTCCTGATGACACGTTATCCATCTCTAGATAAAGAATTGATGAACTCAGAGTACAGATTCAAGTCTCTTTATTTTTGTGCTTCCCTCCCCACTTCAGAACATGTCTATTGAGGAAATAAGTTTTGCATGTCTTCATATATATATATAAAAGGTATCATATGCCTTGCCTTCTCAATGGATGGGAGGAGAGAAGGAAGGAAAGAACTTGGAATTGAAAATTTAAATAATTTTTCTTTAAAAAAAAACCAAGTGGCATAAAGCAAAATTGAGGTAGCTTTATCTTTCCACTGGAAACTCTAAATTTATGAGCTCAGTATCTGGTACTTAAGTGTGATTCCCCCCACCCCCACAGGAGGCTTTTTCTACAATCCTCATTCCTTCCTCCTAACCCTGGTGATGCCTCCCATCCAATAATCTGTATTTATTCAGTATATGCTCATATGCATGCATGTTGTCTCCAGTGGAGTGTAAGCTCCTGGAGGACAGGGCTATTTCATTCTTTTCATTGTATCCTCAACAGCTAGCACAGTGCATGTCCACATGGTAAGTACTTATTGATTGATATAGAAAGTTGCCTGAAACACTTTATTTTTTCTCACATTCCCTCAAAAAAGGCTGACGAGATGCAAGATGTCATGCATTTTAACTACACCGCCTGGCCTGACCATGGTGTGCCCACGACAAATGCTGCAGAAAGCATCCTGCAGTTTGTACAGATGGTCCGACAGCGTGCCACAAAGAGCAGAGGCCCCATGATCGTACACTGCAGGTAATTGATTCATTTCTAGTTTCCTTTGAGCAACGGGAGATTTCTTTTTCTCAATGAAAACATACCAGATTGCCCTTATTAAAATGCTTGTTGCTAATTAATGGGAACTCAAAAGAGATTGGTCACGTGATGCATCAGGAAAAAGTGGGTGAAGAATACATATTTCCCACATGACATGCAATGGACAGGAGCACTGCAGATGTACAGCAAGCAAAGTCTACAGTTTCGTAGGACTAAGAGAGAGGCTAGATCACACTTGCAAATCCGAATAGTAGTTGTCATAATTCTTTTTTTTTTTTTTGGAGGGGGGAAGGCAAGGCAATTGGGGTTAAGTGAATTGCCCAAGGTCACACAGCTAGTAAGGGTCAAGGCTGGATTTGAACTCAGGTCCTCCTGACTCCAGGCCTGGTGCTCTAGTCACTGTGCCACCTAGCTGCCCCTACTTGTAATAATTCTGAAAAATTCTGAGGGTTCAAAATAATCCTGGAGGAGGGAATCAGTTTGGATTATATTTGAGAAACTGTACAGTGCTCTAAATGATTCCAAACTGCTCTCTGCCACCAAAGCCCATCTTTTTTTTTTTTTAACACAAATATCAAATATTAGTAAAGTTCTTAGCACAGTTCCTCATGCATAGTAGGAAATATGTAAATGTTTATTCTATTCCCCCTTCCTTTCCCTAATACACTCATAGTAAGGACTTCAAATTGCAAAATCCCATAATTTCAGATGAATAAAAATAGTAGGCAACTCACAGGATGATGGAAAATCCATAGTTTGTATAAATATGCTGGAGTGTACTCCCACCAATTTCTTGTGAACCAGAAGTGACTATAAAGAGATCATCAAGAATGTAGATGCCTAGAAAAGGAGATAGGTCAGTCATGTATCAAGAGTATGGCCAAGCAAGGTGCTATACTGCATGTATATACAGGAGATGTTACAAGACCCAGAAGAGGCCACCAGTATGTTCAGCACATGCTTAATGGAGGATTTATGAGACAACTTGGAAAGAATCCTACAGGATGATAAAGTATAGATGATCTCTGACTGTATCAGTAGAAGCAGTAGATGAGAGTTCATGGAGTCATTGAAATGTTATGAATCTGAATGAATGGCCCTTAAGAAGGATATGGATGTCTCTCTGAAGGGAAGGATACCAAAAGTATCACAAACTGCTGAATTTTCCATTTGGAAATGATTCCATTTCCATCACTCATAAGTTAAACACTTTTCTGCATCAACTACTGCTATCAACAGATTTCAAAATGGCTTCTACCCAAGGCATATCAATGTGTTGAAGCAGAGAAAATAAAGTTGCTCAAATATGGAGCCAAATTCACCCATGACTTTGGTGATATGAAAAGGTGATAAAACAGGTTTTACTTTCCTAGAAAGACATCATTTAGCCTGATAAAAATGGTCTACGGGGAAAAAGGGAGAGACAGAGTAGGAAAAGAAAATAAATGTAGCACCTAGAAGCATCCCACAACTCACAAAGTAAATCTCCCCAGATTCAAGGTCCTATGTGGGTCTGTATGCACACAAAACCAGAGCTCCGTGCTTACCTTTTCTCATCATCTCAGAACACAATTATTTCAAAAGAAAGGCATTTTATGAAATAACATAGTGAGAAAAGTGGCAATAAAAGATTTCTCCCATCCACATGGGGTACGCTCATCCTTAAGGGGAAGAGTGGATGCATATAGGGGCTGCAGGTGGAAAGACATACCAAGTAGGAACATGTAGGACAGGGGTACATTGAAGGAAGGGCACAGATCTAGGGAACGTGGGGATATGGGTAGAGAGACACCCAAGTAGGGGGTGTGCATAGCTGTGGCACACCTGGCGAGAGGCAACTCAAACCTCCAACACTGTAAGATTTTGGCCTAGTGATGTCATCTTGCTGTTCCTTCCAGGCCTCCTCCCTGCTAAGTTTCACATGGCATTCAGTCTCTGTGCTAGTCTTTAATGGAAATAGTTTCTATTGGTCATTGCTTCCCTGTTGGTCTTGTGTGATTGCTGGTCAACATTGTTCTACTGGTGCCATGGCTACTACTCGTCATTGTTGGGTGCATCTCTAACGAGCACCTGTCCGTGGGCCTCTTGTTTGTTTCCCGTTGGAGTACCTAGCTAGGGGGATAGCTCTTCCTGATAGGAGGGATAGCCCTCACCATAGCTGATTTAGACAAAAGTCCTTGAACTTTCTCTCCTATAACTCTTTTAGAAAACAGAATTCCTAAAGCACACAGTCATCAAATTGGGGAAAATGCCTTTTTGGCTTTTTTTTTCTTCTAAAGAATGATCTATGTTTTATTTTCAGAGCTTTGACTGGAATGAGTTTTCCTTTCCAAAATGAGATTCTTTGCCTAAGCTCTTTGAAACACAGAGCCAGAGCCTTGTCTAGCTAACTAGTGCCCTTTGACTTTATTTTGTTTTTTAAACTATATTTCCTAGGTTGATAAGGCCTGTACCAATGTCGAAAACCTCTCTAGTTGAGGGCCAGAAAACCTATGTAATTAACTACTTTATATATTTATTTATTTATTTTTACTTTTTTGGAGAGGAGAAGGCAGGGCAATTGAGGTTAAGTGACTTGCCCAAGGTCACACGGCTCAGTGTTAAATGTCTGAAGCCATATTTGAACTCAAGTCCTCCTGACTCCAGGGCCTATTCACTGCACCACTTAGCCACCCCTAACTACTTTGTTCTTGAAGGCAAAGATGACAGAAACAGAAAATTGCAATGTTTTGAGACACTATGGAACTACTAATACTGTTGATGGAGGTAGGAATTGTTCTATTTTAGAAATTAAAAAATTTTGAATTATGTGAAGTCACTGTTTTACATATCCAGTGATATTAATACTAGGTCTGTAACCCCAAAGAGCTAAAAAAAAAAAAAAGAGGGAAATGACCCATGTATGCAAATATTTATAGCTATACTTTTTGTTATAGCAAAGAACTGGAAATAAAGTGGGTAATCATTTACTGGGAAATGGCTAAGCAAATTATGATATATGAAAGTAAAGGGTTGCTACTGAGACCTAAGAAATAATAAAAGGAATAGATTCAAAGAAACCCAAGGAATCTTGTATGAATCAATGCAGACTAAAATACAGAAATCAGGAGAACAATTTATACAGTTTGTAAAGGAAAACAACTTTGCAATTTTTCTTTTTAAACTTTGAAACTTTTAACTCTTGTCTGTGAAAAGATCAATCAACCACCACTCCAGAAAACCAATGATAAACACACTTCTCACTTCTTGGCAGAGAAGTGATGGGTTGTATATATAGAATGAGGCATACATTTTCAGACACAAGCAATATGCGATTTTATTTTACTTAACTATATTTTTGTGTTCTAAGGGAGGATTTAGTGATAAAAAATGAAGAAAAATGGAAAAGAAACATTTAAAAATACACAAAAGAGGAAATAAAAGAAAGTTGAGAATGGAACACAGGAAAGTGTTAGTAATACCATACTAAGTTTATTAGATGTATCTTTTATGAAACTATATAATGGAGATTTGTGGTCTCATATACAACCCCCCTTTTCTGGTCTTTATATATGGAAATGTTTGTTTACAGATTTTTATCAGGTTCATAATGATCATAGATTTAGATGTAGAAGAGGATTCAGAGGTTATCTAGTCCACCTCTCTCATTTTACTGAAGAGAAAACAAAAAACATGTCTCAGAAAAATTATGTGCTTTGCCCAAGGTCACACAGAGGCATGACTCCAAATTCTTTATTCTTTCCACTGTAACAGTAAATTCATGTTGAAGGTACTCTGCCACAAAACTTCTGCAAAGCTTTGTGGATCCAACCTGTTGTAGCGTTTTGGGAGACCCAAGATGTTTTTGAGTCTGTTCTGCAGATGAATTTAAGCAAACACAAGAGTTAATAAAGCCCATTGGGCCGGTCATTATCTATTTCCTGCCTGGTCATATACTTGATCTTTCATATGGTTATATGTCAGCAAAGCCTTTTAACTTTTAAGATCACTGTACACAAATATTTTGAGTCCAGTTTTCTCAATGTAGGATTTTTCCTTCTTTGAAATCTAATATCCTTCAGCTCAACCCACAATGCTCACAGATCAAACAGCAAAACTTCTGAACATATTAGTTCCATTCAAGCCTGGATTCTTCAGTAAAAATGTGAGGCAATTGTGTAGTAGCAGAGAAGAGAAGAGCTAACTCACACAGTTAATAGCAGATATCCTGGAAAATTCTCCAGTGGATGTCTCCTCTACTCTTCTTCCATTCCTATCCCAACCCCATGATTCTACGAGTCCTGAGGTTTGGAGTTTGGAATCTGGATGAAACTTGATCCAGATATCCAATTCCATTTAAAACAATTGTCCAAGAAGTCCTTGAAGAAGGAACTATTTTAAGGCCAATTGAAGATTCCTAACTTCTAATAGAATTCATTTCCCTGCTATCAAGTGGATGCTGATTTTTAGGGCTATCCAGGGGTGGGGAACCTATGGCCTTGAGACCATATACGATTCTCTAAGTCCTTGGGTGAGGCCTTTTGTCTGAGTTCAAGTTTTACAGAACAAATCCTTTTACTAAAGGGATTTGTTCTATAAAGTTGGATCTAGTCAAAGGGCTGCCACACTTGAGGACCTAAGGAGCCACATGTGTCCTTGAGACCACAGGTTTTCCACCCCTGCTGCTATACTCCTCCTCCAGCATGTCACATAGACTTCATACTGAGAACATCCCAGGACTATAGTTCTAGACTAATTTAGAATCAGATCTTCCTTTGTGACACACTAGCCATGTACTCCAAAGTAATCAAAGACAGAGGGAAAGGTCCCATAGATACCAAAAAATATCAGTAACAACCAATTGGGGAAGACTTAACCTTCCTGTGGGAACTTGACTCTGAGACAGTGTGTAAGAAGAGGAAAATTTGGCTGTAGATTATAAACTCAAGGTCCCTCAAAGACATAGACCATGTCTTCAACTTATTGGTATTTTCTGATGGACTTTAGTAGTGTTGGGCATAAATTATTGATCTTTTTAGAGAACAAAGAGCCTCTGTAAATGTGTGATCATCATCTCTTTAGTAAGTTCATGAAAAAGCAGTATCAACAGCAAAAAAAAAAAAATCTTCCATAGGAAAAAAACACCAGAAATAAATGTGTCTCTGGAGACTATAGCTTTTTCTTAGTATTGAAGTAAGTGGAAAATACTGTGGGGGAACATGACTAATATCTTCCCCAGTGGTGCTACCTAAGTATTGTTTTTTAGAAAAATAACTGATAATTTTCAACAACAAATTAAATTGTCTGAATAACATTGCAGTGCCGGTGTGGGACGGACAGGGACATTCATAGCCCTGGATCGACTGCTACAGCACGTTTGTGATCATGAATATGTTGACATATTGGGTCTGGTATCGGACATGAGGTCATACAGAATGTCCATGGTGCAGACAGAGGTAAGAGCTTGATTAATGTACATGTTTAATTTTTGCTTTCAGGGGGGAACACAGTATTTACATGTGTATATCCTGGTTTTATTTATAATTATGTTTTCATATATTTTGATGTCATCCTACCACAAAAGAAACAATAACTGAAGTGTTTATAGTGCCTTAAAATTAGGAAAAAATGCTTTCATTTTATATTTTTATTTCTATTTTATATTACCTTATTCTACCTCACAAAAACTCTGTAGGTACTATTGGTATCATCATCCCCATTTTATCATGAGGAAACAGGTCCAGACATTAAGTGATTTGCCCAGAGTCATAGATCTAGTAAATGTCAAAAGTAGAATTTGAATCCCCTTCTTTCCTCCAAGTCCAGCACTCTATTCACTATGTCACACTGCTATCTGTCTCTAGAAGTAAATTTGTTTTTATAATTATCACATTTTTATTGGCTTCGGTTTTGGCAAGCATCCTAGCACACAGAGTAGGCTGCTAGCACAGGTTCTTTGATCTGCTTTTCTAAAGGAAAGCCAGCTTTAAAGGGGTCAATGATTTTACTTTAATTAAAAAACAGATATGTTCAGATAAGTAGTCCAAGAAAGAATCCAATGGACAGGATTCCAGCTGTCTAAGTAGAATAATACAACCACTTACATACGCCACCAGACCAGGAGAGCACCAAAATCTAGAGGCTGGGGAGAAGAGGGCACTTAACAAAGGGCTACTCAGAGTTCTGTCCAGGGGATCAAAAGGTCCTTCTCCTGAAAGAGCCCCAAAGCAAAATCTCACCTCAGAATATATATACACTTTGGCTGATAGGGTCAGAGCCAGAAGGCATCACAATCCTCTTGACTCAGTGCCTAATTAGCTTAGTACCAAAAGGTGTGAAAGCCTTCCTGCAAGCAAACCTCTCCCTAAGCAAGCTCCTCCTTTGGCGAGTTCCTCTCCCAGTGTGCTCTTTGTGACTCAGGGTGTATCACAACTGTGAACTGAGCTGAAGCAGTAAGACATCTGTGATTGAAATACCAGTATACCTTTAGACCTGGGAACACAGCTCTTGTTCCAAGGGCAAAGGGGACACATGTTGTCACATAGGTCAATCAATGGACAGGGGAAATCTTCCTATTCTATAACCTTATAGCCTCAGATTTCTTTCCATAGAACAGTATCGTGGAATCATAGAATTCAAAGCTGAAAGGCATCTCAAGGTTATCTAGCCCAACCCCCTCATTTCATGAAAGAGGAAATTTAGATCCAGAGAAATTAAACTTTTATGACTAAACTAAGGTATTTAAATAAAACGTTTCCACAAGTAAAAAAAAAAAGTGACATAATAAAATATGTAAAAGTGATAACCAAATTTCATTTAAATTATTACTATTGGATCTGATTCAGTGAATTTGTCATTAGTTTTTCTCTATGCAAATGGCATAACTAATGGTTGGTTGTGGGTGGCTTTCCATCTAAACTACATCTGACACATGATTTCAAGAGGAAAACTATTCCCTACCCCACCCCCTCCTCGTTCCTTTTCTACCTCCTTTGTTAAGTTTCCTTCTTTCATCTCTTATTCTTCACAACATGGAAAAGTCTCTGATACAGGTGCAATGACATTCTTCCTCATCATCTTGTACTGCACAGCCCCCTCCCCCCCTTTGTGTCTTTGGAATATATTACTCCCTGTGTAGGGTGTGATAACAGCAATCAGAAACTGGTGCCAGCCAGCAACCAGAAAGTGCTTAGGAGCTGGTTTGAGAAAAGTGGGAGTAGGCATGAATCAACATAGGCACAAAACCCCAGGCACCTTTCCCATAATCCTCGTCAATCAGCTTAAGCTCTGAACATCTTAACTTCAGGGAGACAATGACTGGTTTTCTAAGGAGTGTGTGGGTGGAACTCTTGAGTTGAATGCTTTCTTGATCCTTTTAAGATTTCAAATGAACACAAAAGGTTTTCTTCTTCATGCTTTGCATGACGACCACTAGATGTCAGGATAATTTAGAAAAGTAGTCTCCTGTTTTTTCTGTGAGATTCTCCAACCCTCCTCCTCCTCCTCCTCCTCCTCCTCCTCTTCCTCCTCTTCCTCCTCCTCTTCCTCTTCCTTCTCTCTCTCTCTCTTTCTCTCTCTCTCTCTCTTTCTCTCTCCTCTGTCTCTCTCTCACTCTCTCTCTCTCTCTCTCTCTCTCTCTCTCTCTCTCTCTCTCTCCAGCCTGTCAGTCTCTCTTTCTCTGTCTTCCTCTCCCTTCCACTCCCAACACAAACACTTATACATGCTGGACACTACAACCTATTTAATATGTGAGAGATAATGGGATCATATCTGAATGTGGTCTGACTCCAGATATTAGGTAGGTATCATCATTTCTCCCCTTTTAATTTGAATACATTGTTATTCAATTCATAATTTCTTGTCTGTCCCCCCCTTAGGTAGGTTTATATCTAAACCTTTTATTGTTATAGGCAGATATCAGAAAAAGCACTTGAAGTCAAGGATCAGAACCTTGGACTTAGAAAGGGAATTTTAAAATATTCAGTCCAATTTCCTCATTTTACAAGACCAAAAAAGTTCATACTCGCTCAATGTCACACAGATACTTGGTGCCAGAGGCAGGCCTCTGGACCCAGATTTCCTAATTCCAATTTCCCACGCTCTTTTCATTGGATTGTAGAAAGCCCACTTGTTGCCCCACCACCACCACCAAAAGAAAAATCGTGATTAACAAGGTGACCTTGGACAAAGGACATTCACCTTAGCCAACAATTCCACATCTTCATCCTTGACTTACTTCAAAACTCTTGGGTGCATACCTTCTTTTTTCTAGTTAGTCTCTCATTTCTCTGTCCTATTTATGCCTAGAACATGGTGTTCACTTAGCACTCTTCTACCATACCTTACCCTTTCTGTTTTGAAAGGAAGCAAGAACTAAATGAAAAATTGAATCTTTGTTACCATCCTTATTATTCCAGAGAACATTTTTTGTTCTGTGATCACCAAGTAGTTAATTTTCTAGCAGCTTAATTAATCTAGAAGCTTAATAGGTACCAAATTTAAAAAAATTTTTTTTCTAGATCCCTAGAGCAAGAGTGTGAGGTATTATGTGTAAAATAAACTACCTCCTCCCCTGTCCCCAAAGTATTTAAAGAAACTTTGAACATACTTTTAGTGGCCTTAGAAGTTTCCCCCTTGTATTGTCTTGTGCCTGACTCAAAAATGAGGGACTTGCTACAAGTTGTTTAACAGCTACTGTAGGAAGTGATCTGATGTATTTATTGTAGGATCAGTGGACTTGGAGTAGAGCCTTAACTAGTAATTCTGGTGCCTAGGACAAGAAAAGGGAGGGACAACCTTGGGGGTGCTAGGTGATGGGAGAGGAGACCTCCCGGAAGAACTTAGGACCAAGGGAAACAAGGCCCTGTGGGTTACCTTGAGGAAGGGAATGACAAGATAGGTGCTGGAACTGCTCACCTGGAGTGTAGCTGTGACAGTGGGTAAAAGGGAAGGAGAGAAGGGCTCCCCATTTGGTAGCTTCCCATTTTAACAGTTTTTTTTCCCTGATGAATATTGGAGTTAGTTAACTTTTCTTTTGTTTTCCTCTTTGTTGGAGAAAATACTTCATCACCACCATATAAATTTCAGTGTACTACTTAACAGTTTTGACTGAGTCAGAGCAGGGTTATTGTGAGGATCAAGTGAGATAATATTAAGAGATGTGTAACTGTAATTTGCTATCATAAATGACTGAATATTAAATAAATAAATATAAATATTGAAATGATTAAATAATCATAAAAGATTACATCAGTTTTAGTGTTATAGAGCATTTCCATGCTTTATAGAGAACCATAGAGTTTCCAGCTAGAAAAGACCTCAGAAACCATCAATTAGCTACTACCTGTGTGACCTTAGCCAAATTACACTCACCTGAAATTCTAGTTTCTTTATATGTAAAATAAAGTTGTAGGACTAGATGATCTCTTAGGTCCATTCCAGCTCTAAACCTATGGTGATGTAGTGATAACCACACTGGCATCCCCAGGATGGCTGCTACCACAGGTTCTTAGATCTGCTTTACTAGGAAAGATAACTGTTTAAGGGGTCAACAATCTTTTAAAATTACATTCCCTAGTTAAGGGGAAAAGTCAGCACCATGAACTTTGGAGAAAATACAAGCAGATAAATAAAGACCAACAGACAGGGCTCTGACTGCTTGAATCAAAGCAATATTGCTATATATTTTACATATATCCCTGGATTGAGAGAGCCTTTATATATGAGCAGTCAGGGAGCTCTGAACATACTCAGAATCTTGACCAGGGAAGCACAAGATCCTTCTCATAAGTGAGCCCTCAAAGAAAAATACCAACTTAGAGTATATATACACTTCTCAGAGCCAGAAGGCATCACAACCCTCCTGACTCAGTGCCTAATTAGAAATTAACAAAAAGTGTGAAAGCCTTCCTACAAGTAAGTCTCCGCTAAGCAAGCTTCCCTTAATGGGCTCCAGTGAGGCCTGTTGATGGGTGGGGGAAGATCTTAAATCCCATTAACATTACAAATGAAAGCAAATCCTCTAATTTTATAAATGGGGAAACTGAGACATCATTAGTGACTTGCCCAACTTGCACTGTTGTTCAGGTGGTAAGTAAAGCTGAGATTTGAACCTGGGTCCTCTGACTAACAATCAAGTGCTCTTTGTTTTACCACACTGACTCATTAAAGTAACAGACTTTTCAGATCCCTTGAAATCATGAGATTCTATGATGAATGCTTTTTGATGAATTACTAAATGAGTGGACTGAAAAATGTATTTTTTAACTGAGGTATTAGCTTGGTAAAATTTGAGATATTAGACTTCGTCCTGCGTGCAAAGTAGCAGACCAGCCATCTACCAAAGGTTACAGCATCCATGACCATAGCTTGCTGGCATATTGATGATGAAATGCATTTTTATATCATGGTATTAGGATGGTGTAGGCAAAAGAAATACCTGAATCTGAAGATTTCATACTTCTCTTTTGCTCCAGGAACAGTACATTTTTATCCATCAGTGTGTTCAATTGATGTGGATGAAGAAAAAGAGACAATTCTGCATCAGTGATGTGATATATGAGAATGTTAGCAAGTCCTAGTCAAGGATACTGAGCAGTAAGTATTGAAGAGCATATTATAGACGCTGTGCATATAAATACTTGCTTAATATTTCTGGTTACTGGAGAGTGGTGGTAATTCTGCTTTCCAGACAGTTATCATACTACTTTGAGCTATGAACATGGGTAGAAATATCTGGACCAGGATAATGGGGCACTACATTGAGGGGTATCAGGAGGGAGAAGATTGTGTAGGCAAGGAAGAGAAAGGCAGTAAGAATAAATTTGGAGAACAATGACGATGATGATGATGATATGGCATTTATACATTGTTGTTCGGTTGTGTCTGACTCTTTATAACCCCACGGACCATATTGTCCATGAGGTTTTTTGGTGGGTTTTTTGGCAAAGATACCATAGTGGTTTGCCATTTCGTTCTCCAGTGGATTAAGGCAAGTGGAGGTTAAAATCACACATCTAGTAAGTGTCTGAGGCCAAATTTGAACTCAGGTCTTCCTGTCTCCAGGGCTAACACTCTTTGCACTGTGCCATCTACCTGTCTGGCATTTATACAGCACTTTGCAAAGTCCTTTACACGCTACCTTATTTGATCCTTACAATAACCCTGTGAGGTAGGTGCTATTATTATTATTATTATTATTATTTTTTTTTTTTTTTTTTTCATCATACAGATGAGGAAATCAATCCGGAAATGGGTTTAGTGGCTTCCTCAGTGTCATACAACTACTAAGTGCCTGAGGTAGAATTATCTTCCTTACTTCAGGTCCAACACACCTCGCCATAATGATGAGAAAATGATGAAAAGGAATATGGTAGCACTCTTGAAGGTGGCAGAGGGCAAAGGGGGAAAAGGAGCAAGGACACAGACTGACTATGACCTAATGCATGTATTATTTCTATTTCTTCCCAGACCATCAAGAATAACTGGTCTTACAAGGTCTAAGTAGTGGGGTGGTAAAGGGAGATAGGTAGCACATTGCATACAAGTCTTACTGAGCATCCTTGTAGTTGTCTCAGGATAATATTGCTGAAGGATCTTTGAGTATGCTCAACCATGTGAGCATGTTGATCCTTCAGGCATGTGACATGTATCTGTTGCTGTAATCTTGAGCTTCTACTTCTACCTCCCAGCTGTATATAGCTAGCCATGGTTTTGTTGTATATTAAAAGGGGCCATGTTGCTTTCACTAGTGAGCAAAGTAATGGTTTATCACTGGTTGAAAGAGATGGTCACTTAGGTAGGGACCTGATCAACAGAAGAATGAAGCAAGATAGATAAGAAAACTTCATGTGAGATGAGATTCCTGAAGTGAAATTCTCAAGAGTAGATCAAATTTGTCTGAGGATCCAGAAGTAAAGAATAAGAGACAGGGGATAGAGAGCCAACCTCAGAGCTAAGACTTGGGTTCAAGTCCTCCCACTGACACATATTCACAGTATGAATCTGGGCATGTCATGGGTGTTGGTAGAATGAGTTTCCTCAGTGAGGAATTTACTCTACCAATGAAATCATGGGTCTAGACTCTATTCCTAGTTCTTTAGGCAGAAGTGAAGAGCTAACAATAAACTAGGTAATGCTTCTGATATAGACAATCCTAGCAAAGAAAACAAATGATATACTTGCTCGAATATAAACTGCTTTTATAATAGTGTCCCAATGTGTTGGAATACTTTGGTATGCTATGAAAACACATGAAATATTTTTCAATCTCCCTTAGTTTCTTTATCAACATCAAAACTTACTTTTCTAATTTTTTTAAAATTGATTTGCTTATTTACTTTTAGTTTACAAGATTTAGTTCCACAATCCCTTGAGTTTCAAATTTTCTCCCCTCCCTCCCCCCGCCCCACCATGGCAGCACGCAATCAAGTATAGGATCTGCAAATACTTTCACATTGGACATTAGTCTGGTTGTATAGAAGGGTTGTAACTGATGGAATGAACAATGGGAAAGAGGAAACAAAACCAAACATGGAAAAGAGAGCATGAAGTTTGCTTCAGTCTCCATTTAAACTCTGTTCTTTCTAGATCTTTATCTAAATGTAGACATCTCCTTCCATCGTGAGACTTTTAGAGTTGTCTTATAACCTTGCGTTGCTGAGAAGAGTCCAGTTTATCAAAGTTGCTTGTCACACATATGTTGTGTCTGTCATTGTGTACAAATTTCTCCTGGTTCTGCTCTTCTCACTTAGCATCAGTTTGTATAAGCCTCTCCGGGTAAATATGAAGTCCACCTGCTCCTCATTTCTTATAGCACAATAGTATTCTATTACATTCATATACCACAACTTGTTTAGCCATTCCCCAATTGATGGGCATCCCCTTAGGTTCCAGTTTTTTGCCACCACAAAGAGAGCTGCAATAAATATT
>CM053585.1:410870197-410897775 GCA_028646515.1 Pseudochirops corinnae
AACAAATTGTGGTATATGAATGTAATGGAATACTATTGTGCTATAAGAAAGGGGGAGGACATGGTCTTCATATTCACCTGGAGAGGCTTATACAAACTGATGCTAAGTGAGAAGAGCAGAACCAGGAAAAATTTGTACACACTACATCGTATCTATGATGACCAACCTTGATAAACTGGACTCTTCTCAGCAACGCGCAGCTTTAAGACAACTCTACAAGTCTCAGGATGGAAGAAGACATCTACATTCAGAGAAAGATCTAGAAAGAACAGAGTTTAAATGGAGACTGAAGCAATCTACATGCTACCATTCTTTTTCATGTTTGGTTTTCCTTCTTTTTTTCCATTGTTCACTCCATTGGTTACAACCCTTCTATACAAGCAGACTAATGTCCAGTATGAAAGTATTTGCAGATCCTATACTTGATTGTATGCCACCATGGGGGGAGGGGAGAAAGAGAGGGGAGAAAATTTGAAACTCAAGGAATTGTGGAACTGAATCTTGTAAACTAAAACTAAATAAATAAATCAATTAAAGAAAAAAGATCTGGTTCAACTAGGCCACCTTCCCTTGCATTTCTTTTTCATTAACTTCCTTGATATTCTTTTGTTCTTCTATATGAATGTTGTTATTATTTTTTCTAGTTCCATAAAATATTTTTATAGTTTAATTGGCATGGCACTGAATTTAGTTAATTTAAGTTAATTTAGGTGGAGTTGTTTTTTTTTATTATATTAGCTTGGTCTACCCATGAACAACTGATATTTTTCCAGTCATTTAGATATGACTTTATTTGTATGAAAAGTGTTTTGTAATTGTGTTCATATAGTTCCTGGGTTTGTTTTTGCAGGTAGACTCCCAAATATTTTACAGTGTCTACAATAACTTAAAGCGGAATTTCTCTTTCTATCTCTTGCTGTTGAGTTTTGTTAGTAATATATAGAAATGCTGATGATTTATGTTGGTTTATTTTATATCTTGCAACTTTGCAAAATTTGTTTATTATTTCAAGTAATTTTTTACTTGGTTCTCTAAGATACTCTAATTTTACCATTATAACATCTGCAAAAGAGTGATAACTTTGTTTCTTCTTTGCCTATTCTAATTCCTTCAGTTTCTTTTTCTTCTCTCTTGCTAAAGCTAACTTTTCTAGTACAATATTGAATAACAGCGGTGATAATGGACATCCTTGTTTCATCCCTGATCTTATTGAAAAAGCTTCTAGCTTATCCCCATTACAGATAATGCTTACTGATAGTTTTAGATAGATGCTACCTATCATTTTATGGAAGATTCCATTTGTTCCTATGCTCTCTAGTGTTTTTAATAGGAATGGATATTGTATTTTGTCAAAAGCCTTTTCTGCATTGATTGAGATAATCATCTGACTTAAGTTAGTATTGTTGTTGATATGAACAATTATGCTAACAGTTTTCCTAGTATTGAACAAGCCCTGCATTCCCTGGTATAAATCCTACCTGGTCATGGTGAATTATCTGTGAAATAAATTGCTGTAATCTCTTCACTAATATTTTATTTAAAATTTTTGCATCTTTATTCATTAGTGAAATTGGTTTATAATTTTCTTTCTGTGTTTCTTCCCAGTTTAGGTATCAGCACCATATTGTATCATAAAAAGAATTTGAAAGGACTCCTTCTTTGCCTATTTCCCCACACAGTGTATATAGTATTGGAATTCATTGTTCTTTAAATGTTTGATAGATTTCACTTGTAAATCTATCTGGACCTGGAGATTTTTTTCTTAGGGAGTTCATTGGTGGCTTGTTCAATTTTTTTTTTTTAGAAATGGGATTAAGTATTTTATTTCATCTTCTATTAACCTGGGTAATTTATATTTTTATAAATATTTATCCAATTCACTAAGATTGTCAAATTTATTGGCATATAGTTGGGAAAAATAGCTCCTAACTATTGTTTTCATTTTCTCTTCATTGGTAGTGAATTCACCCTTTTCATTTTTCATACCAGTAATTTGGTTTTCTTCTTTTCTTAAATCAAATTAACCAAAGGTTTATTTATTTTGTCTTTTTTCATAAACCAGTCCGTAGTTTTATGCATTAGCTCAATAGTTTTCTTAATTTCAATTTTGTTAATCCTTTGGTTTTCAGAATTTCTAATTTGATATTTGATTAGGGATTTTAAATTTGTTCGTTTTCTAGATTTTTTAGTTGCATACCAAATTCATTGATCTCCTCTTTCTCTATTTTATTCATGTAAGCATTTAGAGATATAAAACTTCCCCTAAGAACCATTTTCACAGCATTCAATAAGTTTTGCTATGTTGTCTCATTATTGTCTTTCTCTTGGATGAAGTTATTGATTGTTTCTATGATTTGTCATTTGACCCACTCATTCTTTATTTTTTTTTTGGAGGGGGAAGGCAAGGCAATTGGGGTTAAGTGACTTGCCCAAGGTCACACAGCTAGTAAGTGTTAAGTATCTGACACCAGATTTCAACTCTGGTCATCCTGACTCCAGGGCTGGTGCTCTATTCACTGTACCACCTAGCTGCCCCTGACCCACTCATTCTTTAGGATTAGATTATTTAGTTTCCAACTAATTTTTAGTCAATTTTTCCATGGCCATTTATTACATATAATTTTATTGCATCATGATCTGAGGAGGATGCATTTAATATTCTGTCTTTTTCTATTGGATTATGAGGATTTTATTCCCTAATACATGTTCAATTTTTGTGTGGGTGCCATATACTGCCAAGAAAAAGGTATATTTTCTTCTATCTCCATTCACTTTTCTCCAGAGGTCTACCACATCTAACTTTTCTGAAATTCTATTCATCTCCTTAACTTCTTTCTTGTTTATTTTGTGGTTAGAATTATCCAATTCAGAGGGGAAGAGATTAAGGTTTCCCACTAATATAGTTTTGTTGTCTATTTCTTCCTATAACTCTTCAACTTCTCCTTAAAGAATTTGGATGCTGTATTTTCTGGGCTTTTAAAGGTCAGTAAGGGAGAATGGGAGAGACTTCTTACTCCGCTATCTTGGCTCCCAGAAGTCCCCCTTAGCAAGTCTTAAGAAAGGCACCAAACAAGTCATTTTGTCCAAATGTCTATCACCAGCATTTCTGATGGATGGTCATAAGTATTTGATAAAGTCATGGCTGAACTTTCCATTGAGATAAAACCTAAGATCTTTTTCAGCACTAAGATTCTATGATCGTATGACATTGACAGGTATGAAACTGATGCAAGAAATTTGAGATGTGAATCATATTCCCCTTTTAGCTTTACAATAGAGTATTACAGAAGCCAAATTCATGAATTTGTCCCAGGAGACTGAGTGGGCTGTGATAATCATAAGATTTGTGTATCACTTCAGAACACCGTGTAGCTATGTTGTAAGTTCTATAGTGAAATGTGTGATGGTTTCAGTTCTCTATAGGGACCCAGAAAATGAGGCTACCTCTTCAGTGAAGCAATGCAGGTACAAAATTCTTAGACTGGGTCCCCCCATGCAGTAGAAGACCCATGCTTTGGAAAGGCTATAAAAATGAACTTTTCCATGACAGTCATATTGGCACTGACCATAGATTTCATTTACCATATCAGTGTGGTAAAAATTGTTTTTAACTGATACAAAGTGAAGGAAGTAGAACCAGGAAAACAGTATATAATGACTACACCATTGTGAGTGAAAAGAACAACCACCACAAAATAATCAAAAATGATCTCAAAAAGGAGACCTGGGAAGATGCTCTCCTCTGCTTCTTTACAGAAGTTGGGGACTATGGGTCGGTGATTCATGATGATGGAACATTGCATATAATGTCTGATTTCTTCAATGAGTTAACAGCTTTTGCAGGAGAGGGGAGGTTCCTCTTTTTCTTCTCTTTCTTAGAAAAACAATTGTTATAAAAGGTTACTTTCTGGGAAGGAAATAGCATGGGATGCAAGGAAAAATATAGACAATGTAAAAGGAAATGGTCTTAATAAAAATCTATTTGTTTTAAAATTTTTAATCTGTTTTATGAAGTAAGATTTGAGTTTATAGCAAGGGACCCTAGTGCTGGAGCCTAAGACCTTTGATCTCTGGAGCTGGAGCTGGGACCTCATAGATCATTTAGTCAAGTTCATCCCCTTCATTTTACACCTGAGAAAAATGAGGCCTGAGGAGGTTGTGACTCATACAGGTTCATAAAGTGTCTTCCTCAGATGGAGAATTTGAATTCAAGTCCTCCTAAAACCAGAGAAGTGCTTTTTCTTTTCAGTTGTACTAAACAATGCTACATTTTAAACCAATGAAATCCTACTGATGATCTCTGTATAGTGAGTTTAGAGTGAAGGGTGCCCTCTGAATTCCCCACACAAGGTAATGCTCCAGGTTATTAGCTCCTATAAATTTAAACCTTAGAGTCTACTTTGTTTAATCCCCTAATGGTATAGTTGAGGAAATAGACTCAGAGGTAAAGTTACTTGTACACACTTACTGCTAATTAGTGGCAGTGAGTTACTGTTGTCCAGGAGGGAATAAGGCTGGTCCTGTGGTAATTTAGGTCCAATATTTGAATGAAATGATGCTCATAGATTAGTTAACAGTTAACAAAAACTTAGAACAGTTAACACAACATAGAAAGGATACTCAAGAAGAGTACAAGAAGCACTTCCCTCACTTGAACACAGCCTCTCAAGCTTCCATATTGAAGGTGAGGGGAGAGTGTGACCTTCTACCCACCCTGATGTAGCCACCAAATGGGAAGGACTCAGACGTTATATGGATGAGCCTTTTTATGCTCTTTGGTGACCAGAGAATCACCATTAACCCCGAAGTGACTTGAGCCTTAGACTTTAGGGAAACCAAGTCTTAGGAAGAGATTCCTTGCTTTTTTTTAGGGAAAGAACTAACCTAACCTCTGTGGAAGGCTTTGGAGAAGGGAGGATTGATAGATGTTTACCCTACAGTCAAGACTCTTAGTCCAGTGGAATCCATTTCATTTCCTGAGTGAGTACCCTTTTCAATTGATAATGGAGCTTAGACCCAGTTATATCCAAAGAAAATTAGGTAGCACAAGGATGTCCATTTCAAGATATTGGAGAGAGGGAAAGATACCAGATGAATGGGAGAAACATAATGATTGTTTTATGAGTAGAAATGGAAAGGAAATTGAGAGGGCAGCTATAACTACCTATCCCTACATTCTCATCTCTCTAAACAAAATCTTTTAGAGAATGATTGTCCACTTTGAGAATCTCATATATCCTTAAAGAAAATAAGAGAAGAAAACAGATGGGCTTTCACAATTTTCTACAGCATATCACATCTTCACAGTTGTACAATTGACTGAAAAGTTTTAAATATCTTTCAGAGCAAAAGGCAATTTGACAGATGTTCTTTCAGCCCTGTCTCTCAAGTAAATGTTAACATCACAAGGTACCTTAATAGATGCACCCATAGGTATGATTCTATTCAGTCAGTCTCTGACGCTCAATATCAAATGAGGCATAAAACTTGGGAATGTATATTTATCAGCAATGTTTGTCTTTAGCGTGGAGGATTTCCTCAGATTCCAAATGACTGAAAGATTTTGCATAAGATTCAATTCTCCCAGATGCTTAATTCTTTCAATATTGTGCCACCAAATAAAAAACAAAAACCCAACTTCTATAAATCAAAGATATAATTCCCAAGAATCATGCTATAAGATCCAGACACTCAAGCATTCTTTCAAATGAGATGAAATAAGATAACTGATTTGTGTCTGTGCTGTGTGCAGAAGGGCCTCCCATGTGGCCTGAGAAGAGCTTAAGGGGAGAATGGAAAAGCTCTACTCTCACCTGCTGCTCCCCTGACTGCCAGGAAGAGAGTGAAGCCAATTCAACTGAGTGGAAATACTGTGCATCCTTATGGCCTTCCTATTCACTTTTGGTCTAGTCAGGTCACATGACATTATTTTTCTCATTGCTCTGTGGTCTGCTTCTTAGAGCCCCTAGGGTTTAAAGTCAAATTTTTACCTTATGCATTCCAAATTCTATGCAGATCTGGGGGGGCATGATGTATGGAGGGAGTGTGGGAAAGGAGAGTAGAGGGGCTACCCCTTTTTGGAGAGAGGGCCAACCCAGAAGTCTCCTGGGGCTGGTACAACCTTCAGAGATTGACATGCAGTTGAGGTCAGCCCCATGCCATTTGGCACAGTTTGGAATCTTAAAATAGCAACTCATCTTCTTGCTCTCCTGAGCTGCTCATACCTCCCTTCATAAAAATAATTTACTTCTGCTCTATTTTGAATAAGCTCATTTGCATCCATGTTGCTTTTCCCAATAGAATGTAAGTTCTTTGATGGGAAGGACTGTTTGAAATTTGTCTTTGTGCCTCCTTCTCCTTACATAATGCTTGGCACATAGTAGGTACTTAATAAATAAATGCTTATTGAGTGATTCCTCTAATCTAGACAATATGCCATTAAAAGTTCTCATGAAGAAAATTTAAAAGAAAGCAATAAGCACATGTCCTTTCTCATGTGGTTTCTTTAATCCAGTTGACAGTACTTATCATAATAGCCTACCTCAGAGAAAGCCCATACTAAAGGTTTACCACATCACTTGACTCACAGATCAATTTTAAAAAACTGCTTATTCTTCAGGAGACCTCATTTCATAATATGAGTGAGGCCTGGGGCCATCAGTGGAGAGGGTCAGTTTAATTCTCCAAACTCTAGCCATTAGGGATGTGTTTTCATGGGGTCAGGGGTGAGGTGGAGTGGTTATCAGTCTTATCAGAACATCTAGAGTTCTCTAGAACTAAGCTTTTTAGTATTTCAAAGGCATGACCCTGCCCCAAAGTCCTCAGGCTGATTTTGGTCAGACTGGGCTATTTTTAGATGGCTTGGTCTCTGTGGGGTGTCATTAGCCCTCCAGAAGCATCCTAGCATGTGAACCTGTGAGGGATGATCCATTACCTAGAACAGATACTTGGTGTGTTCTCATGACAAATCATGAGCTTGTGGTCCAGTCTGGGGTCTGTTTTTTTTATTTAGCTACTCTGCAGTCAAACACATTAGTCATGTTGGGTAATTATTTTCCCCTCACTAGAAACAGACATTCAGGTGGTACCATAAAGAGTTGTGGCTAGCACCTTGTTCCGAGGGAATGAAGTCATAAAAGTTAAGAATCTCCAAGTTTTAAAGCACATCAGAGAACATCTAGTCCAATGCTTGTCAGAGATGGCATTTCCTCTACAACATTCCTGATAATTGGCCATCCAGTCTCTCCTTGAAGTCCTTGAGCAATAATGCACTCACTACCTTTGGCAACTTATTTTACTTTTGGACAACTCAAATTGCTAAGGAGTTTTCCCGTATGTCAAGGCAAAACTGCAACTTCTGCTTAATTCTGCCCCCTGGGGCCAAAGAGAAGAAGTGGAATCCTTCTTCCTCAAAACAGCCTTTCAAATACAGGAACCAATCAACAGTAAATCAACAAGCACTTAATACTTTCTTGCTATGTACTAGGCGCCATTGGAGATGCTCAGTATATAAAGACAAATACAAAAATTGTTCCTGTTTGCAAGGGGTTGTTAGGGGTTGAGGGGTTGAGGTAAGGAGAATTTAAGAATTATGCATACACATTCCCATTTGCAAATATAGACAAACTAAATACAAGGTAATTTTGGTGGAATGGGAGCACACATAGCTGGGGAGATCAGGAAAGAACATGGCATTTGAGGTGAACTTTGAAGGATGCTTGGGTTTCTAAAGACTGAGGGGAGGAAGGAATGCATTCTGGGCAGGGGAAACAATTTGTACAAGAGAATGGAGATGAGAGGTGTTTTGTTGTGTATGAGGAACACCATTTAAGTCAATTGAGCTGGACCTTAGAGTACATGATGTGGAGTAGTGTGTAACTCTGTAAATATAGACTAGAGCCAGACAATGAAGAGATTTAAAAATCAAACAAAGGGAACTATAAAGGGGATAGATAGAGAATGAACTTGCGATTTCATTGGTATAGGAAATTCTGAATAAAGGAACTCCCTCTAGCTATTGCAGATCAGTGCCTTCTCTGCAACATATGGCCTTAGATAGTTACATAGAGCACTGAGAAATGAAATGATTTGCTCAGTCATCAACCAGCATATGTAGAGATAATAGGGAGACAATGAAGCTTTTTGGATTAAGGGAGTAACACGATCAGATCAGTGCTTTAGAAGGACCTATGTGACTAATGGATTGGAAAGGGAAGAGGCATAACTTGAGGCAGGCAACAAATTAATAAGCTGTTGTTGAGAAGTTATGGGGGCTTAAATTAATATGGCAGATATTAGTGTGGAGAGAAGGGGGGTGATAGGAGATATATTGAGGAGATAGAATCAATAAGACTTGGCAACTGATTGAATATGGGAAGAGGAAAGCAGACATGAGAAGTTAAGGGTGACTCCAAGTTGCCAAACTTGGGTAACTGGAAATATAGGTGGTCATTGATAGAAACATGAATGCTTAACAAAAAGAAGGAAAAGAGAAATGGGGATCTTAGGAATGGAGGAGAGCTTGGGGAAGAGATAATGAATTTTGAATATTGAGTATGGGGTGCCTATAAGCCATCTTCCAGTTAGAAATGTCCAATTGGTAGTTGATGGTATGAGAGGGCAACTCAAGAGAGGGATGATGTCTGGATATATAAATCTAAGATTTATTTCCTTAGAGATGATATTTGGATTCACGGGAGCTAATGAGATCCTGAGGGGGATGATATCTAGAGGACAAAAAGTCTAGGACAGAGCCTTAGAGTCCAGTAAGAGTAACAGAAAAGGAGCCAGCAAACAGGTAATAATAATGATAGCTAACATCTATACAGCACTTTGCAATTTGCAAAGCACTTTAGAAATATTATCTCTTTTGAAATTCACAACAACCTTGCAAAATAGTTGTTGTTATTATCCCCATCTTACAGATGAGAACACTGAGACAAAGAGGGTAAATTGTCCATGGTTACAAAGCTAGTAAATATCTGAGGTAGACCTTGAACTCAGGTCTTCCTTACTCTACTCTCTCTAATATGCCATCTAGTTGCCTCCAGAGTGGGTAAGAAGAGAACTAAGTAAGAATAGTGTTTTGCATGCTGGAAAATGCCAGCCACATCCAGAGCAAGAACTGTGGAGCTGGAATGCAGAACAAAGCAGACTATTTTCTTTTTTGTTTTGTTTTGTTTTTTCTTTCTCATTGTTTTTCCCTTTCTTTATGATACTTCTATGCAACGTGACTAATGTGAAAATGTGTTTAATAGGAACGTATGTATAGAGCCCTAATCAGATGGCAAGCTGTCTTGGAGATGGAGGGAGAGAAAGTTTAAATCTTATGGAAGTGAATGCTGAAAACTAAAAATAAATCATTTAATTAAAAAAAGAATAGTGTCTTAAAATCCCTGCCAGGAGGAGGTAATCAGTAGCTTCAAAGGCTTCAAAGAGATCACAGGGAATGGGGACAGAGGAAAGGCCATTGGGCTTAAAGACAGTTATTATGCTATAACCCTCCCCTTGCCCCAATGTTCTCTTCTCTAGGAAAATATCCACAATTCCACAAGTAATTCTCGGACAGCACGGTCTCCAGTCCCTCATAATCATGATCTCCTTTCTCTAGATGTTTTCCAAACTTGTCAAAATCATTCTTCAAATATTCTGCCTAGAACAGAAGACTCAAACTGTGCCTTAATGAGGGTAGCATACAAAGATATTATTACAGCTTTTGTTCTGGACACTACAAAGAATATGATCAAATACCACATTAGTGTTTCTGACAGTGTCACACAGTTGACATACAGCTTGCAGTCTAATAAACTGATTTTTTTTCATAGTCACATGTCAGACACTCTGAGCTTATATAGTAATTTTTTTACTCAAATGTAAGAATTTGAATTTTTCCATTTTAAATGTCATTGAATTAACCTTGGCCCATTGTTTTAAGCTAGGTCTTGGTCATTCAGATTCTGTCATTCAATATGTGGATTATTGCTTTCAAATTTGTGTCATCTATAAATTTTAAATATATACCAATCATGTCCTCCTTAATTATTAATAAGATACCAATGACTCCTGTTTGTAGAGAGCTTATGCTTTACAGATTGCTTTCACATAACCACTCTATGAAGTAGGGAGAGTAAGCATTATTATTCTCCTTCTATAGATGAGTTAATTGAGCTCAGAAAGTTTTAATGAGTTCCCAAGTTTGCACAGCTGGTAAGAATTAGAGCTAAGATTTGATTCCAGGAACCTACAGTTCAAATCCAGAGTTCTTTTCCACTCTACCAGGCTCTAGTTATAATAGTTGCAGAATCGTAACTCTCATTTCTACAATAAAACAATTAATATTTAGGCTTATAAAGATATTTCTTTGTAATGACCTAGAGAGGTAAGCAGTACTAATATGATTTCACAGATGAGGAAACTGAGTCCCAGAGAGGTAATCTCCCAGTAATCCCCCTAAGGGGCAGAACTGTAACTCAAATTCAGTTCTTCTGATGCCAAAACTTCAGTACTGGGTGCTTTCCGATAGTGAGGGGGGGAAAAAAACCGCAAAATAAAAAACAATCTCAAGAACATGGAATGCTATGGCACTCCAATGGAGATCTTCCTCCAGGCTGACATCTACACACGTGTCCCCACTATAGGGTTTGGTCATTCAGTTAGTTACACTTCCACCTGTGTATTGCCATCCAGCTTATTTTACTCCATTTTTTTCCTGGAATAATTTCTGAAAGAATGTTGTCAAATGCCTTACTGAAATAAAGAAATACTATGTCCATGAAATCCTCCTAAATGATTGGTTTAGTAATGCTATCAAAAAAAGGAAATGATCCTAATCTTTCATGACCTATTTATGGTTCTTTGCTGGCTCATAATTATCCCAGCTTCCCTTTCTCAGGGCTCACAACTCAAGAGACGTACAAATCATTGTGCACAAAACCTTTTTTTTTTTTTTTTGGCAACAAAAGTTGTTGTCTTATTGGATGATGGGATTGTAGATTTGGACCTGGAAGGAAACTTAGTGACCTACTCCAACTCCTTTATTTTACAGATGAAGAAACAGTCTCAAAAAAGATACGTGACTTACCCAGGGGTAGACCAAGGTCTTCCTAGGTCTTTCTAGGAACCTAGGTCTTCCACGCTCTAAGTCCATCACTCTATATGTACTACACTATGCTTTCTCTGGAGAATAAGATAGAATTGGTTTTGAAATGGTGAACTTCAGATTGAAAAGCAATGTTGCATGCTCAAGCTCTGTGTATCTCTCTCTGCGTCTCTGTCTCTGTGTCTGTCTCTCACCTTCCCCCTTAGATAGTGAAAGAGTTATAGATATTATCAATATGTCTTTTTCCCCTCAAAACTTCCAGGTTCCCATTCCCAAGCTCTAATACTTGTATAAGAGATTATGGGACCACCTATAAGATCCCTAAGCACTCACATAAAACCCTTCAAAAGGGGCAAACCATTTCCAGACATGCACTGAAATGTAGTAGTAACACAGAATTCCTAAAGGCACCAAACTTGAGGTCAGTGATTATACTTGTGTCCAATAAGCATGTAGCTACCTGGTATGGGCTCACAGTTGGGCAATGTTAAAACAAAATGAGAAATGCCCATGTAATTCCAGATAAACCTTTTAAGCCTTTTAATTTCATTTTAAGACCTGGTACGCTGTGATTAAGACATACAATTATAGAAGTTATTTTCATATATATATATATATATATATATATATATATATATTTCTATTGATAAAAGATAAAGGAGCCAAATGTCCCCCAGAATTCTGCTGAAACAATGAAATGGATTTGGAGACAAGGCAGTAAAATAAATTACCCATGTTACCTAAAGGAGAAATAAAATTCGTGCTCATTTTCTGGTTTAACTACTGCATTGTGTTGCTGCAGGGCTGAAGGATTCTCCCCATATTTCATTCACTTTGAAAATCACTTGCTCAAAGTATCCTGCCTTGACCTTGACTATGTTTTTCACTCAGTTGCAGAAATATAGCAAATTGATGACCCTCACCATGTACCACCCTGCAGTGAAGGAGGAATCAGAAAATGCTCAGGCTGCCATATACAAATGTACCAATACCAGATATGAAGCTATGATAATATCCATCAACTCCCTCTTCCAGCCAAGCTATTTATCTGTCGGTAGGGAGTTCTGGTCCCATAGTTGGCCTATTCAAATAGTAGAGAAAAAGATAACTTCTGCCATGATTGACTGGTTCTGATCTGGTTTTTTCCTACCTGGTGTAAGACATGAGACTGAAATAGAAACTTTTTTGTTGTTGTTCCTCCCCTCCCCTCTTTGATGCTATAGATAGAGACAGATCTTTACACAGAGCTAGACAGAGACCCAAAAGAGACACAGAGAGACAGACAGAGAAATGGAAACATGCAGAGAGAAACAAAGAAAAAGAAACGGTAAGAGGGTGAGAGGAGAGAGAGAGAGAAAGAGAGAAAGAGAGAGAAGGAGAGAGAGAGAGACAGACAGACAGACAGAGAGACAGAGAGAGAGAAATACAAGGAGAATCCAGCCTTTATGAAACTCCAGAGTACTTGCTTTTAACTCTATGGCTTTTAACTGTTAGCACCCCACTGCTCCATTTAAGTTCCTAGTTCCTGTTTAGATACATCTCCTGTTCAGCCACTGCTTATAAACCCCAGTTGTTTCATCTGAACCTTTTTCCAACCAGCCAGAATTAAGCACATGACATCATATCAATGTAAAAGAACGTTTGCTTAAAATCGAATGCAATAACATGAGATAAGAATCAAACAGTAAATACTCTAAGCATCCGTTTTCCAAACAATAGCCTCCCAAACTTCAAATTCTACTTTCCCACTGGCTTTTATCAAGCTGACATTATAAACTAGTGGAACAGAAAAAGAAAAAAAGGAAAAGAAAAAATACATTTGTGAGTTTATCCTCCTGGTGTTCCTCGAGTTGCTATATCAGCAAAATAGGGAAGAGTAAAGGAGTTGCAGCACTTTGCTCAGCAATTGAATTCAGCAGCCTTGGGAAACGAAAGGCCTTGATTCTCAGCAGTAGATTTGACATCTTGTAACTATGGCTTCCTAGGACAGAAACTGCTACTGGGAGGATGCCTGTCATTGGTGCTTCTAGCACAGAAAAAGGAAAACTCCCTATTCGTGGTGGCAGCTGCCAAACAGTTTCTGGGCTCCAAGTCCTTTTTTCTCCTCTTTCATCCATTGGCCCACTCTGATCTTTCGGCATCTCATCTCTCTTGTGATAATCCATGGCTGCCTCCCACCGGACACACTAAAAACACTTTCCTTGACTACATTCCATTCTAGGCTAACATCATCACTACATGCACACAAGTTGCAGGTGATATACTTCCAAAGAAAAATATGTCCTCTCCAAAATATTTATAATCCCTGGAAATTATACTAGTTACATATATCATAAGCATGAATCACTTGGCATATAGCACTGTCAGAGGCAATTATCCTGAATGCAGTTATGTACTCATCATTGCAATGCATGTAGAAAACATTGAATGCAAGCAGAAATATAATATATGGCACATAAAGTAATGACATATTCCCCTGACCTGCCCTTCTGGTAAGCTGCCAAAATAATTTGTTCTTAATGAACCAAAGCAGGCTTTTAGTGGTTATTACTCGTCTTTCCAAATGCTCACAACCATTACTTTAATAATACTTTATAGACATTAGTGGAAGTTAGCAATTTTTCCAGCAATTATTCCCAGTAGACTCTCGGTCTGAAAGATGGCATACACTGTAGCCCAAATAAATGAATCTAATTCATGGGGTTCCTAACTTGGGCTCCATTGATAGATTTCACCATGACTTGAGGCCTACAAAATAGGATGCCCAGTTCAACATTAGTCTTTGCTGGCCAGTAATGCACACTTCATAGCTGGTTGCTACTTGTATATATTCCTGGTAGAATCCAACTGAAAGGAGTATTTCCTGGACTCTATCCCTGGTCATCTTAATGAGAAAAACAATTTTTTTAATGACTCCTCATTATTAAACATTTCATCCTTGGTTTATTTGCCCTGGTCCAGGATCCTAGATTCAGATAGGTGGCCATGTCCCATTTCTGGCTCATTTCCAAACCATACTGCTTTCATTCTGGTCATCCTCTTTCTTCTTTTACCATGACTATGACTGCCTCTGGGCCACTGGACAACGTTCAAGAAACTTTGACCTTATGTTGTTTTGAACAAGATCACCATGCCAGCTCCTGGACTAGTAAGTCCAGTAACTTTAAGTTAAGTGGCTTGCCCAGGGTCACACAGATGGCAAGTGTCTGAGACTGAATTTGAATCCAGATCTCCTGACTCCAGACCTGGAACTCTATCCACTATACCATCTAGTTGCCCCAAGGGATGAAATTGTTGTTCAGTCATTTTTCAGTCCTGTCTGACTCTTTGTGACTCCATTTGGAGTTTTCTTGGCAGAGACACAGTACTGGGAAGTCTGGTTCTTGGACTTACATATCATGCTGCCCTGCTTTCCAACCCTAGTTCCCCTTGATGTGTTATTTTCCCTTATTAGACTCTAAGTTCCTTGAGGGAAGGCAACCATTTTCTTTTCTTTTCTTTGTATCCCCAGTACTTATCATAATGTCTGGGACATAATGTGTGCTTAAATAAATGTTTTTTTCATTTACTCATTCCATTGAATTGCTATTTCCAGTGATTATGTTCACTGAGGCAAAGCAATAAGAGAACTGCCTGTTTTACCTAATCTAGAAAGGGAAAGATTTGTCTACCGTTTTAGAGTACTGGAGAAAGAAGAGAGGAAAAAAATAATTTTTTTCTTGGTTAACAAATTGAGTAATTTGGAAGAAATAATTCCATGTCTATCCTATAGCTCTCCCATTCATGAATGGGGGGGGGGGGTGTTGCAGTATTTGCTAAGTGGTTTATCACACTAGAAGTAGAGTCATAATTCTGTTAGCATAGCACAGAGGATTATGGGATTCAAAAAGCCTACTATATTAACATGACTCAACAACTATATAATTAATTGGGGAAGATAAAATTAGTTATTGTTGTTGTTCAGTCATGTCTGACTCTACATAACCCCAAAGATTTTCTTGGCAAGAATTGGATTATCACAAGAGAGATGAGATGCCGAAAGATCAGAGTGGGCCAATGGACGAAAGAGGAGAAAAAAGGACTTGGAGCCCAGAAACTGTTTGGCAGCTGCCAAACAACTGGTTTGCCATTTCCTTCTCCAGCTCATTTTACAGATGAGGAAACTGAGGCAAACAGGGTGAAGTATCTTGGCCAGGGTCACCCAGCTAGGAAGTGTGTAAGACTGGATCTGTACTCAGATCTCTTTCCACTGCACCATTTAGCTGTGCCAAGGGAAGTAACAAGAGGGGCCTAACTCATGTATGTTGTTGTTCAGTCATTTTCAGTCTTGTCTGACTCTTTGTGACCCCATTTGGGATTTTCTTGGAAGAGATATTGATGGTTTGCCAGCTCATTTTATAACTGAGGAAACTGAGGCAAACAAGGGTTTAAATGACTTGCCGGGTGGTCACAGACTTTAGCAAAGCTGTATTTGAACACAGGTCTTTCTGATTCCACTGTGCAATCTAGCTGCCGGTAATTCATGTATAGAAATGACAAAGGTTGCTCGTCTACTTTTGGTTCATTTCAAAAGAAAGTAAGGCTAAAGTTTGGTTAATCTGAAGGGAATCCTTTAAAAAAAAAACTAATTTCTGAAAACCTAGGTTTTCCCTACTGATTTAATATGAATCATCTTTTACTATAAATGGAATTGCAGCAAATCCTTAGCAATCCTCAGTTGGACTCTAACTTTTCCTTGGCTCCTCTGATTTCAATAGCCGTGAATAGTTTGGAGAATAGCTACTATGATATTCATGTACTTTTTAAGAAAGTCTTCTTTTTGCAAGATGAAGGGATGCTGACATGGAAGTAGAATTAATGTTGAGTAGAAAAAATTCCTCGTTCAATCTTCCATTTAGTTGGAAATAGCATGTTTTTGTTTTGGATCTTTGTCAAAATGTTGAACCTGAGAAAGGCAAGAAGAAAACAGTGAATAACATAAATGCTACAGAGGATACATATGGAGAATGGAAAGAGTGGAGAGATGTCCAGTAGAGATAATGACATGTAAGTTTCCAAGCTAAATTTAGTTCCTCTTAACAGAACTTTAAAATTCAGTGTGGTAATAAACACTACAGCAAAATCAAAAGACAAAAAACAACTGGGAGAAAAGAGTTACCTGCAATCAAAACCCAATGATCTGGAAAACAGAATAATACCAAATAATTTATGCATTATTAAATTTATGAAAAGCATAATAAAGAAAAATCACAAAAAAAATCTGTGTGCTATATTTCAAGAAGTCACACAGCCAAAGAACTATGAGTAAATTGGAAATATACAAAAGAGAAACTCCAAATTTAATATTCCCAGAAGTGAGGTTACCAAACTCCAGAGTTTCCAGGTAAATGAAAAGAAAAATGAGTATCCATGAACATCCAGGAAGTGTGTAATAATGTACCAAGGAATGTGTCCAAGTCACACCTTATTGCATAGCAAATATGAGAAAGGAGAGAAAAGAGCAGAATGCAGTGTACCAAAAGGTAAAAGAAAAAAGGCCTACAACCTTGAATAGCTTATCCTACACACCTGAACTTTGTTATTAAAAAAATTACTGAGAAAAAAATGAATCTTTAATAGAACTGATGACTTCTATGTATTCTTGTTAATAGAATGGGAGGTAAGTAGAATGTTTGAAATGCAAAGTCAGTAGGTAAATGAAACCTAGAAAGGTAACAAGCAGCTTGAAAAGGCTAAATGATAGTCAATGCTTATATCCAGGGAATTAGTAAACACACTATTGTTTCTTCAGAAACATACCATTTCTAAGGATCAATCAGGGAGAAAAGAGAAAAGCACAAGGCCTTTGTGTTTAAAAAGAAAGAGAAAGAATGTTTCTTCTTTAAAGTAATACTCAGTGTATAAAATTGGGAAGAAGAAGGGAAAATTCGCTATTCTTATAATCTGGGTGTCACAAGAGAGAAATTTACAAGAATGGAAGTGTAGGTAGGAAAAGTGGGGAATTTCGTGAACCTTATTTTAAATATACTTACTCAGGAGAGGAAAGGTTGAGGGCAGAGTGACTGGGCTGTAATTAGGAGAGGGAAGAGGGGTCTTTAAGAAGGACAGAAGAACTGGTAAGGAAAAAGTCAAGCAAAACAAACTTCAACTGCAGAGGACCAATTATGGAAAGGAAGAAAAAAAATAAAGCAACGTCAAGGTCAAGTGATTCTGTTTGGGGGAGGGGAAACATTTGGGATTAGATAGTTCAAACTATAGATTTCAATCTCTTCCTTTCACTGTTTTTTTCCTCTTAAAGTGAGGTTGGGATGGAGAGGAAATATTTTAATAAATTATGATAAGGTAAAAATATATTTTACAATTATAACTGGGAATATGAATGGAATGAAGTTACCCACAAAATTGTGAAATGTGGAAGACTTGATCAGAATGCAAAAGCCAACAATTTGTTGTTTACAAAGAGATCCAAATTATAAAAATGAATACAGACTGAAAATAAAGGTCTAGAGAAGAATCTATTATACTTCAGATAAACCTAAAAACAATTGGGATGTCAATTATGATCTTGGAAAAGGTAACAGTAAAAATAGACATGAATAAGAATTATATTGAGGGGAACTAATGTTTTATTGAAAGGCACTATAAATAAGAAAACATTAAATATATCTGCATTCAATGGTATGGCACCTATGTGCTTAAGGAAAATGCTAAATAATATACAAGGACAATAACCAGAGTCTTTGGCAACTTTAATGTAGCCCTCTTAGATATAAACAAATTTAAGCAGGACAAAGTCATGGATCACAATAGAATATTGCCAAAATGAGGAATTACCAAATTAGAATAATGAGTAATTTCCAGCTTTGCATGATATCTTTACAAAAATTGACAATTTATTAGGGCGTAAAGAACTTAGAGAAAATAAAGAAATAATAAATATGTCTTTTACAAGACCATATCACAATAAAAACTATAAGCAATAGGGAAAATTTAATTTATTTAAATTTAAATTAAAAAATAATTCGAATTTAAATAAATTTTAAAATATAACCCCAGAGCGGGTGAACCAAAGAACAAATCATAGAAACAACAAATTAGTCGGTCAGTCAATAAACATTTATCAAACACTTGCTATCCCGGCTCACTGGATAGAGTGCCAGGCCTGTAGTCAGGAAAACTTGACTTGCTGAGTTCAAATTTGGCCTCAGACACTTTTTTAGCTATGTGACCCTGGGCAAGTCACTTAACCCTGTTTGCCTCAGTTCCCTCATCCTCATCAGTTTTCCTCATCTAATTAAAGTAAGCTGGAGAAGGAAAATGGCAAAGCACATCAAGAAAACTCTGCCAAGAAAACCCCACATGGGTCACAAAGAGTCAGACATGACTAAAACAACTGACCAAATACACCAGGCTAAGTGCTGGGGATACAAAGAAAGACAAAGGACAGTCCTGACCTCAAGAAGGGGAGTTGTTGTTCAATCATCATGGTCTTGTAGGATGATGAGATTATGGAAATGATTGTATCAAGGAGCATGATAACAATGATACAGAATCCCAAAACTCATCAAATGAGGTCCTTAAAGAAAAAAATTCTGTTTCTAAACAATTAAAATGACCACAGAGGAGAATAAGAGCTAAATGAACTTGACATTCCACTTAAAAAAAAAAACCTAGGAAATTAACAAATAACTTCCAAATATATATAAAAACAGAAACTTTAACAATGAAGAGATAAACAAAGTTGAAAACAAAATTATTGGAATTATAAATAAAGTTAAGGGCTAGATTTTTTAAAAATTCAACTATCAGCATAAATATTGAATAATAAAAATAATGTTATCAATGGCCCTGAACCTCACTTTCAATTTACATCACCTCTTACTAGTCTCCTATATGACCAACCTTCTAAATGACTAAGTTCATAGAGATAAATTGTCAACTCTTATTTGATTTGAACAAAATGATATTCATTAGTTTGTATTCATAGAGGATTAAGAGAATCACATTTTTAGAAAGTAACACATAGTAATTATTATTCGGTGTTATATTTCAGCCCTAGAGAGAGCCCAAACCAAGCTAGTGGAGTTTGAATGCTGACAGCTACATTTTGAACAGATTTTTAGTTGCATTTCTGCCTTCTCTGGGAACAAAAAGAAAACAACCAAAACGATATTGAATAAGAATGACATCATCTGTATTTGTCTTGTACTTTACCTTTTGGAAGCATTTTCATGTCTTATCTATAACTGGAATATAATCTCCTTGAGAGCAGCGAGTTCTGCCTTTGAATCCCCAGGACAGGGAATATCTGACACAGTTATGCATTTAATTAATGCAGATTAAATTGAATTTTAATTGGTGACATAAGTGACACTGTAAACATATAAATGAAACTGTTAAAATTTATTTATCATGGCCTAAGGACTGATGAAATTTTAAATTTTAAATAAGGAAGTGCAGTCTGGTTCAAAGAAAAGAAATGCCTAGATTGAAACTCTATCATGACCCCACCATGGGCTTGCATACCATTGTGCTCAAGTCACTATGATCTTGGGTATCATTCAATATCTGTATCTGCCAGAACCTAGCTTCGTGATCTGCATTCTTGGTGCTTATTAAAAATTTGTCCAATTTGTTTAATTGAATCCCTGTCCCCTGATTAGTTAGAAATAATGATCTGCCTTTGAAACACTTGTGGAGAACACTGAAGGAATGAAGGAGAATTGCTAACATTATTCTTAGTAGACCATTTTTACCCATAATAGCAGGTCACCTGTTCCCTCAGTCCTTTCTGGTCTGTACTACTGACTCATCTACACAGGACTTTGTCTGTCAAGCCATAGAAACCTCTTCACCTTGGGAGCTCCCTCGACCTCTGGACTACTTCTCACATTGGAAATACACTCTGCCTCTCAGGTCTCACCTTCTGTTTGGTTGTTTTATCCCAGAACCTTTCATTTGAGGAGGAGACAACCAGGAAAAAGATATCTTCATTCGTCTCCAGGTTACACTGCTGACTCTTCTTCATAGGATTTTCTCTACTTCCCTTTCCCCTTCCCAGTCCCTGTCATTTTTCAGCTCTTTTATGTACTTTTGCATTAGAATGTAAGCTTATGAAAGGCAGGGACTATCTTTCTTTATACTTCTGTTTCCAGCATTTAATGTAGTGCCCGGTACATAGTAGGCACTTAATGAATTCTTATTGGCTGATTGATTTAGCTTAGTACAACTACTGCCATACATACAGTCCCCAAAGTCCAGAACACCACCTTGTGTTAACACCAAGGCAACAAGATCATGCTGAGACTGTGAAATGAGATTTGGAAGTGAGACTCTGAATGTGTTACTCACCTTCATTCCTCAACGTAGCTCTTCTATTTATTGATTCTCTACCAAGACTCATTCCTGAATTGTGAGCAAAGTCCTACCTCTTTTTACTCTATCAATCCCTGGAGTCAAGACATCACCCACATGATGTCATTTGTCCTTTTTGAAAAGGAAGAACAACAATGATCTTTGTTCAACATCACCACTTCCCTTCACCACCATTAGTCTTTCCTCCTTTGATATTCAACCTACAAATTTGTCAACCAGTTCAGATCCTAGTTGCTCTTATCTACTAATTCCCAGGACATTATCTTTCTATTCTCAATGAGGTCACTGCCTGGTTCACATCCTCAGTCTTCTACTTGGGACTTGGGAACTTCAGAGTATATTGTTGATGTTTTCTCCAATATTCTAACCCCCTGATCTCTCAATCTACTAAACTCCCATAATCAAATCCTCCATTCCACTTCACCTGTACACAGAGATAGATATACCCTTTATTTCATCACTCACAAATATTACACTTTATGTTCAAGAACTCCAATATTCCTATATCTGTTTGTAATTTCCTATCATTCTATCTCTATTTGCACCTTATACCTCTTAAACCTATTCATTATCCTCGCCATGATCTCTAGCCATTCCACTGCTTAATACTGTCCCATGCCATTAGCCTTGTTCTTGTCCATACTTTCCCTCCTTTTCAACTCTCAATCTATTAGTGAACCAGTTCAACTCAACTGGTTCTGAACGATTCTGAAATTCCTTGCTCCCTTGTCCAGTTGCAGTTCATACCTTGTGATACTCCAAACCCCAACAACCACCTCCTTACGTTATATTGCTTCTGTTTCTGCCTCTGTTGATCCTCACTCATCCAAGTGAGGATCTTCTTAATATGCAAAACTGTTTGTCCCACTCTATTTTACCCATTCTATTACTTTTGAATAAGATGCATATATGATTCCAGAGTCACATTCCAATCATGGTACTCATCCCACCGGGTCTTAGTAACACCTATGAGACTAAATTGGGTTCTTTGAATTTGGATCTCTACCTTGCTTGTTAACCACAGACTCTTCTGCCTCCCTATCACCTTTAGGTAATATAAAATTCCCATTGTCATTTAAAGCTCTTTACAACCTGAACTCTTCCTAGCTTTCTAAAATTTTTTTTGGTATATTATCACCTCTCTCTACGCCTTTTATGATCCTGGCATACTAACTTGGTTGATGTTCCTCACATATGATATGCCGACTCTCATCTCTTTATCTTTCCATGTCTGGAATATTCTACCTTCTTGACCTCTTTCTCTTTGAATCTGTGTTTTCCTTCAAGATTCAGTTCAAATGCCATCTTCTGTAGATGGCCCTTCCCAATCTTGTAACCATTCTATGTATCTTGTATATACCTATTTGTGTACATTACTTCTCTCATTTTAGAATAATTTCCTTTAGGGCAAGGACTATTCATTTTTTTCTTTACATCTCTAGTGCTCAGCACATTAAGTACTTAAAACATGTTCATAATAGTTGATTAATTTTGTGTTTGGTACAGTGAATAGAGTTTTGGGCCTGAAGTCAGGAAGCCTTGAGTTTAAATCTGGCCTTGGACAATTACTGGTTGCCTGAACCCTGGGCAAGTCACTTAACTTATTTCCATCAGTTCCCTCATCTGCAAAATGGGGTTAGTAATAGCATCTATTTCCAAATATTGTGAGGATCAATTGAAATAATAATTGCAAAGTGATTAATATAGTGTCTGGCACTGGTGCCATGGAAACATGTTAGATTATTATTGTTGTTGTTATTATTTTGTGTATGTACTGAGACCATGGGTTTCATTATTGATTTCCTTTTTTAGAATTTGGCTCCTGAGAATCGCTGGGCAACTCTACTTCTGTACTTTTGTGGGGACATTTATTTCTCTCCTTCATTTGATAAGATTTCTGAGATAATAGAGAAACACCTTTTTGCCAGCTCTTGTTAGATGCATGCCACACCTGACCAGGAACCAGATATAAGCTGTGATGTAGAAATCTAAATTCTTTTCTTACAGAATGTCATCATAAACTGTTGTCTTCCTGTTTTTCTATATTACATATGCTGCTAAATACGTTGGGTATTTTGGTCCTTACAGATAATCTTTTGGTTTGTATGCAAGTTTTCAATGATTTCCAAACAAGCACTCATTCAGAACAAGTTTGGGGAAAAAAAGGAACTAATGTGGTTCATCTTGAATCTTTCCACCATGGGTCAAACCAGCTGTGTTATCCTAACCTTTCTCACCACTCTCTGCCCCCTCAGAATGAGGAGAACAGAAAACAAACTATGAGAGAGGTAAACATGCCATTCCTTTGGATGAGGAAAGGTATTCTGGAGTTAGGGCAAACTTTTCTTTGTGATTCTGAATCTCATGTAGGAGGCTCTTCAATTACTAAGTCATCATAATTGAATTCACAAACAACAGAATTGAGAACATCGTAAAATCTGTAAAGAATTTCTCTTTCATTTGTCTCTATGATAGAAATCCTCCATGACAGTGGGAAAGGTAATCAAGTAAACAAGAAAAATATAGTGCGTGATTCACACATGAATCACAGTAGGTGACTGAGTGAACAGTTTCTCTTATTTACTATCATATCCAGTTATGTGGGCAGCCTATGGAGAAGAACATGGGATCTTAACATGGGATCTCTAAACTTGCTTTTTTGGATATGACACCAAAAGGGGGTAAGAACTCCTGCTATAGAGTTTGTCCAACGATACATCTATTTTGTTGGACCCTAAAACTGAATAGAAAGAAGAGAGCTGATTGAATTGCATTTGTAAAAATGGGCAGTGCTTTCAATGACTCCAAGATAATTCAGAAAATAAAACTCATTTTTAATATCAATATTTCTCTAATAGTTGATATTTTATGGTTATTAATAAAGCAGAATATTGTAGTACCTGAGAAATTAAAACTGTGGACAAACAATGAAGGTATATGTAGTAGACATAATTAGGCTGCAACATAATAGAAATGATTAATTTTTCACATAAAATGATATCAGACATAAGATGACCAGTAAAAAAAAAAAGGCAGGTCCAGCAGGTAAGTGAATATTGGCCAAGAGGCTTAAGCTCAGGCACAGCAACACTGTATGCATGCAATATCTCAAATTGAGAGGAAGGCCCCCAGCATGTTGGTTGAATCTCTTGTGGATGATGGAAGGACACTGACAATGGCAGCACAGGACAGTTATGGATGAATTGCCATTGACACCACTGGAAGAAGTACTTGAATCAGAGCTCCATGGTAGTAGAACATTCTGGAGCCATGTTTATTTATCAGAACTAAAATGAAATGAACTTTCTAAAAGAAAAAAAGCACTCTACTCCAAGTCATTCTACTCTACCTTACTCCCATGAATAGTATAATGTTCATTCCTGGTTATAAATTAAAAGAGACCTATGTAAAATCTTGTACACAAAAAGTACTTAAAATGTTATTTATTATTCAATAAGCATTATTAAGTACTTTCTGAGAGCAACACACTGTAGTAAAAACTAGGGATATGAAGAGAAAAATGAAAGACAATTCCCTTGAAATACCTGCAGTCTAATGGAGGGCAAAGACATGTGTATTAATAACTATGCTAGAAAGAGTGAAATAAGTGCAAAGAAGAGATCCAAAAGGTTCTGGGAAAGGTGAGGACAGATAATATTTTAAACCCTGAGAAGCAGGAGCAACAGAGAAGAAAGGCTTTATGGCGAGTGTAGCACCTGAATTGAACCGTGAAGGAAGGAAGGGAATAAAAAGCCATCACTAGTACCCCACTCTCCAATAATAAAGACACAAGTAATAGACATACAACAAATATTGTTTATTGCAGACTTTTAGCTGACAAGTGAAGAAGGCACTATGAAAATTAATGAAACTAGATAATCTCTCTAAATGGATTTATGTTAAAATATACAACACTCTTACATAGCCTCTCTTTATATATGTGGAACAATAGAACATTTAGTGACAAAAATCATTGTTTCCAAAAATAACATTTACTGGGGACTAGGTTTTTTTTTTCTTCTCTCTTTTTTCTAAACTTAAAGCATACATAAATTACTTTCAGAAAGAAAACTTGACACAGATCAACACCTAAAATGGCCCAAATTTCATTTTTACTATTTTCTCTCAAACAAAAAAAATGGAGGATTTCACTTTAGGAAAAATACTGTGATAACACATCAAAACATTTTCTGGATCTTTAACAGTGTGGTTTTTGTTGCATGTGTGTATTTGTGTGCTTGTGTGTATGTGTGAGTGTGTGTGTTTACATTTTCCCCTTGTGCTTTTTCATATAGCATGATGTGTAATCAGTGAAACAGGAACTAAATAAAAAATAGGCTATACAGATCATGTTCTCAACAGAGCCATGATAAACACAGCATCTCACAAAACAGAACAGAGGCCTTACTGCACTTTTTAGTTAGTTCAAATGTTTCATTTTTTCAGAGATTGGCATTAAGAACTTTAAATAAATCTACACATCCTGTCACTGAACATGTGAGAATAGGGACCTGAGTGAGCTGAGGTTCAGACCCAAGCAAGCAAACACTCTGAATCACAGACACCATCGTGACAGACCAAAGTTAAATGATTTGAATTAAGAGCCACGTACGGATTACTACCGTCCCTGCTTTGTTCTTACAAATCCAAAGCTATGAAATACGAAAAGCTGCTTCATAGTGGAGAGGGAATGAAATAATTAACTGAACAACACAACTGTCATGTCACCGGATGAAAAGCATTTTTGCAGTTAAAAAAAATCAGTTTTAAGCTCTTTAGTTTTATATGTGTGTGTGTGTGTGTGTATATATATATATATATGCACATACATACATACACACACACACACACACATATAAAACACATAGGCCCAATGGCACATCCAGCTGCTGCCTCAGGTTCTCATTGTTCATCTATGGCAAAAAATGTGTACCAAAAAAAAAAATCAACATGACATTCCCTTCATGGCTTCCTAAAACAAAGCATTTTGGAATAATGCCAAGAACACTGGAGTTACAAATGATTAGTGACTATTCCCTTCATCAAAAGATTCCACTCCCGAATCACTGGCAGCTGCGCTAATTTTTTCTTGCCGTCTTCTCATAATTTCTTGAAGCTCGGAGCTGCCGTTGTTATCCTATAAAACAAAACAAGTTCACAAACTATGGTTACTGGATTGTGTGGGATGAAAATCTGCAATGAAATAACTCCAATAAGCACTCTTATGTGCTTTTCATCTAATAACAAGGTATTATGCATGGGTTGTCACTGCTCTGGGCTGTTTCTTCCTCTGTAAACTGAGGGGGAAATTGGACTAACTGGTTTGTATCTCCCTTCTGACTTTCAAAATTTCATTGTCATTGCCTATGAACATTCCTTTTTGGGAATGGGTTGGCCTCCCCGTTAGCTCTATTACTTGGGTATGGCTATAAGAACTTTTAAACAGGTATCTGATTATTTCCTTTATCTGCAAAATATGCTATGTTCTTCACTACCTACCACAGCAGAATTTACTGAAGATAAATGAGGCTCTATGTAAATATGAAGTGTTATGAGCACCCTGTAAGAAGGAGCTGATGAAATCGTAAACATCAATAATATATAACAGGATACCAAAATTACCTGCTGGGATCAACGAATAGACATATTTTCATTTAGGAGAATTTTCTGCCAGAGCCATTGATTGCTGCCAGAAAATAACTGATTGCAACCTCTTTATTCTGTGCACTTCTCCCCACTGTGGTCATTTAAGCCTCTCTGAAAGGTAGGTCTACTCAGGCAACATTAGTTTACTGCTTTCTATTTGTGAAGGGTAAAGAGATAAGGAGGAAAAGATGAAGGGAGGGGAAAGCTGAGTATACTTTAGTTGCATCAGTAGGTCCAGGTGTAGGTGTAGAGGAGTGTGTAGGTGGTATTTATAGATTTTGGAGTATGAATTGTGAAATTTGCCTGTTAAATAAATAACTTACTTATCTACAATAAAACCAGAATACTGCATGCCACTTTAACATTCACACAGCTTTGAAACAAAACTAGTTCAGAAAGTTTCTAATAATTTTTTTGTGATCAGCAAAAGGAAATTGGTTCTTATTAAACCAATAAGGCATCTGAGGATACAAATTAATAAACAAACCCTAAACTGATTCTTAATTGTACTTGGAAAATAAAATTTTTCTTGATTAAGAATACTTGTAGAGCTGTATATATCAACCTATTTTGCTTTGGAATATCTAACTACTCAATTTGTATAATATGCATTTAGGGATAACCTGAATTTCAAACCATTCTAAAACAGTTCCAAAGAATCCATTCTTTCTAATGTATTATACTCATACAAAGCTACAGGAACTCTGAAATCTAGTAATAGAAAAATGTACCACGTATACAGCCCATTTTGAGGATCCAGGTTGATTTAAGGCCCTGTACCCATTAAATTTGAGAAGCAGTTTGGTATAGAAGATAGAAAGCAGGCCTCAGATTCATAAAGACTCTTAACAAACTAGCTACGTGACCCAAAGCAAGTCATCTGGCCTCTAAGTACCTCAAGGACGGGGAGTCTAAGACCACTTTGCAGAGCATTTGGTAGGAGTTACATTGGTAGGAGTTGCCTCATCAGCACTTCCCTATATCAAGGAAATCACACGTCTAGTACTCATACACACACACACACACACACACACACACACATGTACGTGTGTATAGACACACACAGACACACACAGACACACACACGTACCCCCCCCCCCCTTTTAGGAAAGTCTCTTATTGGGCAATCATACATTCCAACTGTAGGATACCTTAAAGATCTTCTAGGCCAATCCTTTCATTTTACAAATGTGCAATGTTAGGCTCCCAAAGGTAAACTAATTTACCCAAGGGTAACACAATGAAAAAGCAAGCAGAGCCTAAGTTCAAATCTAAGTTCTTTGTTTTCAAATCTAGAACTCTTCCCATTGTACCCTCCTACCTGGGGGGTGGGAGGGAAGGGGAGGGCTCCTGGACTAGGAAACTTTACTCTCTGACTTACACGGTGTCATGAAAAGAAAAAACTTCAATATCACTACATAAGGACGTGTTTCCTTAGAGCCCTGCCCCTCCCCCCCCC
>CM053585.1:410897875-410908287 GCA_028646515.1 Pseudochirops corinnae
TAGTTTCCTGATTTTTGAACAAGCAGACAGAAATATAGGAAAGTTTTAAAGCTTAAGCTTTAAGTATGGACCCCTAATCCTTGTCCCTAATGCCCTGGAGATATGATTTGGGACTAGGTTGCTTAGCAAAGGAGGTTTTTGCACTTCTGAGGAGTCAGGTATGGTTTCAGGCATCTTATGGAGTTCACAGCTGGAGATTACTGAAAAGCTCACCTATGGCTTTGGTGGTCTTAGCCAGGCACTGAGTGTTTAAAAGACCCAATGTTTTTGCCTCTTTTTCTTCACTTAGGTACAACACGGAAACTTTGGTCTATAAAACCAGTTGTCTATATCCCTTAGATATATAACCTACTAGGAGCCATGGACTAAAATTCAGAGAGAATGGAAAGAATCCTGGGCGGGTAATTATCGCACCTAAATCCAAAGAAGGTGATATGTAATTTAGTACTGAATGATTTTTACTCTCTACAGTATACACTTGAGTCTTGAAAACTATGACTTATGCAAAAATCATTTCACAGACTTACAATGAGCAAAGGTCCACTGAAAGGTAGTGAGTCACATGCTATACAAGCATAAAGATGAGATGACTTTATTGACTGGTTATCAGCTCTGTAGTGGCCCCTTGTGAAAGGCAATGGCTATCAAGGATTTAGGGGTTTTAATCAAAAGCACCAATTTCACAAAAGCAGAAACACAATTAATTAAGTTGTGAAGGACAAGGAAATTATTCATGAATATAGCAGTGATTTTCTGTCTCCAGAACTACCAATCTGAAGACAATATTATTCATTGCTATTGAAATAGGCCAGTTTACGTTGACAGGGTCTCACCTCTAATGCAGCTTTCTGTACAGTAATTTGGCTAAAGACTCTAGCTCCTTCAGGGCAAACAGTCCTCAGTTCATCTTTATTGAGAGAGAAAAGTTGTGCACCAGTCAGCACTCCAAGGCTGTTGACAGTCCTAAAAAAAAAGACAAAATACAACGTTAAGATATCTGTGATAAGCAAAAAACATCAAACCCAGAAAAAGGGTGTATGAGAAATTTATCTTTTCAATGCAGGTATAGGATTTTTTTTTTGGGGGGGGGTGCATTTCACTAACTAGAAATCTCTGTTAACTCCCCATCCCACAGTAGTTAATAGTACAGTTCAAAATCATGGTTATGAGACATTATATGATGTTGTAATGCCTTTGAAATCATTTCCCTCCTTCTTGCCATCCCATTGAGTGCTATTATATTCTAAATCTTTAAAATCTGGTAATCAGTGTACTGTGTATATAGAACCAGATAGCAGGAAATTTACAGTTTGTCTCAGTGACTCAGGGGATATGTTAAACCTACTGGGATTCTGGGGTTTGCCACACAACAAGGAAATAAACCAAAAATAAATAAAAATTTATTAAAAAAAAAAAAGCTTTTAGCTCACAGATGAGATCATGGGACCACAGGGTTACTAAGGCAGATGTGATCTAAAGTTGTGTAAAACATCCTTTGGAAAGAGCTTGATTCCATCTGCCTGAGCAATGGCACCAGTCGGTGCAGGACACTTGTATGTATGTTCTTAGAGGGCCCTTCTACTGACTCAGCTGTCTCTTTACAAGGAGAAGCAATGATGTAGGGGCCCCACTGGGGCTGTCAGTTTATTCTAAGGAGCACAGAAACGAACAGATATTCCACAAACAGAAAGACTGAGCCAAGGGCAGGGGAAGGAAACTGTAGCCTCAAGGCCACATGTGATCCTTTAAGGCCTGAAGTGTGGTCCTTTGACTGAATCCAAATTTCACAGAACAAACCTCCTGTAAAACTTGGACTCAGTCAAAAGGTTGTATCCAACGACCTAGAAAGCCACATGTGGCCTTGAGGCCATGGATTCTCCATCCCTGGCCAAGGGCATTGACGATTTCTGTTTCTTTCAAATATTTTCATAATTACAAATTGCTAAAAAAAAAAAAAAAAAAGAGTCATTTACTATGGGGAGAATATAGTCTACCCTCTAAAACCATTATTTAACATCATATTGGTGTTTGTGGTGAAAGAATATAGTTCACCTTCTATAACCTTTAATATCACTCATAATAACAATGTTTTGGGAAAGAAAGGGAGTGTCCCATTTTAAACTTTTAAAAGGGAATATTTACAGCATCAGACTTACACTGGGTTGAATCCCTTTGATTGTAACCACATCTTCACATCCTCTGGTGTGGAATCATAAGTGATATTGACAACAGGCACATTCTGTCGTGGCACATGGAATTTCTTCTGGGCAGTACTCCGGCCGATTGTCAATCTATGAATGAGCTCATCTTGTACCTCTTCCATCTGAGATTTCCTTCCTACAAATTAAGATGCTGCACCTTTAATCTCTTAGATTACAGAGTTCAAATTTTTAGAAATGGAAGTGACCATAGAGATGATAGAATAAGATGAGCATCCTATCATTGCAGATTGAGGCCTGGAAGTGACCTGAAAGGCTATTTAGCCTAAACCCTTCATTTTACAGACAAGGAAATTGAAGCTCATGGAGGTTGTTAAGGACGTGATGACTTACCCAAGGTCACACTTGGCAAGGATCAGAGGTGGCATTTTAATCCAAGTCTACTAACTTGAGATAGTGCCCTTTCCACTGAAACAGCCTGTCTACTCTTCATTTTGCAGAGGCTGTATCTTGCCCAAAATTACAGAGTCAGCAGTGATGAAGTCAGGACTGGTCTCCTGAATTCTTATTTTAGTATCCTTTCAAAGACAGCTTTGAGTAATTTACATACAGTTTTTCCTACTTTTTGTTGCAAAGGGAATTGAATGAGAGCAGAGGGAGGATAAGAAATAACAAAGTATTCACTGTCACAGTTGGATTCCTCCCCCTTTAGACTCCCTCAAAACAACTAAAACATTTACATCTTCAGAGATAATATGTCAGGATTTTTTTTTATAGTTCCTAAGATAAATCAACTTGAATTTATGTACCCCTCCCAAATGTCTACATTTTATAGAATCAAATCTTGTCTAAAATTTACCTGAAACATGAATTTTACAAGTGATAAGAAAAGCAGCAAATTCCATTTTTTAGGCTGATCTAATCACAATGCAGCTTTTCCTTATTTAAGCTGAATCTCCCACCCTAAGACTTCCACAACCTGGATGCTTTTTCTGCACTCTGGGGATATGTTAAATACTCTTATTAATTATTGGATGCTAATATTTCTTTCTACTAATTTGAGATTAGGGAAGGACATTATGGTCAATGGCTCATTATGTCTACCTTGTTTTTGTCTATTTGATAAAGCTCATACAAGGGTTAGTTGATGCTTTCCTAATTTCTTCCTGTTGTATTTTGATATGAGCAAAATAGTACAAACAGCGGGAGACAATCAGGAGGGTCTTGACCCTGATGAGCTACCATCCAAAATACACAGTGATATGTATTCACCTTGGGAGCAAAATCTGTTTCTAAAATGTAGATGAAATAAAAAAATCAATTCAAGGAAACTACATAAAATCATCTTAAAAGAGGAAATAATTATAAACATGCTTGGTTTCCAGAAAGAAAATCATGTGCATACTTCGAGCCCATCTGCTTGCATGACCTCATCAGTGTGATAAATCTAAAGTTCTTGAAGTACTACAAAAGAAAATCATTACATCAATTTAAGATGCTGTTACATTATTTGTAAATGAAACTAAGCATATGGGTAATTTTCAGCAGGTTTGTTTATATTTTATGTGCCAACAAGGAAATATCGTTCTTCCACTTAATGAAAAGCAGATAAACATGGTGAGTCATTTGGTGTCAGGAGGTTTCTTAGTTCATCATAATATTCCAACCATGTTTTTTCCCCTTGAGATGATTCTCGCTTTCTGCATAACTTGACATAGTACATACTGTTCCAACCTACAAACCGTTCTAAATAGAGACTGGGTTCTGATGAACTTTGATCTAAGTAGAACTATAGTTCTACAATGTCAAAGATCACCATGCTGAGAGAAAATAAATGAAACTCTATGGACTTAATAAGAAAAAAATCATGGGATTGTGATTTTTCTAAGAGGAAAACTTTCCTTGGAGTATACTAGCAGAAATATTCTTTTAGAATTTCTCATTTAAAAACATGTTGCTGGTTTTTGTTTGTTTCTTTAAATAGCAAAAATTGAAAACACATGTAGTGTGCACATGTGCGCGCACACACACACACACACACACACAATCCCCTTAAATCCAGCTTTTAGGGCCTCTTAATTCCAGGCAATGTTATGCCTTGTTTTTGAAAAACCACTCTTCCATAAGCTTCCTACCTCATACCAAACAGTAATTTACAAGAATCTGAGGCTCTTTAATAGGAGAATTCCTATGAAAGTAAATATATAAACATAGATCAATCATTTCAGATATTTTTAAATTCAAAATAAATTAAGATTAGCCTAAAGGAGGCAACTGATACAGAAGAAAGAGCATAGGATTTGGAGGCTGGAAACCTGAGTTCAACAGCCAGCTATGCTATCTGCTACTGTGTGACACCATTAAGCCTGTATCCTCCACACCTGTACGAAGTGTTTTATAAATTTTGTACTATTATGTAAATATGAACTATTCTTAATATTATTCTCAAAAGGCTCCCTCACCTTATGAGAGACTATGTAGAGAGGAGAGGAGAGACATAGGATAGAACTTTGGGGAATACCCACATTTAATAGGAGGAAGACGGATGACTGAAGAGTAATTAGAGAAGAGTAATTAGAGAATGACCCGGGGAATGAGATAAGAGCAATGGTGAATCCAAAGGAGGAGAGAGTAACCAGGAAGAGGAGGTGATCAAGAGCATCAAAAGCTATTGGGAGGTTAAGAACACTGAAGACTGAGAAATATGAGACAAAACACCACACATGGATTTATCAGTTAACAGATAATGGACTCCATCCTCTATACCAATTTGCTTCCTGTAACGTGGAGAAGAGGAGATGAAGAAGTTTATGATAAATATACTCAATATTTTTCAGAAAAGGAGGAAAGTGAACTGAGGTCTTAAAAGAGGAATGAATAAATGAACAAACATTTATTAAATGCTTATTTTGTGCAAAGTATTTTGTCAAGTGCTGCATCTGCACTTGACAAATAGAAAAGCAAGACCCTACTCTTAAGAAGCTCACAATATAATTCTCATACAGGTGGAAGGTTTCAGGTACAAATCAGACGAAAAAGTCCCATGAACCTTGTTTGTAAGATGGAAAATAAGAGCAAGTGATGATCAACATGGCAAGTTTTTGTAGAAGAAGGGAATGGCACAAGGGGAAGACTTAGCAATGATGGGGACAATGATGGGAGCCAAGGCATCCTCTAAGACTCAAGGAAGGGTCAGAGGATGAGTGAAGATGCAGAAGTTTATAGATATGAGGCATATGAAGGAGGGAATAAACATTTACATAACACCTACTACATGCCAAGTACTACTCTTTAGAAATAAGATCACAACAACCCTGCAGGGTAGGTACTATTATTATTTTGTAATTGAAGAAACAGGTGTCTTGCCCATGGTTGCACAGTTAGTAAGAGTCTGAGGCTGGATGTGACCTCAGGTCTTTCTGACTCTGGGTTCAGCACTCCAGTTACTGTACCAACTAGTTGCTTCTAATGTAGAGAAGATGAGAAAGTTTATGAGGAATGTACTCATTTTCAGTAAAGTAGGAAGGTGAACTGAGGTCTTAAAATTAATGAGTTAATTTATTCAATTAATTTAAATTAATCTTTAACTAATAACTTAGTAATTTAATTAAAATAATTTAATCAATAATTAATTAATGAGTGAGCAAAGCAAAGAAGTGCTTACTATATGTAAAGAACTTCATTAGGTGCTGTGGATAAAGTAGAGAAGCAAGACCTTGCTTTAAAGGAGCTTCACATTATAATTCTAACACATAGAAGGTTTCAACTAAAAATCAGATGGAAAAGTGCCATCATCTTTAAGGTAGAATAGCAAAACAGATATTGATGCCATTTTCACTGATAAAAGTCCTATCAGTTTCTGATGTTGAACTCTTTGATAGTGCCAAGGACTGTGGTGAAAAAACTTGGCTTTCTCAGTCTTTAGAGAACTGTGGTTGTCTAGACCCCCCACCAGAACAGTTACCAGATTGCATTTCCACAGAGGTTGCTTCCCAGGATGTTGTCTGAGGGGTACTGGGATGGAACCAATGCTATTCCCAAGATTCTTGGGTTCTGGGCTGTGTCCATCAGGGTTTGAGGGAAGGTGGTAGTAGTTTGACTAGCGTAGCATACACTATCTTCTCTCTCCCTCAAGGTACCTTGCTGCTACAGCTAGGCTGGCTTGCTTACTCTGTGTGTGGCTGTTGTTGACAACTGGTGGGGATGGTCATCCCTTTCTCCATAGGACTTTCTTCCCTAGATGATGGCAGGATCAGTGGTCTAAGGGTAATGTCACTCCCAGGGCACCTGTACCCATCTGCTTTTTTTCTAGCACTTGGTCAGCAGTTGTTGCTCATAGTGATAGGGAAGATGGGGGCCCCTCTCCACAATGATCTCTTTCCTCAATAATAGCTGTGAGGGCAAAGCTGGAAACAGGTCCTGTGGTTTGTGGGGAACTGATATTCCTAAGGCTCTTGGAAGTGTGGAGTGGGATACTGACCAAAGGAAGATGAATTAAGTAATTGCTGTGATGCAGCGGGGACTCATTTGGCATTAGGTGACTAATTTGAACTGGACCCAATTTGAATGATTTTGTTGACTTCCTCTGCTAGTATCCAGTGGTTTGAGAGTAGAAGAGTGAACACAGAAGGTGGAGATGCCCCAAGGTTGAGTACCAGCAGGCTGTGAACAGCAAGGGGCAAGGGATTCAACAATGGTGTCTTATGGAACTGGCTAACTCTAGGATTAAGAAGTAAAGGGAAGTGAGAACTGAACAGATGAGAAAGAGTAAAAGAATGAGGAAGTACTGATGGACCAGAGGTTACAGTGAGGGCATAAAGCAAATAGAATGTGGGAGTGGGAAAAGTCACAAGATACAAGGTTGCATTCTGAGGGCAACATTTCAGTTACATTTTGAAGGTAAAATGGTTGTTGTGATAGAGGTTTCAAGGCAGTGGTTCTTAACCTGTGGGTTATATTCAATTTGTAACAATGAAAATACATCCTGAATATCAGATATTTACATTACGATTCATAACAGTAGCAAAATTACAGTTATGAAGTAGCAACGAAAATAATTTTATGGTTGGGGGTCACCACAACATGAAGAACTGTATTAAAAGGTTTTGCGACATTAGAAGATTGAGAACCACTGGTTTAAGGTGTCATTACTCTTGGGAGTAGATAAGGCAGAAGAAAAACTATGGTCACAAGATATTAGGGTGATAAAACAGGAGGCTAAAGTATCCAAAAAATTATCAACATAAAGACTGTAGTTTCCAAGGATGGCAACTCCAAGGAGTTGAGGTATAGAGCAAAACTATGAACTCATCGTGGAATAAGGGAGCGTTAGCGAGGGATTGACAAATAACAGCAACTAGGATCAGGCTATAATCAAATGGAATGAACTTCAAAAACAGGAGGTGCTACTGAGTGATGGTCTGAAATTGGCAGTGGGAAGTTCTTGAGAGAAGATGTAGACAACAGTGGAGAGGGAAGAAAGGAAAAAAAAGGTGCCTAAAAGAGAAACACCTACGTATATGAACATGGAGAAGTCATTTAATCTCTCTGAGATTCAGTTTCCTCATTTAAAATTTTAAAAGTTTGATTTTAAAAAATATACCATCACTGCCATTTTTTGTACACTTGGTCTAGTCCAGCTGGTTTTCCCTTTTTGTTCTCTTTGTCATTAACACTTCCTCTATAAGCGTAACCATGTGATGTTAGGATCCAAATATGGTAGCTCTACTGTCTTTGATATTGAAGAGATTGTAATGTAAATCTTTGCTGGTGCTTTCTATCTTTCATTTGCTTGGTTTCCTTTCAATTTCATACTTAAATGATGCCATAATGTTTTTATTTATTTGGGTTTGTCACCAATCTTTCTTTAAATTGTTTTTTTTTCTTGTCATAGCTTTAACTATTTTGTGAGGCACCAATGCTTTGGCCAATATTTTCCGTAAGTTAAAAAAAATGTAATTGATATCTTTTGTTTTTATATCACACTCATTTCCAAGTGTATGACTATCCTGAGAGCCATCTCTTGTTACAAAGAATAGAAAGAACTGAAGCAAAGTGAGCAGAACTAGGGGAACAATGTATATAATGATAACCTTATTAAGAAACCATTTTGAAAGACTTTAGAACACCAATTAGTGCAAAACAGGGGTTCAAAAGGATGAAGATAAAACATACCACTTTTTTAGTGACAGGGAGATGATTAATGAAAAATTTCAGAAACAGACCCATTTTGAGACATGACTAATATGGAAAGATGTTTTGTTGAATTGTGTAGTTTTATGTATTGAGGGATTTTTTTCTTTAAAACAAAATTTGCTCAGTTTTGGTGGGTAGTAGAAAAGAAAGATTAATTTTAAAAAACTTGTCAGTTGAAAATAAAAATAGTAAAATATTTTTAAATAGAAAGGAAAGAGGGAAAAAAGCAGTACATTAAAATTAACATCAAACTAGCCTACCAGTATATGCAAATTTACCTCCTGAGGATCCTCCACTTCTTCCCCATCAAGTATTATAAATAAATTTATATTTTATATCCATATTGTCCTTAGTTTCCACAACTCTATTTAGTAAATAAGTCAAATGCTTACTGAAGCAGGTTTTAGGGTTTTTTTGGGGGAGGGGATTTTTAAAAATCATAGCAAGAGATTTATATTGGTTAACTTCAGTATGAAGTTATTATAGTCAGTTCTGGTAATCACTACTCATTCAATCCCCAATTTTCAGCATTAATGACTTCATTAAATAAATCAGGTTTGGAGTTGTTTTAATAATACTCTATATTTCCCCCTTTTTCATTTTGATTCCATCTTCTAGCTTTGAATTAATTCTTATCTTAGTTTTTACAAGCTGATGGTACAACTTTTACATACATTTTTATCTGAGTCAGGAATTACTCTTACATCAACAGCCACTCACTTCCTTTTTGTTAAAGAACAATCTGGGTGGCCAGGTGGCACAGTGAATAGAACACTGGCCCTGGAGTCAGGAGGATCTGAGTTCAAATTTGACCTCAAAACTCACACAAAACTAGCCATGTGACCTTGGGCAAGTCACTTAACCCCAACTGCCCTACCTTCCCCCCTCCAAAAAGAAAAAAAAAAGAATAATCAATAAAATATTTTGTGATGTTCAATGTTTACCATAGTCAATCCCTTCCGATTCTTTTTTCACAAAAAAGTATTCGTAATGTATGGGCAGGCAGGTTCAATGTAGTAAGCAAATCTTTGGTCTTTCTTATTCCTTACTTCTGAATCATATTTTTCATTGCTTTCACTTATTCAAGCCTTTACACTGAAGTTAGCTTATATCAAAGTATATGATCATTTAACCTGAAGGTTTTATTGAGTTCTTTGGAGAATTTCTCTACAACTGCACCAGATGTTAACATGTAAACTTTCTCTTCTTCCTCTACCCAGAATTTTTTGAAAGGGAGAAGAAATCTAAGAAGAGCTTGAGGAGATGGTAGAGTCAACTGAAGGACTGTTAGGATAGGAAGACTGGGGATACTTCTAGGCAGCAGGAAAGCTATAGATAGGAAGAGATTGAAAATTAGGGAAAGAAGAATGACTGTAGGCTCCAGCTGCTGGAGGAGATGGGAAGGGATCAAGGGTTTTAAAGGTACAAACAGAAGAATTGGTCTTGGTAATGAGAAAGGTCACCTCTTCATCAGAGACTAGAGAAGGTGGGACATGATATTAATAGATTTCCAGACATAGATGAAAGAAGAATAGGAAACAATGAAGTATGGAAATTTCAGAGTTCTTGATCACGAATGAAGAATACAATATAGTAGTTTATGGTTGTCACTATGTGTGTCTGAAGCAGAACAAAGGTGTTGATTTTGACAGGTAAAGAGATTGAAGACCTGGGTTGCCAGAGTGTTTGAGGGGATCTAAACACGCATATTGAAGTCCTCAATAAGAGGACAGAGGTTCCTTTCAACACTGAGATAATGCGATTTCTTAAATAGGTTTTTCTAGCTATTTGAAAATTATGTGAATATATTATTAACTATTATGTTCAGAAACATATTTATGTTAAAAATGCTTCACTTGATTGATACAACCATTCTGGAGAGCAATCTGGAACTATGCCCAAAGGGCTATAAATAATTGCATACCCTTTGACCCAGCAATACCACTGTTGGGATTATATCCCAAAGAGATTACAGAAGTGGGAAAAGGTCCCATATGTGCAAAAATATTTATTGCAGCTCTCTTTGTGGTTGCAAAAAACTGGAAATATAGGGGATGC
>CM053585.1:410908787-410959206 GCA_028646515.1 Pseudochirops corinnae
AAAAAATAAAAAAATAAAAAAAAATGCTTCACTTGTAATAAAATTGGGACTGCATTTAATTCACTGAATAAGCAGTGGATATTTTCCCACCACTTTCAGAAACTTACGATCTACAGGAAGTTGTTTATGTCTCTGGCTGTCTCGGACAATACTGCCTCCGCTGTCGCTGGAGCTGCTGTTCTGGCGAGTTATATTTGCTGGTACCTTTGACACATTAATAGGAGCTGGTGCTGATGGCGGAAGAGGGACAGGGGCTGATGCTGGTACTGGAGGAGGTGGAGAAGGAGCTGAAGGAGTATCAGTGGGTCTCGGACCATAATCCATCCTTTGTTTCTAAATAGAGGAAAATAATCATTAGTTTACCAAAGATTAAAGTAAAAGCAAGTTAAAAAAAAAAGTTCGGGCAGCTAGGTGGCACAGCAAATAGAGCACTGACTCTTAAGTCAGGAGGGCCTGAGTTCAAATCCGGCCTCAGACACTTGACACTTAACTAGCTGTGTGACCTTGGGCAAGTCACTTAACCCCAATTGCCTTGCCTTGCCCCCTCCAAAAAATAAAGAAAAAAAGGAAAAAAAAAACCCTGTAAATCTTTATGTAGCTATATATAGCTAACATTTATACAGCACTTATTATGTGCTAGGCACTGTGCTAAGCACTTTACAATTACTATATCATTTGATCCTCACAACAACCCTAGGAGGTAGATGCTATTATTAATCCCCATCTACAGTTGAGGAAACTGAGGTAGAAGCCAAGTGACTTGCCCAAGGTCATACAGCTAGTGTCTGAAGTCAGAGTGGAACTCAGGTCATTCTGAATTCAGGTCTAGCACTCTCTCCACTGTACCAACTAGCTGCCCCATAAAATTCCTTCAATAAGAAATCATAGGATACATTATTTTTAATATCTTTGCAACTACAGACACCATTTCCAGAATGCCGCAGGTTTTATCTTGATCACAGTTCAGCCTTTAAGGCCTTTATCTAAAGCACAATGTTAAAGCCAAAATTAGTATCACACTATTAAGTTTCCAATAAATATGAAACTTTCAAGAATATCAAAAGGCCCTTACACATCAGTTTACTCACACTGATCCAACCTAGATCAAACATAACCTGGTCAAAGTATTAGTGAACCTAATAGTCACTCACAGGTAATACCACTGTAGCAGTAAAATATCATTATAGTACACATTTTTCATTTTAAAAAATGATGTTCTACAGATAAAGATATAAATTCAGATATATGAATGACTTCACACCCTCTCCCCTATTCCATGAGAGGGTGATATTGCTTTCATAAGATCAGTGGAATATTCTTTAAAAATAAAATATCATGGTGGTGCAGTGAATAGAGCACCAGCCCTGGTGTCAGGAGGACCTGAGTTCAAATCCAGCCTCAGACTTACTAACTGCGTGACCTTGGGCAAGTCACTTAACCTCAATTGTCTTGCTTTCTGCCCTCCATAAAGCAAAATAAATAGATAAATAAAATATCATAATGCAACTTATTAAAAAGGCAATATTTTGGAAAGTCAGGCTAAATTTACAATAGTTTTTATCTTCCTGCTTGTGACTTCAGCTCACAAATGAAAACATTAGCGTGGAAATTTGTGCATGACAATTTAGATGGATTTGGAACAAGTGTAGTGTTTAGATTAGTTTGAGTCAAAACACCAATCTAAAACTATCACAGTGACTAGAAAAATGTAGCCAAAATGCCGTACCTAAACAGAAATCATTTTAATTAACTGGCAAGTGTGCCGTGTACATTTACATACTCCAGATTTTCAAAAGCTACCTCTTTCAGCATTCTAAGATACCTTACATTGCTGAAACGTCACAGGTAAACCTCAGGCTAAGTCTAGGGGCCATGAGGTGGCAAAGGAGACTCCAGCTGACGCTTCTTAAAAATCTGATAATTCTGGCAGAGGAGCATTCGCTCTCAATACTATATTGACACAAACAAGACAAAATTGAATATTTCAACAAGGGATGAGAGAAATGCACATAAACCACTGTTTCATTTAAACTTGATCCAGAAAATTACCACATTAAACCCTCAGTAACATTTTCCTCATAGTTACACTCTGGAATCCTCATTTAGGAGTGAACTTTTTAATTTTATGGCATTACTCTAAAAGTTACTACACATAAGCCAATAGGTAAATACAAGGTAGGGCAGCGAGACGGGGCAGTGGATAGAGCACCAGCCCTGGAGTCAGGAGAACCTGAATTCAAATCCAGCCTCAGAAGGGACACTTGATACTTACTAGCTGTGTGACCCTGGACCAGTCACTTAACCCCAATTGCCTTGCCCCCCCCCAAAAAAAAAAATGTAAGGAAGGATAGAAGACTCAGAGGATGTAAATCAAAGGGGGAAACAATACGTACCTTACTCATGTTTACATTGTTCTTTATAAACAAAAGCATTCAAATTACTGGGAAGTAAATGCTATAGTTATCCCTATTTTTCAGATAAGGAAATTAAGGCAGAGAGCCATTGAGTGATTTGCCCATGGTCACATGGCTAATATGTTATCTGATCTGAACTTCAGTCTTCCAGATTTTAGGTACTCCATTCTATCCACAATGCCATCTAACTACTTTAAGAAATATTAAAGATGAAATTCTTCTTGGAGCTCAAACTCAGAAATGCTCATTGATAGGAATGCTACAATGCATTTGAATTTTCTCCCCTCACATAAAGGAAGAACCACTAATGTTTTATTAAAAAAAAAAAACGAAAACAAAAAAGCTATCCTTTAAGTGATTTCATAAAAAAAAACAAACCTGAACATACTGTGTATTATGGTCACAGCTAAGTATGAAGGAAGGTATTCTAAAATCTTTTTGTCTCAAGCACCTGGCCTTGTTTCATAATGAAACTCCCAGGTAGACAAGAAGGGGAACGGGGAGGTCTTGGGGGTGGGTGGGTTATGGGGTGTGTAGGAGAAGGAGGTATATGTAATCATGCATTAAACAGCACTTTCCACAAGTAAAGAAACTCGCTATTTTTTTAAAATGGTTTATCTTAAAGGAAAACTCACATTAAAAAATATTTTTAAAAATTATTACATTACCTAATACTGTCTTTTTATATATACACCAAGTTTCCATATCAAAATGGTAAGGACAAAAATCACAAAAAACTGTCACCCTTTCGCATTTCCACCCAACTCATCCTCTTCTCCCACTTAGAACAATAGTCAAGGCTGTTTATCATGAAAAATAAACAAAGGTTGTTTGACGTTGCCTACGAGAGAAAAGTGAGTCAGCATTTACTTGTTTAACTACTCTTTACCCTTTTCTGTCTCCCTTTTTTTCTCTTTCCATTTCCCTTTTTCTCTTTTCATTCCCTTTCTCTTATTTTCCCCTTCTTATAGACATGAAGAGCTCTTAGCTCCAATGAATTTCAGTTCTATAATGCAGCAGTGTCAACCTCAAATGGAAATGGGGCTCAGTAATCCGTACCGGGCCACATAATATCTCAGTTTTACAATGTAATATTTTAAACAGGTTATATTTCAAGTGCAATATACTTTATTGCATTTTTATTTATTTTGTTTAATGTTCACCAATTACAATTTAATCTGGTTCAGGATCACTGTATATTGCATGCTTTGATACCTCTGCTGTAAAATATATCAGGTGCATGGAATGTTCTTTTTTTTACCAAGGTACTTAAAGCTGGGAAGAATATAAACTCCTCCATAAGAACACAATCTTTCCATCATTTCTCTCCAAACATTTGTTGTTACTGTTCAATCATTTCAGTCATATCTGATTTTATGACCCCATTTGGGGGTTTTTTGGCCAAGATACTGGAGTGGTTTGCCATTTCCTTCTCCAGTTAATTTTACAGATGAGGAAACTGAGGCAAACAGGGTTAAGTGACTTGCCCAGGTTCATGTAGCTAGTAAGTGTCTGAGGCCAGATGTGAATTCAGGTCTTCTTGATTCCGGGTCTGTGCTCTCTCTCCTCTGTGCCACCTAGCTTCCCCTCTGTCCAAACATACTACCCATAGTTCTAAGTTGTTACAGTAATCTTTCATTTTAAGGGGCAGAATCCTTAGGAAAATGGATTGCTCCATTTGTGGTCTACCCAACTGCTCTGTGCTTAGCATTGTTTAAGAAATGAATAGAATCTAGTTGCTTTCATCACTGATTAGGGTGTAATTTTAGGTATCCTTTAGTAAGTCAAAACAAGATTCAAATATTAGTGAAGAAAATTAAGCAAAAGTAAGAATGCAAACCAAGGCCCAGATAGATGTATACAGAATTCTGATTAGGAACTGCATGGTGAGAGTAAATTGTGTAAGCAAAAACAATGAAGACACAAACTACTTTTCTAAAATATAAAGCTAATATGAATGACAAACTCTTGTCCTAAAAATCTGGAAGAGGTGAAGATTCTGCTATAAAAACTAAATGCAGTTGGCACATATCAAGTGATAAAAAAGTGGAGGATGAATCCATCCACAGAGCTTAAAAACAAATTATCATGAAGGGAACATGCATACCTCAGACAGCTCTCCAAGTAACTGCTATTAGGAAAATGAAGCAAATCGTATACATCAGATGAGAAAATTGAGACAATGAGGAAAACAAATTAATACTGTCATTATAAAAACAAAAAGCATTACTTGGTGGGGTTTTGTTTGTTTGTTTGGCTAATGAAATTATGTATTTCTTGTCCTATAACCAAAGGAATTAGTACTGGGAGCTTTTCTGATTGGTCCCCATTATTATTACCTACCATGGCACCTTGAAACAAACATGAAGATGGGCTCTGTTTTGTTTTGTTATTAAAGCATATTAGCTTAGGTTTTAGATTAAAGCTATTGAATAATAAAGTAAAATGGGATTCCATCTAATTCTTCATTTCCTTATAACTTAGGAGTAAGAAAATACATACTTTGTTAGAGAAGGCCTCCTTGTTTTAGTTTTTATTTCTTTTTTTAAGGATTAAAGTTAGTTATATTTTTTAGAACCTGTAAAACTCATTGGCATGGCCAACAGCTTGTACCTCCATTGTAGAACAGCCAGGGGCCACAAGTTCCAAACAGAAAATTTACTATTTGGGATTGTATACTAGTGATGGAATTTGGAAGCTGTCAACCTTCTAAATCACAATCATCCAGTTAACAAAAAAATTATATGGACACCATTTCCATGTCTGAAACTGAAGTGCTGTTGCAACTTAATATGTGTAGTAGGAAAATGGTTCAGGAAATAGCAATTAATATTCAAAGATCTTTCCATAGACAGAATGCCATAAAATTGTAGAATGGGTCAGAAAAAAAAGAATGATCTATACTGAAAGAAAGAAAGTGGTTACTCCAGCAAGTAAAAGAGAAAGAGTTTGATGTCATAGAGTACTGACATTACTAGGTATCTTTGACAACTAACAACCATGAATCTTGCAACTAATTATTAGTGCCTTCTCCCTCCTCAAATTATTTTGTACTTACTTATCTGTGCACAGTGGTACTTCTCAATAGAATAAAAGCTTGTTTGGACCAAAGGCTGTCTTGATGATTGCCTCTTTATTCATAGTGCTTTGCACATAGTAGTCATTTATATAACTTTCAATAAAATCGAACATTACTCAGTCTATATTCTATGAGTATAAGTAGGAAAGGCCATCTCTCCTCCTCTGTCCCCACCCCAGCCACGCCTTCAAATATTTGTCACAATAGCTAGCTGATGCTTAAAATTTCTAGGGAGAAAAACAAACCTATTAGCATAATTAAAGAAACTGTAAATGTAAAATGTAAAAGACATGGGAAATGGTACCACAATAGCATATCAATTCATGCTAAAATGTAACTGAAATGTGACATCAGATCATTTTCTGAGAAAAAACTTATATGAAGCAGGAGGACAAAAAAGCCTGAGAATAATATTTAATGTGAAAGTGTCATAGAGAGGGCCAAAGAAAAGGAACCAATACATAATTTTATTTGGAGCAAAATCTTGAGTGAGTATAAGCTTTTTCTTTGAGTAAAGTTTGCTAAAGACAAGGTCTCTTTTATTTAAAAGTAATTTCTTACAGAATTGCAAAGAATTGGTTCATACACTATTTTTTCTTGATGTGAAACACATGGGTTGAATGGAGGGAACTCATTTAATCCACCCATTTTCAAGAAAATCACCTTATTTAACCAATTTTAGATTATACTCTAATTAAGCTATCTTGATTCCTGAAAAATTGGGGCTTACATTAAAAGAATTCTAGATATGGTCACTTGAACTCATGTAATAAGAATTTGAAAACGAAGTTTGAAAAGAGAAATCAGAGTTTGAAAAGCAATTTGTAATGAAGTGAATTGCCCACAGTTGGAGAAAAAGCTTATGGCAGAGTCACTTCCATCTTTAATTCTAATACCTTTTCCAGTGATATCATTCTGTTAGACAAAGCACTGTCTTAATCACCTTTACCCCTTAAACTGTCACTGTCTTTATCTATATTCCTATATGAGGTTTTTTTTTTAACCTCTTTCTCTGAATTTTTTGGAGGTACCAGAAATGAGCTCAAGACCAGCCTTCTAACCCTACCGAGTAGGTGAAGATATGATACGATTTTACAGAAACTAAGAAATGGAAGGGGACTCAGAGGAACAAACTCATACAATCTATCTATAACTTGTACTCCACACAACACTGTTGTCAAGTGGCCATTTAACTTCTTAGAAGACCATCAGCAAATTTCCAAAGCAGCTCGTTCCAAATATGAGAAATTCAAATTGTTTCTTATATCAAATATAAACTGACTTCTTTTTTAACTTTTATCTGTATTTCCAGTGTTGATTTCTGGAGCCAAGCTAAATGATATAATCCCTCTTCCATATTAGATCCTCTTGAATACTTTAGCATACAAGAATTATTATTTTTTTGTATACATATATAAATCAATATACTATAAATATAATAATAAAGCATAAATATAAAATATTATAAATAAAAATAATATTATATAAATTAACACTAATTGATAGACTACTAACTATAATTTTTTTGTTTTGTTTTGTTTTTTAGCTACACATTTTTCAGTACAGGTTCCCCTAGCCTTTCTCTGGAGAACAATTAATTTTTCTTAGAGCTTTGAGATCACGGACTCCCAGAATTTCAGACCTGAAAAGGCCCTTAAAAATGTTCTAGTCCAATCTCTTATTTTATAGAGGAGAAAACTGAGGATCAGAAAGGAAGGTGACTTGCCCAAATATAGCCCCAGGCTTGCTGGATAGGAATATTAGCATTTGACAGATTTAGAAGGAAATGGTAACAACCAACATGGAGGTCTACCAGATGAAAGCTTCTCTTGTTATTGTTCAGTTGTCTCAGTTGCATCAGATTCTTTGTGACCCCATTTGGGATTTTCTTGGCAAAGAAGTTTGCCATTTTCTTCTCTAGCTCATTTTTTTACAGATGAGGAAACTGAGGCAAACAGGGTTAAGTAGTTTGCTCAGGGGTCATTTTAGTTTGTGGTCACATTTGAACTCATGAAGATGAGTCTTTCTGACCCTAGGCCTTGCACTCTATACACTGCACCACCAAGCTTCGCCAAAAGCTTCTCTGTATACCAATAAATTCAGATCCACTGGTTGAGGAGTCTAGCTTCAGTAGTTTATTTATTATATGGCTGAAATCTTATAAGTGTACTACAATGAACTACAGGTGTTTCGTTTCATCAATTGAGACCTTTTTGTGTGTGTCAGGGATACCTTTGACTCTCTGGCATAGCCTATGGACTCCTCAGATTAATGTTTTTAAATACATAAAATACACAGGGTACAAAGGAAAGCAGTTATATTTAAATAAATTTTTCAAAAATTTGAAAGCAAAAAAATAAACAAAGGAGTTCACGGACTCCAGGTGAAGAATCATGATTTAAGCCAAAGTATATAACAGTCCTGATAGCTTACTGAATAACAAAAGATAGTACTCATAATAAACACTATTATAATGTTTCCCCAAATAATGTGCTAATACCTTACTTTATATTTGGAATTATTCTATTTATTTTCAACTTTTATTTATGATTTAAGCTCACTGAGAGCAGTGAATCTATCTTTTGGAAAAGCCTTTGTATAATCAATTAAAATCAATAATTTATGCTGAAGTGTGCAGAAAATATTGATTTTTATTAAGTTTCACTAAAGAGTAGTACAGAATGGGAGAAAAAGATACACCCATTCAGGTGGGCCTGGGTGTGTCTCTGATGCTTACTCCTGTCAGCACTGTGTGACTCTGGATAGGTCATTTACCCTTCTTGCATCCCAGTTTCCTCATCTGTAAAATGGTGGGGGAGGGGGCAGAGGAGAGACCTGCTAGCCTCTGAGTTTCCTTTCAGTTACAAATTTATGTTATGTTATCACTTCTAATGGAAATCAGGGTGGCAAGATGATTTATGTAACTGCTTACTACCATACATTGCTGCTTATATTATTGGAATTAAACCAGCCTGTGAAATGCACAAAACAATTTCAGTACTGCTGCAGTTTCAAGAAAACCATTCCAAAACGTAGCCAAAGCAGAGTACAACCAGTATGATCACACAAGTCTCTAACATAAATGGAGACCCCTTGAACTCCAAAATGTACTACAGAAGAAAGTGAAAAAGACAGAGAGACAGAGATGAAGAGAATGAATGAACCTAATCTTACAACAAAGCAATTTTTAAAAGTAAAGCTTAATCCTAAAACAAATAAAAAACAAAACTCCACCCCTCTACACATACACACACACGCACACACACAAAATTTCAACACTTTTTTATCCATCACTACATGCACAACTGCAACCATAAATGTGCATAACTAAGTCAAATCCTGTCAAAAAATTTTAAAAGAAACAACTAGGAATGGGCAACTCTCAAAGGAAACACACATTTATCTCCAGAGAACAAAGACAAAGCTTTAAAATTTTAAAAATCTCTTAGCTATATCAAAATTGCTTGTGAATATCAGAAGTTATTTACAGAAACTCCAGATAAAGGCTGTAGTATGAGTTACAGTTCTGCTTAGAGGAAAGAAACGTATTTGTTGTCTAGCAAATGCCTTCCAGTCCTTTGTATGAATCTTTCTTGGCCAATTGTAAGCAGAAATAGCTTTTCAATTGAAAAGTTATCTTATGATACTAGCTAGAACACAGGAGTGTAGGGTCAAACCAGACTGAAAAGCAAAATGAGAAGATTTGTGGATTTTGAAAAGTGGAAATCTGGATTTAGAGGCTAAAGGGACCATAGGAAAAAATCATCCTGTCTAGTATTCAACTTTAAAAAAAGCTAGGGGAAAGAAGCAGATTTGGAATATGAATTTATGATCTCTGACCAATCAAAGTACACAATTATGTGTCCTTGGCATATAAATATTTGTTGATATATTTATCGGAGGGTGTTATCTTGCCAGTTTGCCCACCCCTAGATGTCGCACACCAAAGAAGGAAAAAATCCTCTAATAGCTATGGCTACATCTACCTCATCACACCAGATAGATATACTTATCACTACAAATGGAAGTCCTTGGCCTGTGCATGCGAATACGCATGCCCACACACACATGCACAAAACCAAACAAACACAGGGATCCACTGGGGCAGTCTTTTCCGTGCAGTGCTTCTTGTTATAAACCATGAGGTTAAACAAATAAAAAACAAGCCAACTCAGTCAAAAGTGTAGACATAAGTTCAGCTGAAGCAAAAATACTCAGTTACTGGTTAGAAAATAAGTAAACATGATCTTATAGACAAGCCAAGAAGCCACAGCATCCAGAAGATGGAATAAGATTTACATCACAGCAACATCTTAAAGGCAAACAATTGGAAACTTGTTTTGTTAATTATTGCTGTCTTTTTTCAAAGAAAAATATTTCTAAACCTAAGAGAGGAAGTTAAATTAAAAGTCCTATAAGAAATGAAATATTTTTTAGGCAAGGTAAATAATTCCATACCTTAAATAATTCAAACTCCTTCTTGGGCATTAATAGCTAACAACAAATGATGAACATAAAATTAAATACTTAACATATCATGCACGTAGTTTGGACAAATATAAACATATTTCAATATCAGTTTTCCTTGGATTAAAAGTATTTTTGACCTACCCATCAAAAGATACACATTTTATATGTCAATTCAATCTTACATAGAATTTCATCTTATGTATTATATACGGTCAATTCCCTGAATCATGGTGAATTCTCCAGTCACTCCAAACAAAAGAAAAAGTATATCACCCTTTTAACCTTAGTATCATCAACAAATTAATCAGAAGCATGTAGATAAACTAAGATATTAAGAACTTCACCAAAATTTCTGGTTTGAAAAAATTACCTTCAAGCCTGAAATTATGAATAAGTCAAAACTACTTTCTGACACATGCAATATACTTTCTACACACATTCATGCCATTATCCTTGGGTATAATGTGAATCTGTTGCCAAGTTTCAAGGAGCTAAAAAAACAGTTCTTTCTAGGCAATTTGGCAAGAGAGTCATATCAGTGTGAAGGACCACATGTGGAGAGCCATTGTGTTCCTGGCATAACTAAATAAAAGGCCCAGAGTCCAAAAGTCCCAGGAATGAGCAATGTGGGTTGAAGCTACAGGGACAGTATGGAGCCTAAGGTCAGCAAGAGTTTGCAGTTGTTGCAGAGAGGATTCCAGTATGATCTGAAAAGATGGAACTCTATCCATTCTATCTATATTAATGTTACGCATGTGTTGCATTTTAATTTTTAAAACAGAAAGCAAAGAAGCTTCTCAGTCAGACTGGACACATATCTTTGGTAGTCAGTGCAGGTTAGAGCTAAGCAGAAGTTACAGGAAAACCAGTTGCAGGGCATATAGGATCTGAGTATTCTATTCTTGGACTCTGAATCTCTCTAGGCTTCAGTTTCTTTATCTGGAAAATGAGGTTTGACTAGGTGATCTTAATAAGGTTTCTCAGCTCTGAATATAGATGTTCCTATCTTCTTATAAAGTTAAATATCCTCCTCTTAGCCTTACCTCCTAAACCCGAACAGGAAGGAATGTAGTGAGGGCAAGCCTGAGAAAAAGGGCTGGGAGCATTAATTCTCTAAAATATGTGGCATAACAGCTTCCAGGGAAACAGCTATTTATTTATTACCAAAGCATGAAGCAATGAGTATTTTCCTTAATTAAAATGTGTAGGTGGCTGTGTGTATATTTATGTGCTATGCATAAATCTGTCACTTCCTCTTCCTGTTAGAAAAGATGTTCTAGAATTAATTTCAGTGATTAAGAGTAAAAAATGTGATTAAGTCTTGCCTTTCTTTTTTGGACTAGATTTGTGATTTCATTGTTGTATGTTGCTCATGGCAAGGACCTTCCTCTTCCAATGCATAATGGTACCTTCTCTGCCACTTGCAATCTTAGAGACTTGTTTGGTAAACTGAGAGAGTAAACAACTTTCCCAGATCACACAGTCAAGAAATGACAGAGAAGAGAATTAAATGTAGGTTTCCCCAACTTTGTATCTATTATACCATAATGATCAATTTGTAGCTTGCACACACACAAAATAGTAAAAATTAGATTAAGAAATGAAAGGTACCTGTATAGTATGAGTATAAGGTGGATCAGCACGCCCTAATCCAGGCTCTTGGGGTCTCACAATATCTAAAATGTTATTTGGCACAAATCCGGTGTCTCCACTTCCACTGCGAACTTTCCACCATTGTTTTCTATCATCGAGAATCTGTCAAGAAAATTAAGAAGTCACTTTAATATTAACACTAATCTATGACTACAGTTTCATTTCTTTGTAGTATTATAGAATATTAATTCAGCACTTTTCATTTCTTAAACTATGATAGAAGCCATTCCCTAACCTGCAAATTGGCAAAGATGGCAAAAATGGCAGTAGTTAAATGTTGCAAGAGTTGTGGAATGATAGGTGCACTAACACATAGCTGATGGAGCCGTGAACTGCTGTTTTGGAAAGTAATTTGAAATTATGCAAAGTAACTAAAGTGTCTACATCCTTTGAATGGGAGACTCTATTATTGGGCATATATTCAAAGGAAACCACCGATAAGAAGAAAGTTGCCATTTGTACTAAAAGATTACTAGTGGCATATTCTGCGATACCAAAGAATTAGAAACAAAGTAGATGCCCATCAACTGGGAAATAACTAAAACTGTGGTTGTAAGTATGTAATGGAATATAATTGCTTTAAAAAATTATGTGTGATGTGAATACCAAGAAGGATGGAGAAATGTACATGAACTGATACAGAGTAAAGTGAGCAGAGTCAAGAAAATGATATATAGAATGACTACAACAACAATGTAAATGGAAAGAATAACCACATAAAAAAATGAAGTGAATACAACAAAATTATAAAGGTCAAGCTGGATTCAAACAAAGAGATATGAGAGGATACCTCAGCCCATTGCTTCGTGGATGTGAGAGGGTCCATAGGGTTACATATTGTAGATGTTTTAGGATTTTTTCAACGTATTTATCAGTTGTGCTGATTTTTTCCGTGTCTTTTTTTTTTTTTTGTCTTTAAAAATACTATTGGTGGGGTAGCTAGGTGGTACAGTTAATAAAGCACCAGCCCTGGAGTAAGGAGGAATGGAGTTCAAATTCAGCCTCAGATAACTGACACACTTACTAATTGTGTGACCTTGGGCAAGTCACAGTTAACCCCAATTGCCTTGCCTTCCCTCCCTCCAAAAAAAATTTTAAAAAATAAAAATGCTATTTGTTATAGGGAATGACTCATGGAGGAGACAGGGAAATATATCAGGGATAACTGTGATGACATGAAAACAGAAGGCATTAATTAAAAACTTTCTAAAAAGGATTTATTTTTTCATTATTTATCTTACAGTTTCATCCTTCTCTCATGCTCAGTTTAAAAGTGAGAATTTCCATTACTAGTTCAGTATAAGTGAGTGTTAATACAGTCAGTCTACATAACACTATTGCATCTAGAGTTAGTAAGACTGATCCATCTCTTTTAATCATATACTCTTTCAGTGACATTTATTTTACTCTTATTTTTAAAAGTTCTTCACTGGTTACTCAATTGCAACTGACATATTTACATTATGTTAAAAGGTTTGCAAAGCTCTTTACATATAGTATTTCATTTGAGGGACAACTAGGTTACATAGTAGATAAGAGTGCTAGGTCTGAAGTCAGAAAGACCTGAGTTCAAATACAGCCTCAGACACTTACTAGCTGTGTGACTCTGGGTGAGTCACTTAACCCTGTTTGCCTCAGTTTCCTCATTTGTAAAATGAGCCACAGAAGCAAATGGCTAACCGCTCCAGTATTTTTGCCAAGAATAGCTAAGAAGGGGTCATGAAGACTCAGATATGATTGACAAAAAACTAAACAAAAACAACAAAATTTCATTTGATCTTCAGAACCCTGTAAGATTGGTACTTATGAACCCCATTTTAAATTTGTGGAAACTGGAGTTTAGAAATGTTAAGTGATTCCCCAATGGTCATACACTTAGTAAATATTCAATATGGCATTGGAATCCAGATCTTCTTGAGTCCAAATCTAAAACCAGAGCCTCCTTGTACTTGAAATGTTACCAGTGGTTCAGGTAGGACACCTAATATCAAATGAAATATATTAGGAAAAAATTCTATAAATGACAATTAAAATTGTCAAAGGGGTGGAAGAGGTATGGCTATAATAAAAGACTGCCTAGAGGGTGAGAACTTTTCAGTCTAGAAACATAAAACTGGAGCACATATGGCAAAAAGGCAAATCAAATTCTATGATATAAAAAATAAGGGGATATGCATTCTATCATTTTTTTTTTGGAGAAAGGCAAGGTAATTGGGGCTAATGACTTGCCTAAGGTCACACAGCTACTAAGTGTCAAGCTTCTGAGGTAAGATTTGAATTTAGGTTCTCCTGATTCCAGGGCTGGTGCTCTATTCACTGTGTCACCTAACTACCTTGCATTCTATCATTATTAAAGAAACGAAGTTAAGACGAAGCAAAATATTTATTTAGCAGATGATGGTTTTATGGAACTCAATAATAATTAATAATACTACTACTAATAATTATGTATTGTATACTGTTATTATAGCTAATATTTACATAGCACTTACAATGTGCCAGGCAGTGAGTTAAGTGCTTTATAACTATTATCTCATTTGATCCTCACAAAAAACAAAACCTCTCTATGAAAGGAAGAGAATTCCTCAGCAATAAAATTGGGATATTATTTTTCCCAAGCAGCTCACCCTTTTGCTGTGAGGGTTAAACAAGATATAAGTTACTCAAGTATGTTACCAATGCAATATCCAGAGTGCAGGTGTATTTCCAGGTTTGAATCACAAAATATAAGAGACTCTCTTCTTCAGAGACACAACCAAGATATTTATTCATATATCAGAAAGCCAAATCTACCATGGTAATAAAGAAGTTGGTACATACTACCAATGCAGGGAGCACCACCATCCCCAAGCCTTATCTCCATCACGCCTCCCCACAAACAAGCTCCCTTAAGCAAAATGCCCCTCTCTCACCCACACTAACTGCTCTGCCTCTCTCTGCCTGGCTCTCTGCTCTCTGTTGGGCAAACTCCTCCCACACATTAAGCTCCACATGACTCAGCTGTGGGCTGTGCCAGAGCTCAAAGGAGGTCACATGGGCCCATTAAGGGGCAGGGAAGATCTTCAAATTCCCTTAACATTATAGCAAGTGCTTTGCTTATTTGAAAGTGTTGTACAAATGTAAAGCATCAAACTTCTAGAAAGATGGAAGAACGAGAGGTCAAGCTTATCTCCTCAATATTCCCTTCAAATGAGTAATCCAAAGAGTTTTAGGGGTGGCTAAGTGGCCCAGTGAATAGAGCACTGGCCCTGGAGTCAGGAGGACCTGAGTTCACATCCGGCCCCAGACACTTAACACTTACTAGTTATATGATCTTGGGCAAATCACTTAACCCCCATTACCCTGTCTTACCCCCTCCAAAAAGCAAAACAAAAAAAAAGAGGGAAAAAATGAGTTTTAAAAAGTTGTCAGAAACCTTAAAATTGTTTGTAGAAAAAAATAATCAAACTTCTCCCCTCCCAAAAAAGTTATAATAAAATGAAAAATATTATGGATAAGATAAATGTAAAACAAAAATTCTGGAATAAAAATAAAATGAAACATCCTCAATAGTAGGATCATAAATGCTATTATTTTCTCAAGTCAAAATACAATGGATAATTAAGGGAATATTAATATAAGATAAAATAAAAAACTAAGACTTAAGAATCTAAAGAAAAGACAATGATGAAATGCCACACCTTAGAGGCATTTATTAAAATGTAAATAAAGGAATAATTTCAATGAAAATATAATTGTTTCATTGAAGAAAAATAACAGAAAGAAGAGGGTGCTGAAGAATCAGGCCAGAAATTATTCAACTAAAAAAATTTATTTGAAACCTGTGCAAAGAAAAGAATCTGGAAGACAGAAAGAGATAGGAAAATTTAAGAATTATCTGGCTTCCCAAAAGCCTTCTTTGTGAGAAGAACTAAACATTATATTTCCAGAAATCACATATTTCCAAGAAGTATCCAAGAAGAGAGGGACTGATTGGGAAATCACAAATTTCACAGGCAGGAACATAGATGAATCTGAAAGTCAACTCACCCAAACATATTTTAAGATTAACAAGCTTCAAGACTATGCTAATAAGACAACAGTTTACAAGCAGCCAAGAAGAAAGGGTCATAGGATCATAGAGAACTGATGAAAACTTGGAAACATTTAGTCTACTTTCTCCCCCATTTCAAGATAAGTGGTGCTCAAGGGAGGTTAAGTGAATTATTCAGGGTCATATAAATCAAACCTAGGTTGTCTGACTGTAAATCTTGTACCTTTATCACTATGTTCCCTCACAAATCAATTCAAATTAGGCAAGATTTTCCTACAAAAATTCAAAATGACAGAAGAACCTAGAAATCATCTTGAAACTTAAGAGATATAGGAGTACATTCCCAAATTGCTTTCCTGAAAAGGAAATGATTCCTTCCTCTTTTGTTCCCTTCTCTTCTATTCACTTTCTCCTCCCTTCCTCTCTTCCCAACTCCCTCCATCTGAAAGGCTAGCAAAAAACCAGAAATGATAATTAATGAAGATATTAGTAAAACATAAAATTCCTTTAAGAGTGTTTCTCCGGTAGAATTTCCAATAATAATTTCCATCATCTTTATTTAATTTTTATTAAGCATTCACTTTTTAATGTTCCTTATTACAAATTGTTCAAAGGCATTAAACCCACATGAACTATTCTTTTTAGAGCTCAATAATCTAATATCAATGATGATTAACTCCCAAACTATCAAATAAAGACATGCAAGAGACTAGATAACTATGCAAAGGTAAATCTAAAATGTATTTCATATTTGAATTAAGGGTCATAGAACATGAAATAAAGGCCTTATAGAAGAAATGGCATTAATGAGTTTATAAAAAGGTAAGAATGCACTGGATGAGGTGATGGGGAAAGAGTTCTCCACATTAAAAACAGTACCCTGTAAGAGGATCTGATTTAATATAGACTAGATGGCCTTTCAAGTCCCTTTCTAAAACAATCAATTTGTGATCATATGAATCAGTCCAAGATGGTAAACAAACAAAAAACAAAAACAAAAAAATAAGATCCATACTGGTCAGAAGTTTTAACACCAAAACATACAGCTAGTTTGAACTAAGTCAAAGTCTGAACCAATCTCTCTACTACAAAGAGCATTACAGTGATTAGCTGAATGGTGCTTGTAAAAGTCATTTTACTTCCTCTTTCTCTGGTCATGCTAGTTCACTATCACAAAGAAAATAATTCACTTAATAGGAAGAAAAAGGAATGAACTTTTATATAGTACCTACTACTAGCCAGGCACTGTGCTAAGTGTCTTCCAAATATCACCTCATTTCATTATCTCAGTTAAAATTGCTCCTTTATTGAGTTTTTTTTTTTGTTTACATGATCCTAAATAAACATTTTGTCTTATTGCCTCATTGAACTGATTTGGTTTCATTGACCAAGTACAACATAGTTTTGCTGTGTCTTAGATACAACCTTTTCTATTAGAAATTTAAATAATAAAACTTAAATAAATGACATTTATGTTTTAAAATAAAACTTCTACATCTTCAAAGCCAGCATTAAGAATAAATAAAATCAGGGATGGGTCTTGATCCTATGATGGGGTGGGGGAAGGGATAGAGTAGAATCACTTGGATTTATGTTAGAAAAAAAAATTTATATTTTAGAGTTTACGAAGCTTCTTCCTGTATCCATCTATTAGAAAAGGAAATATGACCAAATGAGAGTGGTATCAACAGAAACAAACAGGAGATATGTGCTGTCCATCAAGTTCTCAGCCTCACTCAAGGGAGTATTGTTGTAAGCAGTGTGCTTACAACACCTCTGCTACATAACATGAATACAATGAAATAGTATTCCACTATCAGAGATGACAAAGATTAGGAATACAAAGATCAGTAGGAAGAGATATGACTTGATTAATATTTTACAAAACACATTTGTTTACTAGGATTTTTTGGTATATATAGGATGTCCCAAAAGTCTTAGAGCATTTTTAGGCTATTAAAGTTTTAAAAAGCAATTAAATCTCAAAACTGCGCTAAGACTTTTGGGACATTCTGAACAGACATCCTAACAAACCATCATTCTTTCTCTGACAATGTTACTAATGTATAGAAAACTATATATCAAGTAGGAAGACTTATATGAAGTGAGGCGGAGTAGGGAAACCGGAACCACAGGAACAAAATATATGCAAATCCTAATAGCAGCAATGAAATGCTTTGTTTGGAAGATTACTCATGCTTAGATGAGAGTGATATATGAGATTTACACATATAAAAAGGGAGAGAAACACACATTGTTGTGAATACCTCTTCCTCCTGGATGTTCTCTCCTCTTGGTATCTGTAACACAGTACCCTCTTGGGTCTCCTTCTAAACCTCCTTTGCTGGATTACCAACTTTTTACTATTAATCCCAGTCATTCCCTCAATTGTGTTGGGGCATTAATCAAGGTCCTTTTTTCCTCTATGTACTTGGCTATCTCTTCATTTCCCATAGATACAAATATCACTTTTATGAGGCTGACTTCCAAATCTATATATCTAGTCCTAACAACTGCCTAACTATCTCCTGGACAGGACTGCTATTTGAATGGGCTGTGACCACTTTAAATGCAATAAATCCAAAATAAAAGCCACTGTATTCTCCCTCAAAAATCATACTCTTCCTAAATTTTTTATATCTATTCAGGACACCATCAATCTTCCAATCGTCCACATTCATGACCTTGGAGTCTCTTTTGATTCTTCCCTCTCTCTCATCCTCCCACTTACTCAAGTCTTACAGATTTGACTTCACCTATGTCTTTGGCCTCCCTCCCCTTCTTTCAATTCACTCAGCCTTTGTTCAAGTCATCATTATCTCTCACCCAGACAACAGTAAAAGAATCTTGATTGGTCTCTGCTTCTATTATCTCCTCTCTCCAATCACTCCTCCACACTGTTGTCAAATTGATATTCCTAAAATAGACCCAGGTCACTTCACTGCTCAAATACCAGAGGCTCCGTATTGCCTTCTAAGATAACACACAAAATCCTCAGTCTGGCGTCCAAAGCCCTCTCACAATACAACTCCAACTTACTTTTCCAGTCTGATTTTAGAATACTCCCTTTGACAATTTCTGTTATGATCAAAATGATCTGCTATCTGTTCCCTGTACATTCTATTTCACTGTTTGTTTCTGTTTATTTGCTATGAGGTGGTCCTTCGCTATGAAGTGGAATGATGGCCCTCCTCACCTTGACCTCACAGAACCACTAACTTCCTTCAAAACACACATAGCTCAGGTGCAACCACTTATGAGACCTTCCCAATCCCCCTACTTCCTAGTACTGACTTGGCTTCCTCTTGAAATTACTTTTTTTCAAGCTTTGTATGTACTTTGTATTTACTTATCTGTAAAACATGTTTTTATTTCTCCCAGTAGAATATAAATTCCTTGGCAGAAGAGTCTATTTCATTTTTGCCTTTTTAGCCCTAGCACCCAGCACAGTGCCTTCTAGAGAACAAGCAATTTATAAATGCTAGTTGAATTGGACAGACAAAAAGTGGAGGGAAGAGAAAAATACCAGAGTTAACCTTTTATTAGAGTCGAATTTCAAATAGCTCATGGGAGATCTTGTCAGATCTGTTCATCCTATATGCTCACATTCAGCAGCAGAACAAAGATAACTGACTCCTCAAATCAATAAAAGACTGGAGAAGGCACAACATATATCAACAGTTTTATCTATCTGGAGTTCAACAAATAAGATAAAGAGTTTAATTAACCATATACTTAGAGTGGTAAGCCAGCTTTGAACTTGCTCTTATATCCTCAGTATGACAAGATCATTTTTAAAAAAACCCATAATTACTCATCTCACAAGGTCATTGCAAGGTTCAGACAAGTATGTAAAAGTGACTTTCAAACTTCAAAGTACTATGTAAATGTCAGTTATCATTGTTGCCATTATTATAATTATTATTTTCAGTAGAAGGAGTTGAAGATATCATTACCTCTAATATGTCATCCTTCATTACGGAAAGCTCACTGCTATTCCTGGCCACAAAGTCATACTTGGACTTCGCATATTTCTTGGTAGGGGCTTTGAGTAGGTCATAATTCCTGAAACAAATGAAAAAAAATTACTGCTGGACGTTAAAATTTTAAAAAGGTCCATCAAAAGGAAAAGATTTGCAGAGTTCCCAATTTAATACAAGATTTCTTAAGGCTAAATGCTATAACTAATCTAGGTTGCAACTCATTCATCTCCATTTCCTACCTTCTTTAGCTCTGGTTCTTTAGCATATAGGTAAATGTTCATTAGCATCTTTAACAAAGAATGAATAATACAAAAGAAACTAAAAATCAAAGCAATCAAATTTTCCGCTTAACGCTTGCTATCAATTGAAAGATGTTAAAGCTGATTTCTAATGGATTGTTTTAAATTGTCTGTGGATTCCACTTATTCAAGCTATGCCACCAAGTTATCCATAAGGTCTGGGAAAAGAGTTATATATAAGGTAAACAAGAGGCCAACCCAACTTGCTGTGTCATGAAAATAACATTGAGTAGGTAAATATCTTGAAATAGGGAAAGTATTAATTTTTTTTAAAAGGGGACTTCCAGTACTCAACATAGTTGAGTGAGATTTTGTAATAAGCTTGCCTTTCATCACTTCAAAGCAGCTTAGAAATTGCCAAATATCCCCTTCCCCCTCCTATTCCCATAGGGATTAAAAAGGGGAAAGGAAAGAAATTGCATCATGAATGGGGAAGAAAAAGCTGAGCCACTAGAGGAAATAGAAAGCAAAGTATCTAATACTGTGAGGGTAAGATGTTGTCAGAAGAAAACTCCAAAAGAAAAAGAAACTACAGCTAGAACTCAAGAAAACAGAACAGAATGGCCACAAAAAAAAATCCCTAAGAGTATTTGGAAGGTCTAAAAAAAATGAGGATCAGATAAAGAGAAAATGTATAGCTCCCTAAGAATAAAATTAAAGAAAAGATTCTATGATGTAATGGTGGTGGGAATTTGAAGATCTTCCCTGCCCCTTAATAAGCCAAAGGGAACTTGAAGACCTTCCCTGCTTTGAAAAAATACTCTGCCCCCAATAGATTGAATGTAATCACACAGAGCCTGTGGTGGGAGGAGTTTGCTGGAGGGTGGAGCAGAGTTCACAGGAAGCTGGGAGTGAGAGCAAGCTGGAGAGTTAGGAGGAGAGGATGCTTCTGAAGTGAGTAAATATTGGTCTGGTGGGTTTGTGGGAGGGCTAAAGGATGCTGTGGCAATCTGTGCTGTTGCGGCTTACTAACGTCTTTGCTACTATGATGGAATTGGCTTACTGGTTTTGGGATTCAGTGGTCTGTTATCTGAATAAATGTTTTACTTCTGTCTTCTATATGGAGAGTCTGTTATATTTTGTGATTGAACACCATGCAGGTATATTATAGTGATTGTTGGCACTGTGAATATTGCATTGGTGTTACATATGACAGAACAGAATTTGGACATAGTGAAAAAAAAAAAAGCCTGGAGGAAAAAATGAAAAAATTCCATAATACAGAAAATATTAAAATAAAACTAAAAAACAATAAGATGTGACAAACATATGAGAGCTCTAGAATTAAAAATATTAGATTTGGAATCTGGGTTTCAGAGGGATAATCTAAGAAGCCTACTTTCTAAAATTATAAATTATAGAGATGGAACTAATCTACATTGGTTGAGGGAATTTCCTGATTGGGAAGTTCTCTGTATTCATAAAATCACAGACCTATTCCCTATCCATTAAATTACCCATGTGATAGTTTAAATGAATTTTAAATTTTAAGTGATTTTCGAAAAACAACCAAATTTCATTGAATTCAACAAAAAGATCAAAGTAATAAAAACCTTTTGTCAAATTGGGACTGTTATTACTAACAGCTCACATTTAGCTACATTTGGTTTTTCAGTTGGTTGCTCAGGATGCTGCAGACACAGTTTTCTCAGATTCCCCCAAAGCATTTGTCAAAGTCTCTCAGGCCATTATAGTGAAAAGATGGTTAGAAAAGTAGAGCAAATGAGAACAGAGGCAGGATGAGTTACAGTGGGTTGAATGGATGGAATTTCAATAGTCTTAGGTTAGCTTGCAGAGAGGTTTTCTGATGGAGTATCCCAGAGGTGTGTTCTGGGTCATTTGCTGTTTAATATCACTATGAATGATGGAGATAAATGCAGAGAATGGCAGAGATGGAATGCTTATCAAACATACAGGCAGCGCAAAACTAAAAAGATGGATGACAAAGTTAAGATTCAAAAAGTTCTTGATAGACAAGGACATTGGGCCAAACTCAGAAAGATGGCAGGTAATAGGGTAAAGAGAGTCTTACACTTGGGGATATTTTTAGAAAAATTCTATTTCAAAAGTGCGAGATAGAGCAGATATGGCTAAATTGCAGCTTAACTGAAAAAGATCTGGAGGTTTTAGTGGTCTACCAGTTCCATACAGGTTAATAGCAAGATGGCACAGCATACAGAGCATTAAATCTGATTAGCCAGAAAGATCTGAGTTCAAATCTTGCCCCAGACATTAGTTGTGTGATCCTGGGCAAGTCATTTAACCTCTCTCTGTCTCAGTTTCCTCGTCTGTAGAAATGGAATTAATAATAGCATTTATCTCTCAGGGTTGTGAGGATCAAATGAGATAATATTATGAAAGCATTTTGCAAATCTTAAAGTGTTATGTAAATTCTAGCTATTACTTTTATCAGAGTCCCACAGAAATTATGTAACGTACTTAAGGTTACACAGCTACATAGTTGATCACTTTGATGAAAGTTGGGCAGAGAAAATGGATTAAATAAAATAGCATTATTACCCATATTTCATTTATACATGCTTCCTTCTCTAGTCCTTCCACTGCTCATCTCTCCTCCTTTATAGCATCCTTCTCCTACCCTGGAATCTAATTATTATAGTTAACTAGCTACGTATCACATTGTAAACAAAGGGTGAAATAAATGCTAGACATTTTCTGGGAAGTTTTCTGACTGTGATTGGAAAACAAAAACTTCTGTAGCAGCATTCTTCAAGGCCAGGTTAAGTCTTCAACCTGCCTCAGAGAAATAATTAAATGTTCTGTAGGGCCATATCACCAGCTGTATTAACACTGACCATATTTGTCAACTAGAAAATAACAATTAGAAATATGTTTAGTTCTATCCTGAACTTCATATAAAAATCTATAATGCATTAGAACATGTAATTTCAATTTCTCATTTGGAACAAGAATAATGAGCTTGATATTTATGCTCAATGTGAAAGTCAAGGAAATTGAATCAGCAGTTTAAAAACAACTCCAAAATTATTCCCCAGATTCTAAATAATTATTCAAATGTCAAGGTGCAAACTGCGACAAAGTAAATTCACTGAGCAGTGAGTAGATTTTGTATGGTATCTGCACTTCACTCCAAGCACATAATTAAAATTCTATGGCATTACAATAATTGTTATCAAGATGCTAAATGTCTCTTTGAACTTTAAACAACAGAATATCTTTCAGAGATCTTTGAATTTCTACAACATTAATGCTGGGGGATGGTTATGGGAGTTCCTTGATTGATTGGGGCTTTGAGAGAATTTCCCCAATAAAGGGTGAGTACCTGTTGAGAAGACTAAAGACACCTGGGAGGGTGTGGGGTTGATCAAGAAAGTTCCTTAAAGGAGTGAGACTTTGTTTGGAACTTATAATTTCATCTTCCTATGGAAGGTATAAACATGCTTTCTTAGCACTTCCTGGAAGACAGCACTCTCAAGGATAATGAATGAAATGATTGACTTGTACTCCTGTAGAATGGATCATTGTGCAAGAGGCCAATTCTTCTTCCTGGACTATAAAAGAGACTCTTTATTATCTGCTTGGGACTTTTTTGTTCTTTGGGGATATTTTTCTTTTCTGAAGTACAGACTAAGAGTGAAACAGAGCTGGGAACAGTTTTGGAGTTTAGAGGTAGGAAATCTGTTCTTCCCATGAGTTGCTGCTACTGGCTGCCCTGGCACAGATGCAAATGTCAGTAATGTGTTCTCTTGGTCACCTGGGCCAAGAGGAGAATGCCTAGAACCTGTTTCTGGCCCTGTAACTTCAGAGTGGCAATGGTATATTTCCTCTGCCAAGAGAGAGCAGCTGTAGGAAAGGGAACTCTCTGGTATAAGTACTTCCTGAAACCCAGATTTCTGGAAGTGTCTAATGTTCCTGAAACCTAGCTTTCTGGAGAGAGGAGGGTTTCTGGGCAATTTAATGTCCCATATTCAATCTTCTAATAAGAAAAGGTCTATTTCCTGGGTGGCAGAGGCAGGGAAAGAGAAATCAACTCTTTATCAAGCCTGAGTTAGAAAGTTAGGGCTTCCAGGTTTTCACTGAGAGGAGTTCTTGAGCAATGACAGCCTCTTAGAGAGAGAAGATTGGCCACATAGTCCCTAGATCTGGAAAAACTGAAAGGAGTTTTAAGCAATAAAATGGGGTTTGGAGGGGGAAAGGAGATTTGAACTTTATCATCCTTCATTACTATAATTTATTTGAATAGTATAGACCAAATGGTTGAGGGATTACCTCTCTAGCCCCATCTAAGTTCATTTTCTTCACGATGAGGACATCTTTTAGGGCACTACCTAAAAAGGCATACAGGTTGCCTTCCTCTATGGGTTCCTGGAGGAGAAGGTGGGAGTGGCAAAGGCTGCTTATCTAGAAGTCCAAAGTCTATTTCCCTTTTGAGCGGGTAGGGCCATAAGGCCATATGCCTATTAAGGCTTTCTTTTTATTTTCTTTTTTTGGGGGTGGAGGGGGGGAGAGGAGGGTCAAATGGACCATACCAAACTGTTAAAAGATTACTCCTACAGCAAGCTAAAGTTTGTTTCCTTTCCCAACAAAATCTACACTTCTGGGGGCGTGTTATGAGGATGGAGGACACTTCAGAGAAGGTAGAATTCATCAGAAAGAGGAAAGTGTAGCAATATTTATGGACTATTTTGAATTCATGGAATTCAATAAAAAGCAGCCCTGCACCTTATAAGCTGTATTGTTGCACTGAGCGGTTGTATTGGATCTGGGAACCCATTAACTGATCTCTGTGTTTTTGTGGGACCAGGTCTTCCTATCTCTAATGTGTTCCTTTCCTACCTCTACTTCTTAGAAGGCCCTGTTTATGTCAAGACTTGTGTAATACTTATACCTGAATCATTTTCTAACCACCCCATGCCTCCAGCTCCTATTACCCCACCTCCCTAAACTACCTTATTTTATTATGTACACAGACTACATATGCTTACTGATGTACATATTGTCTCTTTTCATGGATTGCAAGCTCCCTGAGGGCAAGGACTGTTTCATTTTCAGCTTTGTATTCCTAGCGCCTTGCATGGTGCCTGGTACCTGGCAGATAAACTTAATGAATGCTTTTTGATTCATTGATCTAATGACACCTATATGTGTAAGCTACACGAGCTATAAATTGAGACCTCCCAGAAACAAGTCTGAAGGAGACAAGGAAGAAAAAAAGAGTAAATTTAGGGAGCTAACCCTGAGTTGGAGCCCATGTTGCAGGAGCCAGAGCTTATGATGCTGGGCTAGAGGCCAAATTCACAATTTTCTCTGTCATTATACAAACATCATGGAAAACCTTTCCAAAAGGATCTTCTACTGAACTACCAAATACAAATGGTAGGAAGGTAATTAATCACTAATGTTGCCTTTTTAAAAATCTATGAAAAATTGTCATGGAAACAATAACTCTGAAATGCTGACCATAATTGAGAGTAATGGAGAGATTTCAAGGAGCTGAACTACATCACTGATTTGCAAAGTGTATTTAGCCTAGCTTTCTATCTAGCTATTTGCTAGTAGAGAGCAAAGCAGCATAGCAAATAGACTTGGAATCCAAAAAACAAGTTCAAATGCTTCTTCCATTGCTTATTAGCTATATGACAAAGGGCAAATAACTCCTCTGAGCATTTCCACATTTATAAAATAGGAATAACAATACTTATAGTACTGAGGCTCAAATGAAATAATATAAGGAAAGTGCTTTATAAACTTTAAAGTGCTACATGAAATCAGTTTTTATTGTTATCACGTTTGGATAATTATTTAACTTTACTAAAGAAACAGAAAAAAATGATTTCTTGTTTAAACTGAAGTACTTCATGATTTTTAAAAACCTAAAAATACAGAGAAACATACACAGATCATATCAAAAATGTGTTTTCCTTAAGTCACATGTGTATGTACACATACATACATCACACATATATACTTCATGCTATCCCACAGTGAGTTACTATATTAATCTCTTGACTGATAGGCTATTGATGTACTTACATTTTAGGGACTCATTTATTTAATGTCTATTATGTTTTAGGTACTGGGAATACAAAGAGAAAAATTCAAGTCTCTACCCCTGAGGAGCTTATCCAGGGAAGTCAACATGTTCATATAAAGGAAACTATAAAAATAAATTCAAAATAGATAAAAGGGACAGGAACCAGATCAGGAAAGGTTTCATGTAGAAGATGGCACTTGAGTTGAGCCTTAAGGAAAACTAGGGACTCCAAGAGGCAGATATAAGGATGAGCATATTCCAGTCTTGGAGGAAAGCCAGTACAAAGGGAGAGAGATGGGAAACAAGTTCTGTGTATGAAAAACAGTGAGAAAGTCAGGTTAGACTAGAGTATACATAAAAGAGAATAAAATTTAATGATTGGAAAGTCAAATTGGGGTCAATTGATGGAGGGTTTTAAATGCCAAATGGAGGGGTTAAGACTTTATACTAGAGGTTTTGTTTTGGACATGTTTATTTTGATATGCATATGAGGTTCAATAGGTATTTGGAGATATGAGATTAATGCTCAGAAGACAGACTAGAGAAGGCCTATAGATCTAGAAGTCACCTGCGTAACAATGATAATTTACTTCACGGGAGATGATATGGTCACCAAGAGAATATATAAAAAAGAAGACAATCTAGGACCAAGACTTTGCAGAAAATGTTTAACAAGGACAATATATGTGGAAACGGATAGAGACTTATTTGGGATAGTAAAACGTTCAAGGTAAAACAATTACATGTAGATAAAACGGTAATTATAAAAATTCTATCCTTATTCCAGTGGCAAAGTTCTGTTCTTTCAACTTGAGAAAACAAAAAGTACTGGAAAGACTTAATATTTTGAATTTTACTTAACTTGTTGTTTCTAATAGAGGCCTACAGTTTAATAAAAGGCAAACTCATCAAAAGATAGTTACACTAAATAAAAAGAATAGAATTAGGTGATTCCCACCCTCCCTATTCCCCAACCATCAATGCCAGTTCTTCAAAGGAATGATCAACCCTTAAATAGTGAGGGACAACAACCCGGAATTTCATGACCTGGGATTTCACTTGAATAGGAACCTAACCCTGATGCAGCAATTCCCTCTATCAATGCAGATCAGCACTGTCTGTGCAACTTTAGTAATAATAATTATTAATAATAATTTTTAATAATAACTGGACTACCTAGCTGTTATATAGTTGGTCTATTAGTACTATAAGAAATTATTATATTATTGTATTATATTAGTGCTATAAGAAATGACAAAGAGTAATAGCTAATATTTACAGAGTACTTTAAAGTTTGCAAAGTATCTTATAAATATCTCATTTGATCTCAATAATAACTCTGGGAAACTAGTATTACTACTATTATTGTTATTATTATTATGTATTTGGCAATTGGAATTAAGTGACTTGTCCAAGGTCACACCTAAGTGTCAAGTGTCTGAGGTCAGATTTGAACTCAGGTCCTCTTGACTCCAGGGCTGGTGCTCTATCCATTGTGCCGCCTAGCTGCCCCAGTAGCTACTTCTATTATCTCCATTTTACAGGTGATAAAACTAAAGCTGACAGTGACTTTCTTAGAGTTACACAGGTAGATGGTGTCTGAGACTGGATTTGAATTCATGTCTTCCTGATCCCAGGGCCAAAGCTCTATCTAATGAGGCACCTGGTTGCCTGGCAAGTTTCCTAGAGTACTGAGAGGTCATGTGATTTGCCCAGGATCACAAAGCCAGTACATATCTTAATAGATTGACATTTATAGAAGCAGAGATTATATCACTTCAGTTAGCAAATAAATAAAAATAAAAATGGAGACAGGCACAAATGTTTGGTGGTGGTCACTGAATGTTACCTATCTACATGGTGGTTGTAAGCCTGCTTAAAAGCAAGGGCAGCTTCCCCTTGATCTGGCAGAGGCCCTCTTTTGTAAGCTGTATTACTGAATGCATATCCATCAGGTAGAGGATGCTCTGGTACATTAGAATGCTGAAAGATAAAGAGATAAAAAAAAAAATGAGAAATGAATACAAAATTATTCTTTCGTATAAATGCAATGTCAATATGCAAGTATCTATAAGCAGAGGTGTATTGGTAAACATTTAACAACCAGCTCTCAGGGGGGGGAATGTATGCACAAAACACTTTTAAGTTTAACCTGCATTATTAATTAATAGCTAATAATTAAATTTAATCTGCATCATTTTCTTAAGACTAGGCAATAAGCAAAATAATAAATCAAGCCTTGATCTATATAGCATTTTTTAATGCTTAAGGTTATAAATGCTCATATTGAACATTTAACAATCAGCTGGTGCTGGTTTAATTTGACTCTAATACTCCCCTGCCCAGAAAGGTATTCATTTAATTATGGTACCATTTTCACTTTTCAGGTCACCGATGGTTATTTTTATGAATTATGAATTATGAAACATTGTGAATGCATTTTTATCATTGGTGTGGCTTCAAATATAGAATCAATATAAATGTAAAATCTTGACTCTAAATGGGGGATTCTTAACTTTTTTTTTTATGTCACAGACCTCTCTGACAGTCTGTTGAAGCCGATCAATTACTGTTGTCTGTTGCCTATATTCAGGATTGAAGGAAACGCTCAATTTTAGCTAGATTCAAGTGAAAATAGAGACGTAATTTTTTTTTCTTATCCAAGCTCATGGACCCCCTCAAATTTTCCCATCAGGGTTTCAAAATAGTATGCAAGTTTAGTATTACACAGACAATTTTTATAGAATTAGGTGAGTTAACAAAATCATAAATCTTTTCTTTGAACTCCCACAGTTGTAAAAAGAGCAAACCCAGGCAAAGATGTTTAAACTAAGTCAAAGTACAACCTAAAAGCCATTTTTTCATGGTCAAAGCCAGTTCTATGAAGGAATTAGTTCTACTGTCCCTAGTTAAGCTAGCCACAATAGAAGCAGGGAGTGGGACTATGCTTGGGTTCAGGGCCGGCTTTGCTTCATGGGAAAATAAAAGATGCTAAATATTTAGTGAAATTTCAAGAACTTATGAAAGGACTTCTCTCATAGCAATCAAAGATATCTAACATAATGACCCGGCCTTGCTGCTGGAAGATCTCAAAGTACTCATTCTTGTGTAACATTGAGTTACAGATACTAAAATGAAACTATTATTCATGATATGACATTAATATCCTAATTCAAATTAATTCACTTATTCCAGATAAGAAAAGAGGGTGCATGCTGACAGGAGGGGATGCATTACAGTTAAAATTTTACTGTGTAAGACTGGGGAGGGAGGCTGCCATGTTACATGTAATGAGGGACCTCCTTTCGAAGCCTTGAGAACTTGATGAGGGTACCACAAAAGCAGTGGAAATGACAGGTGAGTGGGAGGTATCAGGAGGAAGAAAGGGAATAGAGCCCTACTAAGGACAAACTTTAATGATAAAAATCACGCAATCCCTGGCCAAAAGAGTTGTGCAAGCGCCCTAGCACACCCAGGATGGCCTGCTAACGCATGTTCTTTGATCTGCTTTTCTAAAAGAAAGACAGCTTCAAAGAGGTCTACAATCTTACTTTAATTAAACATAAATAAGTCATTCACTAGTTCAGGGGAACCCTGAATGTGGAAAAAATATAAGCAGAGAAACACAGAGAGTACAGGGTTCCAACCGTCTGAACAAAGTAATACAACCACCTACGTACACTACCAGACTGGAAGAGCACCAATACCTGAGTAACAAAGGGCTACTCAGAGTCCCGTTCAGAGAATCAAAAGGTCCTTCTCATGAGTGAGCACCCAAAGCCAAATCTCACCTCAGAACATACATACATGTTTGGCTAATACGTTCAAAGCGAGAAGGCATCATAACCCTCATGATTCAATGCCTAATAAGCTTAGTACCAAAAGGTGTGAAAGCCTTCCTACAAGCAAGCCTCCCCCTAAGCAAACTCCTCCTTAGGCAAGTTCGTCCCCCAATAGGCTCTATGTGACTTAGGATGTATCACAGCTGTGATCGAAATACCTGTGTACTTTTAGACCTGGGAACATGGCTCCTGTTTCAAGGGAAAAATGGACACATGTGGTCACATAGGCCTATAAATGAACAGGGAAGATCTTTAAATTCCATTAACATTACAAGTGTACAAAAGTAGTAGCAGTAACATGTAAATCTGTCACTCTCCTCTGCTCATTACTTACAATGCCAAAATACAAAGTCACAGGGATGCCTTAGGACCCACAGTAAAAAAAAAAAAAAGAAAAAAAAAGTGGCTGTGTATTTAGTTACTATAGCAGAGAGCTGAGAGGTCTTTTCATGGAATTAACACATCCATTAAATATCTGAAATCACTTTTACTTGACCTACTTCTCTAATAAAATTTCAAGGCGTGGAATCTCCTAAAAATGTGGCTAGCAGTGTTTTCTTTTTTCATTATTTTTCAACCAATTATAATTTTGAAGAAGCACTTGTCACCATAGTAACCCTAGTGGATGCTGGTGCCCTTCCTGAGGGTGTAGGTGACCGCTATAGATAATCATAACTTTCCTTTCTTCCCCACTCTCTTTGTTTCTGGAGATGTAATAAACCACACCCTGCCACAGATAAATAGCTCATGTTTTAGTCTAAGAGCAGTTTAATGGCTTCTCAGGTCCATGTCTGCCTTCTCTATCACCTTATGGAGTTTATATTAAATTAGGCTCATATTCACAGTAATTATTGGAGTAGAGGTAATCCTTTTTATACACGACATGGAAAATAGTTTACATGATCAAAATATTTTAGATAAGTCATTATAGTATGAATTTTCCTATGCAAGGAAACACGATTTTGAAATACAAGACCTAGAATTTGTCTGTATGACCTTAGGGAAGTTTTTACCTGTCTGGATCTCAATTTCCTCTTCTGTGAAATGAAGGAGTTAAATTAGATCATAGTTTTTTTCTACCTCTTCTAAATCTGTGACTCTATGATAATTCCTCATTTAAAATTATGATCATTCAGCAGGAACACTTAATTTATTCACAGAAATCATCAAATATGATACTGTTTTTAAAGTTAGGATTTAAAAAAACTTACACAGAAACTAAATTTTAAAAACTTACAAAGCAAGAAAATGTTTGATTGCTGAAAGCAGTACTCAATGAACAAGTTTTTATAAAGGATTTTCTATTTGCCAAGTACTGTACTAGGTACAAGAGAATGAACAATAATATAAAAAAAAAACCAGTCCTGTCCTCGAGGAGCTTACTTTCTAAATATTCAAAATGAATATAAATAAAAATGTATGAGATGCACACAGAGTAGGTGGATCTTAACTTTAGAAATGAGGGCACTAGGAAATAGGAAGATTGGACAAGGTCTCCTACAGAAGGAAGCACTGTAGCTGAATACTGAAGAAAGCCAGAGATCCTAGGAAGAGATGGTGAAGGAGAATACTTCAGGAATGGGTGAAACTAGTAAGAAGGTGGGAAGACAGAAGATGAAGTGTTGTGAGTAACAAACAGCAAGTGGGTCAGCATGGAGAGACTGTAAAATACATGGAAGGGGGGTGGGGAAGGGAACAAGTATTTATTAAGTGCCTGCTGTGTTCCAGGCACTGTTTTAAGAACCCTACAAATATTTTCTTAATCCAGTGAGGTAGATACTATGAGCCTCATTTAACAGATGAGAAAACTAAGGCAGTCAGAAGTTAAGTGACTTGCGTAGGGTCACATACTGAGGGTAGTATGTGTAAGAAGATTAGCATAGTAGGAAGGGGATAAATTATAGAAGGCTTTAATTGCCAAACCAATCCTAAAGATAATAGGGAGTCACTGGAGTTTATTGAATAGAGATGGTAACATGGTCAAAACTGTGCTTTGGAGCAAAGTGAACCCAATTAAAAAGTTACTGTATTAGTTCAGATGAGATGATGAAAGTCCTGACATAGGGTGGTAGCTGTGTGCAAGGAGAAAAGGGGATGTATGTAACAGATGTGGCAGAGGTAGAAATCCCAAGAATTTGGCCTCTGAATGGATATGTGGGACGAGAGTGCAGACTTAAGGGTGGGTGATACAGAGACTGCAAACATGGGTAACTAGGAGGAGAGTGCTGCCCTCACTGATAATGGGGAAATTTGGAGAAGGAGGAGGTTTGGGATGAAATGAGTTCTCTTTTGGAAATTTTGAGATTGAAATGCCTAGGAGACATCTCCTTTGGAATGTCCAAAAGACAACTGGTGATAGAGGACTAGAGCTCAGGAGAGAGGCTAGAACTGGATTCATTGACCAGATGATTATCAGCAAGGAGATGATAACTGAATCCACGGGACCTGATAAAATCAGAATTGAGTCTGTAAAGGAAGAAAAAAGGCATATTGACAGAACTTTGGGATGTATCCACAGTTAGTGGGCATGACATGACTGAAGATCCATGCTTGATCATATTTATTTCTAGAAACTGTTTTCCAAGAGAAAGGAAATTGACAGGAATGGTATTTAAGCCATGGCATAGAAATAAGAAAGGATACATATGTTTCCCAACTGATCCCCTACTACTGTAATCTTACTGTTACTTAATATGGGAAAAAAAGACATCTGATTAGATCCACCTCTTCACTAACCATCACTGGCCACCTATGGCTATCGTGTATACCTGGACAGTCTACCAGCGCCATGCCAGGAAACTGAATTGCTTCCATGTGAATAGTCTTAGGAAGATTCTGAAGATTGCCTGGCAGGATAAGGTACCAGACACTGAGGTCCTTTCTCAAACTAAACTGCCAAGCATTTAAATTCTGCTTCAGAGAGCACAACTCTGATGGGCTGGCCACACTGTTAAAATGCAAAACATATGCTTTTCAAAATGACTATTTTTCAGAGAACTTACACAGGGCAAGCATGCACATGGTGATCAGAAGAAGTGATACAAGGACACTCTCAAGGTCTCTATTGAGAACTTTGGAATTGATTGTGTGACAGGGGAGACAGTGGCACAGGATTGTTCAGCATGGCGTACCCACATCAGAGAAGGTACGGCGCTCAAAGAGCAAAGCAGAATTGAAACAGCTCAATGCAATTGCAGGATACTCAAATTTAGAGAATCCACTCCAAACGCTCATACAGACTATTTGTGCCTGACCTGTGGTAGAGCATTCTGACCTTGTATTGGTCTGATCATTCACATCTGGATACACTGAAACTTGACTCTAGCATTGTAAGGTCATTTTGGTCCTCTTCGAGAAGGAAGGACAACAACCAACCAACCAATGGCTGGAATTTAGAAATTTGTGTCTGCTAAGTGTCAAAAGAAATGAAAAGAATGGAACAGACATACTGCTGAAAGTCACATTCCTAATTTGTCTTCTCATAAAGAAAGTGTGCTAAGTTTATTTTTTAAATCTATTTGAATTTGCTGCAATCTATTCCATTTTGTTGATAGCTACAGAATTGGTCTACAAGACAAAAGATAATAGGAACTTAATTTAAACATATGTTCCTATTTAAAGATAATGCAACCAAATGTGAATTACTATCTACTCCTAACTCATTCATCTGAGTATTTTAGAGCACATTCTGAATACCCACAGGACTAAAAACAATTATATGGGGACATTGATTGAAAGAATTAAGTAGTACTCAAACTGACTACTAATTATCTACTTATTGTTCTTCAGGTAATAGGGAAATCAAAGAAAGAATGTGAGACGTGCCTTTTGTTCCAGTTTGACTCAACAAAATGGTGGTGATTCAGTTCAAACCAGTGGTCACTTGGTTATTCTGACAAGTCAGAGGACTTCATGGAAAAACAATCTTTACAGAAAATACAGGAACAAGAGGAAACATCATACTACCCATGCCATCCCTTTGAACTATTCCTGAAACAAGTACCATTATTATTGCTACGATTAGTGTTGGTAGTGAGCACATAACGGACCTGAGGGAAGGTTTAATGCCTCATGGTGGTACAAGGGCTCTAGAGCCAACAAATCTAAAATATTAATACAAAATGCATTTAAAATGATGGAACTTTATGTGTTTTGTAAAAGACACCAAATAATTTCATCTCCCAAGGTAAGTATTTCTGAATAAAATGATGGTACCAAATTTTACTAATATCAATTAAGAGGCACTGAAGCAAATTAAATGCTCCAGGTACCACATTTAGGAATCTCTACGTAGCTTATAAACTTATAACCACTGCTTAACTAAAGGTTATGCCCAGCCATATTTTCTCTCTTTTCATCTGTACCTTGCCAATTTTCATAGCTGCCATATTCGATAGGGGCAGATAAAGTAGGAAATGAATTGATACATACTTTCTGGTGTGACAAACTGTTTCCCATCTCACTGTATGGCTTCCTGTTTCACTCAACTCCTAACTCAGGTGCAGTTTCTGTAGTCTAACTACAATATCCCTGTTCTCTCCTTCTCCACCTTTTTTCTTTTGCCTTTTTTTTTTTTTTGGAGGGGGAAAGGCAGGGCAGTTGGGGTTAAGTGACTTGCCCAAGGTCACATGGCTAGTAAGTGTTAAGTGTCTGAGGTCAGATTTGAACTCAGGTCCTCCTGACTCCAAGGCTGATGCTGTATTCACTGTGCCACCTAGCTTCCCTTTTTCCACATTTCTAAACTCCTTGCCATCATCCTTCATTCATTGCCCCTTTATTCCAGTCTCTAATCAAGAAGTAACCCTTCTCCTTACCAGGGGCAACTCTTTTATATGAAATCTTGTTCCTATCCCCTCCCATTTTCTACTCCCATAGTCACCCTACATTTTCTTTAAGCCCTCCCTACATACTGACTCATTCCCTGATGCCTACAAATACTCTTGATTATCTCCTATCCTTGAATAACCTTTTTCTTGTTGCTGTTCAGTTGTTCAGTTGATGCCAACTCAATACGACCTCATGAACTTCATCCATGGGGTTCTCTTGCTAAAGATATTGGAGTGGTTTGCCATTTCTTTCTCCAATGTGTTCCCATTTTATAGATGAGGAACTGAGGCAAATAGGGGTTAAGTGGCTTGTCCAATTAGCAATTGTCTGAGGTTCACATTTGAACTCAGATCTTCCTGACTCCAGGCCTGGCGTTCTATCCACTGCACCATGTACCTGCCCTAAATAATCTTCACTGTACAACTCCTCAAGCTATCATGCTATATCTAGCTACCCTTTTGTAGACAAAAACTAGAAAAAAGTTACATATGTTCATTGCCTGTTCACTGCCTTCCTCCTCCCTCCCTTCTTCAACTCTTTGTAATCTGGCTTCTCACCTTCTCACTTCATTGAAACTATTCTGAGGTTTCTAGGTTACCAGGGATCTGAGGTTACTCGGGATCTCCTAACTATAAAATATGATGGTCTTTTCTCAAGGCCTTGAAAATTCAGACCTATTTGCAACACATGAAACTGTCGATTAACTTCTTTTTCTGAATAATCTCCCCTTTCTGGGTTTTTGTTAACACTGACCTCTCTCTTATTTTCCTCTTCCCTGTCTGACTGTTCCTTCCCAGTCTACTTAATTAAAATCATGCCTTCTTGACCTTGGGTGTAACCAAAGGCCCTGCTGACTGCCCTTCAGGCCCACGTGTAAAATAACTAATTTTCTTCCTTCAAAAATGTACCCTGTGTCTGAGCTTTCCTAGTTCTGTGCTATTATTCCCTATTTCCATCCTTTCCATCACCAAAGTTCATAACTTCAGTATTATTCCTGACTCTTCATTCCTTCTCTCACCACATACACCCAATCAGTTGCCAGATCTTCTTGTTTCTATCTCCACAACATTCCTCATGAGTGTCTCCTCTCTATTCACCCACCCACCACCTTCCTCCAGGCTCTTAACAGTTTTTGTTTGGATTATGACAATAACTTCCAAATTGGTCTCCCTACTTCATGTCTCTTTCCTTCAATTCATTCAACACACAATTGCTCAAATGATTTCTCTAAAGCACAGGTAGGAGTATGGGAGTTCCCTTCTCAACAAACTCAGTAGCCCCAGATTGCTTCTACTACCAAACGGAAACTTTTCTGTTTGGTTTGTAAAGGCCTTCGCAAGCTAGTCCTAAGTCACAGAAAGCACTCTCACCTCTGCAGACGATCTTTTCATTTCTTGTTTACGCTGATGCTCTGCTGCATTTGCCACAGATTCAGCCAACTGATAAAGGTCTTGGTCCACTGGTGCTCCCATGAAGTTCAACATAGGAGGCTCCCAACCATTTCGGAACCGTGGCACATAGGGTGGAATAAACTGTTCTTTGGGCCACTCTGCTCTAAATGAAAGATATAAGACATGCAAACAATTACATTTAAGATAATTTTTATCGTATGTATACAAACTATCTCCAATATACAATATTTTCCCTTATCCCTCCTCCCAAAATTAATGCCATAAAACATGATCATAGTATATTAAATAACTACATAATGATGTACATGGAAATTAACACAAGTCAACGGCATAATATGATATAAAGAGTTTTCTATTACATTGCCTTAAATAATGAATTTCATTTCTCTATTAACTCCAGTTTCTCATGACAACTTCAGGCTTTTTTAAAAAAAAATCAATATTAAGGATTACAATTTGATATATTTTTAGAGTACTGCACGAAATTTCAACATCTGATATAGTTTCATGATAACATAAAGGGTAACCATATTCTAACACTTGAATTACCTTCGATGAAAGGACACATATCCCAAAATACTCGTCAGGTTTATATCTTTTAAATTATGCAGACGGCTAAAGTGAATCAAGATGATTATACGTCAACATATAAACCAGAAACATTTTAATCAGGAAAGAGTGACGGAACGTATTTGCAATTATAATCTGTACCTATTTATTCCCAAGCAATTCAGATAAAGAATGGCCATTCTTTAGCCATGAGGGAATTTTTCACTCATGAATCACAGAAACAAACATGACAGTAACAATATTTCTATTTTTCTACAGTCATTTTTTTCCTCTCTCATATTTATTGAAACGTTTACCTTGGATTACCATTTTAAATTGTGTTCTATTTACTCTAACATTTCTATTAGTTTCTTTATGATTCGTAAATATTCCAATAGTTTCCTCATCCATTGCCTAAGGCAGTCTGAGAAAATGGGGGGGGGGTTGGTCTTCATAGGCCGATGTAATTTGCTTATGACTCTGTTTTGAGGCTTCGAAGTGTTTGTATATCTTGTGCTGCTTTGCCTTTTCCTGTGTTTACACAATCCAAATGCTATGCTACTTGATTTTCCTGTCCAGTTTGGTTGAGTCTTAATATTTACCTGGCTATAGGGCTTAATTCTTATTGCACAGTGCCCCAGTGCTATAAACCTATTGATGTATTTATACTGACTCAGGTTACTTATCTAAAAGTCTTCTGCCTGGAATTCACTTGTTGGGTCGCTTTAGTCAAGGGCTATTGGTCTTAAAAGATATGTAGGCAGCTCTGGGTTGGTTAAAGTTCTGATAACATCTATCAACTGTGTATCTTACAATCTGAGAATTCTGAGCCCCAGGGGTGACTAGATAGGAGAGGTAGCACTTTCTAGTATTTATCATTTGCCCAATAAATAGCTCATATTATCTGTTGGTCACGAGTGTGGCAATACATTCCTTGGCTCAGTACTGAGACCTGAGATGTGTATCTTCCACTTCCCAAAATACTTTATACAATTATGATCTGAAATAATCAAATGGCTTTTGTTAAGCATATATATATATATATCCTTTTTGTGTGACTGAATACATGGAATTTCTCATTTTGTCTGGAACTCAAAGCAAAGAATGACGCAGACTGAAATAGTTTTGTCAACTTTAGGCCCAATACATTTAATAAGGTTAATTTAGAAAAAAAAAGATCTGTTAAGCATTGCTCCTAGGCCTATTAAATCTATCATAACTCAGTTATATAAGAAATATTTAAATTTGCTCTCCCTTAAAGCTGGAACTCTCAACATCTTTGCCTCCTAGCTTCTCTGGATTCCTTCAAGTCTCAACTAAAATCCTGACTTCTTTAAGAAGCCTTTCTCAATCTCCCATAGTGATAGTGCCAACCCTCTGTTGATTATCTGTACATAACTTGTTCATCTGTAGTAGTTTGCACATTCTCTCCCCATTAAACTGTGAGCTCTTTGAGAATAGGGACTGCCTCTTACTACTTTCTTTTTATTTCTATCACCAAGTCCAGCACACAGTAAAGACTAGTTCAAAGACATAATAATCTTCATAAAAGAGGTCTGCATGATGCAATATATAAAGAGACTAGATGTATGATTTCATTAGCATAGGGACTCCTGGGAGAAGGAAATCCCTCTATCAATGCTAATTGGCATCTTTCCTGTAACTCAGAGCCTTAGAGAGTTGTCTAGAACTCTGAAATTGACTATCCTGGGATCACACAACCAGTATGTATCAGAGGCAGAACCTGAATCCAGATCTTCCTGACTCTGAGGCTGGTTCTTTAACCTCTATATCATGCTGCCTCTCTATCCATAATGTCAGGTGCATTTCTAAAAACTCTGAACAGATCCACTAATCTAGAAAGTTTTGAAGGAAGGACTCAATGATGGACCGAGTCTGCTCTACGAGGACTAGTCTGGCTAAGATATAATAAGTTATAGAGAAAAAAGGTTGCACTGGGAGTATGAACCTGGGTATGAACTGCTGATGCTTACCGGCTGTGTGATGGCAAGAACTTAAAGTCTCACTTTCTTCATAAAAAGTAATGATAATAATACCTATAGCACTTAACTCAGGGTTTTTACAATCAAATGAGAATAATTTTCAAAAATACATTTAAAATCATTTATTTTTCCAATAAAGTTTGGGAATCTTAAAGTGTCTATATAAATGCCAAATATTGTAATTAAGAGATGTATTCCTAATACTTGGCCAATAGGTGATTGTTTGACAAACCTTTAAACAACGCAATACGGTCCTGTTTGGTCTTTGACTTCAGCATGGTGACAAGGGCAGAAAAAGGAAAACCTATATTTTCTCCTTATCCGCAAGAACATCTTTTGTGAAAATCTAGGAAAATTATATCTTTTCAACATTCCCTTGATCTATCAATCGAGTAGCCTTCTCCAAAGAGGAAATGTGAGACTTTGTTTTCGATGAAATCATGCAAGCTTTTTGTGATCACCAATTCTTTTACTAAAGGTTCACTAATAATTTCTATAATTTTGTCAGGCATCAAACTTAAGCTCGTTGATCTGTAGATTGCCAATTCCATTCACTTTCCTTTTAGAAAAGGGACTTTTACCCATCTCCAGTGCTGTAAGAACTCTCCTTCTTCTTCAAACCTGAAAAACTCCATTAATCTTTACTTCAAAGACTCCTGACAACAATCACTTTTGCCACTTTGTTCAGTACTCTGGGAAGTAGTTTGTCTGAGGCTGGTGACTTGAACTCACCCAAGACAGCTAGGGCTCTTGTACTATCTCTCCCTGTGTAGTTTAGGTGCCAACTCCCTCTTCATCATTTTTAATCACCCCTTGTCAGTCTAAAGGGCATTCTTCTTGATAAAGAAAACAGAAGTAAAAACTGAGGTAAGCAGCTCTGCTTTCTTTCTCCCTTCAGTAGGTGCCTCTGCATCCACCCCAAGCTATGTTCCAATCCTTTCTTTGACCCTCCTCTTTTCCTCCACTTAGTCAAAAGTAACCATTAACAATAACAAACTTTTTGTTGTCCTAGGAATTTTTGGCTGACTCACTTAACTATGTTAATTAGATCTACAGAGACCACCTTGTCTTACTTCGGTATTTGCCCTCTGCTGTCCATCTTTGCTTCACTCTTCTGTACGTGTATCTTAAAATAAGGTTTGACTGATGAAAATTTGTGTGTACATATCTGTCTCTTAAGGAAATCATCCCCTTTCTTCCTCATTAGAATTGTTTCTCGTAGTATCATTGTACTTTTGTTCTCCTAAACATCTCATATCTCCTAGGTTGACTTCTCCTAAGAATTTTAGGTCATGTCCTTTGATAACTGCTTTTTCAACATCTAGCACACAGGTCAGAACCTTTCTGGTTTTTCTCTCCTTTTCAGTCACAAATTCTAAGAGGAAATGATCTCCTCTTCCCAAACTTCTCATCATTTCTACTTCAGCAATCTATACCTAATTTTTGGTGGCATACAGATTAAGATGTTAGCTCCCTCATCTTTTGAAGAGTGAAGCTGCTACTAAGATAAATCAAAAAATTTCTATATACTCTTCTCTGTGCATAGAACTCCAGCAGACAATGACTATTATATTAGGTCAGGATGCTGGGCTATTGATCTGTTTCTTGAAATACTCATCTACTTCCCATTTTTCTCTGTCCAGTAAACTGAAGTATAAACTATATCTATAGTAAACTGAAGACAATATTACTTATGTTTCTGTTTCCTTTGATCCTCACCAAAAATGCATTCCCCTATGATTCTTCCACAAGCTCCTATATTTCTATAAAATGAGTTTAGCTAGATGGCCTATAAGGTTCTTTCTATTACTACTACTAGGTTCTGTGATCTTGTCACTTCCTGTTCTATGCCTTGCTTTTACTCTTTGAGCCTCAGTTTCGTTATCTGTAAAATGAAGGCTGGACTAGAAGGCCTCTTCCAGCTCTAGATCCATCAGTCAATTAATCAATAAGGATTTGTTAAGTATCTACTATGTTCCAGGTGCTGGTATCCTCTCTCTTTCTCTCTGACATACACACATGTATATGTATGTGTATATATATGTATATACACATACATGTATGTATATATGTATAAAGTACATATATACATATATGAAAATTATTTTTCTACTATATAATGCTACTCATTAACCTAAATATCCCAATATACATACACAAACTTCATATATCCTATTCCTTTTGAGCAAAGTAAACCCTTTGAAATTATATTCCAGTCATGGGTTTTATCAACATCCAGTATTGCATTTGAAGTAAAAATTTCCTCTTTGCATCTTTACTTCATCTTGCTTGTCACCTCTATAATGTGCATTTTTGTACAAATACTTGAAGTCTTTTTAAAAAATTGCTGATGCCTTTCTTGGGTTTTTACTTTTGTCTCTTGTTAATTTCCTAGTATCTGCACCACTATTATTCTCCTTATATTGTAGCTACTCTCCATGTCTCTATGGCAGGTATCTTGGCAGATACACATATAGTTTTCTCCCATTCCATTTTTAGCCTGAAGTGCTTCTGATTAGATTTCTAAGACTCTGGGCAAATGTATTATTAATGGCCCATGTTTGGTATATTCCGTGCTGGGATAAGAGTTCCTTATTCATATATTTTAAGCCCTGGTCCAGAATCCACTTCTTATTTTCAGGCACCATTTTCATTCTTTAGCTAATCAGTCCTCAATTCTGCTTTATTCTTCCGTAGCTCATGCCCCAACGACCACTTGTGCCCCTAAGACCTTCACATTTACAGAATCATGGAATTTCATGGAAGATATTTAAGCAGATACTCTGTCCAACCACTATTTGAAAAGGAATCCTCCATTCCATGTGTCTACAAACTGGTCCTACAATCTTTATGAGGGGTGGAGGAGAACCTGTGAGACAGTTTATCCCAATTTTGGATAGCTTTAATTGTTAAGCAGTTTTTCCTTACATGAAGTATAGGTTTGCCTCTTTGAAATGTTCATCCTCTGCTCCTACTTCCATCCTGTGAGCTAAATAAAATGAATCTAATCCATTTTCTACTCAGGGACAGCTAGGTGGTGCAATGGATAGACTGCTGGCCCTAGAGTCAGCAGGACCTGAGTTCAAATTGAAGCTCAGGCACTTACTAGCTGTGTGGCCTGGGCCGATCACTTGACTGCGTTTGCCTCAGTTCCTCACCTGTAAAATGAGCAGAAGAAGCAAATGGTAAACCACTCCAGGATCTTCAAGAAAATCCCAAATGGGTTCTGGAAGAGTTTGGCATGACTAACCAACTAAACAACAAATAACAACAATTTTCCATCTCAGAATAATCCTCAGCAAATATCTGCTCTATCTTTTGATCCACATCTGATAAACTGCCAAGTCCTATAGATTGGATCTCTACAGTATTTTTCCTGTTCATGTATTTCTCTCAACTCAAAAGGCTACCACCCCAAATCAGGTACCCATGGTGACTAGATTTCTACAGAACGCAGTGGAGCCCTCAACTTCCTTTTTCTGGATACAATGTCTCTTTTAAAGAAGTCTAAGATCATACTCATTTTGTTGTTGTTTCTAATTGCATATTGTGGGTTTCAATAATTTACTAAAACTCACAGATCTTCTCAAGCGAGGTAAGATCTGTGGGGTATAGTGAACTATAAACATAAAAGAATAGCACAAAAATGAAAATGATTTTACCTTAAAAGATGGGAAATGACTGGTTACTATCATAAGAGTAATTTTTGAAACAGCCTCTAAACTGATTAGTTACAGCGAAGGTCAAAATCAATACTAAACTAGAAGTAAGGATAATGACTATAAGACAATGCAGTAGGCAAACATACTCATTCTGCTTTATCTCTTCAAAAAGGCAACTGACATTAAAAATAAGAAATGGATAAAAACCTTAAGTATGATTGTCTTCATTTTCTACAGAAGTTTAACTAATGTGATGAACAGACTTAGGGAAGCCAAAAGAGCCTGGAAAGCACTTCAAGCCAAAAATATTTGATTTCTTTGCCAGATGAAGAGATATAGCAGCCAAAGCCGACACTTGTCTAGAGTAAAACTCATCTCTAAAACTTTATGGAGGAGGATAATGGAAAATAACAAGCAGTATTACTCAGAATACTACAAACAGGAGTGGCAAAGAAAGGAAGGAAAGAAAAAAAGTCCATTAAGAGATCCAAGTATTCTAGTATCTCAAGTGGATGAATAGATAAAACTGGAAGGTAGTCTACAAGATGGATGAAAAATGGAAAGGACCTGTCAGTATTTCTATGGATCCATTTTAATCCTCTCAGGCAACAGAACTACCATATTTAAACTATAAAATGTCAATGGAAGGCATCTGTCAGTATTTCTATGAAATCTATTTTAATCTTCTCAGACAGTGGAACTACCACATTTGAAGTGCAAAAATGTCTCTTGTTGGTGGGATACATGAGGAAATAAACATGGTACTTAAGTAAATTAAGTTGTTAAGAACAATTGGATTAGACCAAATACATCCAGGAGAAAATATGTTGGGTATTCTTAAGATAATTTAAAGAGGAGATTGTACTGGATGTGTGGAAAGACAGTGAACAGTATTACTTCTGAAAGATTATTATCAACAACTACCTATATGTGACTATTTTCTCATCTCTGTGAAGTCTTTATGAACATGAGCTATACATGCATTGAGGGAATCCTAGAAAGAAAACAAAAGAATGGAATAGATAATTTTTGAGAAATAAATTTAATTAATGTCTTTTTTGTTTTTACATCTTAAGTCATTTTTTTGGGAAATACTTACCTTCCTCTTACCCTAAACCCTTTCATGTAACTAAGAAAAAAACAAATCATAAACACCTCATACAAAAACTACATCTGACATGATATACAAAACTCTGAGTAGAAAGTTAGTCCCTTATTTTTACAGCTTAAAGAAGAAGCTATGTTTCAATATCTGTTCTTTAGGATCACCACTTTTTTTTTCCACAACTGCTTAGAGGTCAGCTTTCCTTTAGTGATCTCTTTGCTCACATTCTTGTGGTCATTGTGTGTATTGTTCTTTTGGTTCCGCTTATTTCATTCACCCTGCATTATTTCATATAAGTCTCCCCATTTTTCACTGAATTCTTTGTACTGATTATTTCTTTCTGCATGATCATATTCCATTACATCCATACACCACAGTTCATTTTATTTTCGGCTATTCACCAAACAAAGAGTTTCTGCTTTTGTTATTAGTTCTTGGCTATCATAAAGTTCTCTTATAATATTTTGCAATATGTTGGATTCTTGTTTCTGCTAGGTCTAGAACTGATTCATTAGTCAGAAGAGAAGAGCTGTATTTTTTTGTGGTTGTAAAATTGCAGTTTTCAATAATTCCAACCTGATTCCTGTCACAAAAATCCATCACTTAAACAGTAATATTCTTTCCATGAGGCTACATGGCTGCAGTTCATGAACTTCCAAAGAATATGAATTATACCTGACAGAAAGGGAAGTGGAGTGATGCATGGTGGACATGAGGGGACTGTAGCATATTACTAATGATAACTGATGAACAAAAAGCGGTAGAAAAGATTATCAACCAGGAAATGTATGATGGGAAATGGAGCTCAGCTAGTCATCTGTTAAAAATAAAGGAAACCAGATGTCCAATCTGAGGGTTACCATTGTACCTGTGAAATGTGAAAAATATCCTAGAGGGCTGCCATAATATTGAAAAGAATTTCTGTGAAGGATTTTTAGGAACACAAAGTTTCACACAGATGACAGCACAAATCCACTGAAGTGTAATATAATTATCTTGTTGACTTGGCTCCACGACAATGGTATTTTAAAACCTTAGTTATTTTAAATGCTAAATTTACATAGTTCGTTACCTGGGTTTCAACCATGTTTCTCCCAATGACATCCATAGCTGCCTTTCCTCAACATGGACAGTATGATTTAAGAAATCAATTGCATCCTTGGTCAACAGGGGGCTCAGTACTGTACTGGCAAGTTCTGGACCTCCAGTTGCCTGTACCACCTAAAATAATGAGAATTTGTTTTTAGGTTAAAAGTATTTATTGTAGAACCACAGAAAAATCCATATAAAAATCAATGCATTTTTTTCATACTCTATATTCTCCAATCTGATCTTGTTTAGATGTAGCACTGAAACAATTACCAAATGTCCTAATCTAGTTCACCTTGGCCTAAGAAAATAAAATGAAAGATTAATTTTCTTTAAAAGCACTGGCGGAATCTGCCTATTGATTTTTATATAACTGTTTCCTTTGAAAACTATAGTTCTATTGTCTGATAGTTCTAAGCTATAATAATTTCACTGCAGAGATCTCAACTGACAAACCCGATTAAGTCAGACTTAAAAAAATACAGTCTTGAAATTAATGCTAGAGACAGAAATAAAGATTACAGTTAGAGTAGCTGGATATGTCTCTTTGCAACAAAAAAAAAATTCACATTAGAAGGAGAACTTATGTTTTAACAGTCTGAATCTGGAACAATCTTGAACCCTCCTTGCCTGCTCCCCTTCCCTGCCATTCCTGACTTATTATGGGCAACAGTATAAGAAATGAGGGAAAATCTCTATAGGTTGATTTCTCTGATGAACATCATGATAATAATTCCTAAAAAATTGTTTATCATCTTTCTCTTAAGATAGAAACAAGAATACTTTTGACAATTATTTCTTAAGACTTCAGGGACCTTTATCATGTATTGGACCATGAATTAAAAAGGAAAGATGCACTCTGGAAAACCTCCAGATAGAAAATAAACTTTAGTATTAGTAAAGCACATGCAAATTATTTGGGACAAGCCCTCATCTTTGGTCATGTGTGTGCTTCTACTGACACTAGGCTGACTCAGAATCTGACCTTGACTTGATAAAGCCAGATTGATCTGATTTGTCCAACTTTAGTTAATTTTCACAGCTGAACATTTAATTTCAAGCCACACACACACATTTTATTTCTCTCTTCTGTTTTTAAAAATTTTGTAATTTTAAAACATGGTTATTGTTATGAACAAAAGTATTCTCTTAAAAGTATGCTCTGAGAGGACCCACTGGGGGGAAGGGTATTCAGTGTGCTCGCCATCTTGGGGTAGGGAGTAGGGGAGAGATGAGGAGAAAATTTGGAACTCAAAATCTTGTGGAAATGGATGTTGAAAACTAAAAATAAACAAATTGGCAGGGGGGAGGGAAGAGCATACTTCCATTACTATTAGAAATATTTCAGCATCTCTATGGAAAAGTCAGGTATTTCAAGTATACAATGAAACAGAATGAGTAACGTGAAAATGCAAAGGGAAGTCTGGGTCAAAAATGTAAAATGATGTCAAGAACTAAGAAACTATTAACACAGAATAGACTAATTAATACTAAAAAATCAAGTAAAGATCTTCAGAGTGACCCAAAAGCTGGCAGGATTGTAACTGATATAACTGATTGTAACTGATTGTAACTGATCTTTATAATGCATTGTAGGCTTCCTGAAGTTGAACAGTGAGAAGACTAGTAAAAAAATGCAATATAAAAGCAGTTTTGAAATTATGAAAAAAATGTTTATCATGGGTAAGGCAAAAAGAAGAACATTAACATTGGAAAAAGATCATTTTTACTGACAGTTCTCTATTTTATTCAAGGCTATATCAAAACCATTGTCAAAAGAAGTTTGGGTGAGTCTGTCAGATCTGGGCATTTTCACAAGACTGCAAAATATCTACTCCCAAAAATATTTTGTGCAAGTTTTACTTCTACTGGGCTTAGAATTCGTGTCCCCATTAAGAGAATGATGAACTCTGATAAAATGATATGAGAAGAATCAGTATTGTTCCAGAATTATGGAAATGTCCAAATGGAAATGGACTATTACAGCAAGGTTTGCTTTACGCTACCCATCGTAAAATATGAAGATATTTAGCCAAGATCTATAGATTAACACACTTCAGTGACCTGGGAACTTGTCTCATTAAAACCCCATTCAAAAATCTATATGTTATAATTAACGCTAGGCTTGAAAGGATAGATTAGTCATCAAAGATACACAACTCAAATGTGATAATTGTGCTTTGATGATAAAGATTTAAAGAATATGTATTCAAACCTCATGAATTCCATGGTAAAACTCATAAAAAGCAATTTATTTTAGCCAATGGAGCATATATTGCATATTAGAAGCTTTTTTTAAAGATGTAAAAAAGTGGTGAGGTTTATATTTATTTTTTTGTTGTGCTGATTTATTATATTTTATTTATTTTACTTAGTTCCACTTAATTGGCACACCACAATAACTCACTGTATTTTGGACTTAAACCTGCCCTGTTGACTGAATAAGGTCACCCATGGCTTCAGTGGCAACCAGGATAAGAAACAGTGTCAAGCATTTATATAAGCAAATTAAATGTGCAAAGTACTTGATAGGTTATTTCATTTGATCCTCATAATAACCGTGTGATAGATGTTATTACTAGCCATATTTTACAGATGAGAAAACCCAGACTGAGAGAGGTTAAGTGATGTGTCCATTCAAGTCCATGACTAAGACAGCTAGTAAGTGTATTAGTCAGTTTTTCCTGAATCCAAGTTTCACACTCCATTCTCTGCACTCTCTTGCTGCTTATGAGAGCTGGGGGAAAGCTAAAATCTCAGGTTTAACAAAAGGAGCTGAAACTGGAGGGAAAAAGAGAGAGGCCATACCCATATTCCTAGCACATGTGGGATGGGAAGCCCATTTTTCTCTCACAGATTTCATTAGCGCACCCAGAGAGACGAAGATGAACAGGGATGGTAAAAACGTTAAGTCCCAGAAGCTTATGTCTCATATGCTTCTCAAACCCAACAGGTCTAAGACAGTATTTATTACATCTCTTCCCAAAACCTCTCCCTCTTCCCACCTTTCCTACCACTGTTTAGGGCACTACCATCTAACTATCTGGGCTCACAACTTCAGTGTCCCCCTCGACTCTTCTCTTACAGTCATTCTACATGCCCAATCTGTTGCTAAATCTTATCATTTCAACCTTCAACAACATTTATTGTATATTTGTCCTCCCCTCCATCCATACAGCCACCACCCTAGTTCAGATGTTCATTATCTCATGTCTGAGGGTAGGTCCTGATTAGTGCAAATGATTTTTTGTGGTCATATTTCTCCCGTACCTACCCACAATTTCACACTACATATTTATATTGGAGGGGAACCAATTACTATATTTTATATATTTATAACTTCAAATATTGTAAATCAAAATATATAAGACTCATTTTTTGCATTAATTAGGTCCTTGCTTTATTCTAATAGCTTCCTGGTTTTCCCTTTGCCTCAACTCTTTCCCCTCTCTAGTCCATCTTCCACTTATTTCCCAACATGGTCTGTGCTTTAAGTATAGGTCTGACCATGTCAACTTCCTGCCCTGCCCTCCCTCCTCCCTATTCAGTAAACTCCAGTGGGTCCATATTACCCCTAGGATCAAAAATAAATTCCTCTGCCAGCTGTTAATGCCTTCCACAATCCATATCTTTCCTACTTTTCCAATCATCTTACAACTTCATTCCCTTCCAAGCAACTCTGTCCTTGCAGTTCTCAGCTCCATCTCATCTCCTTTCGGGGCTACTCAAAATCAGACTTCATCATTCCTTGAACAGCTACCTCCTCATTTCCCCTCCCAAGCCCCGTCCCATTTTTCAGCTCCCTTTTGTTTGTTGTCTTTCTCCCTTAGAATGTAAACTTCTTGAAGGCAAGGACAGTCCTTCTTTATGCCTGTATTTCTATGTCTAGCATTTAGCATGGTGCCTAGAACCAAGTAAGCACTTAAAAAATGCATGTTCCTTTGTCTTATCTCCTGCCCATGTGCTTTTTCACTGATTATGCCCCATTCCTAGAATGATTTCCCTCCTCTTTCTCCACCTTCTGGCTTGATTTCCTTCAATATTCTGTTCAAATCTTACTTTCTGCAAGAGGCTTTTCCTCATTTCCTTCTATAGTAGTAATCCTTCTCTCTGAGATGACAAGATTATATATCCTGAATGTATACTGTTATTTGCATGATTCCTTCCCCGTTAGAATGTGAGCTTCTTAGGAGAACAGGGACCTTGTTTCTGCATTTCTTGGTACTCCCAGCACTTGGCATATATGTTGATTAACTGGCTACCAAAAATTCATAGTAGCATTGGCGGCAATGGAAAACCAAAACCAAAGGAGCCCATCCGTGAGGAAATGATTCAACAAAGTGTTTTATATGGAATACTATAGTACTATGCAAACTATAAAATATTAGAAATTCATAGAAACATGAAATGACATGTAGAAATGGATGCCTCATGATATAAGGATAAGCAGGAAAACACCATACACAAATGGTGACAATAATGTAAATGAAAACAACATGAAAAGGCACCCAAACTTATTTGTTAAGTATAATGACCCACCTTGGTCCCAGAGGAAAGATAACAAAATATACTTCCCTTGGAATACCCCATGGGGCTAGAATGTTGAACATATTGTTAAACACAAGAACTCTGTCAATTGATTATTTCTAATTATTTTTCCTTATTACAAGGGAGGATTCAATAGGAGAGGAGTAGGGGGTATACTAGGAAAACTGTTGTGGTGCAAAATACAAAATGGATCAGCAATTAAAAGAACATAAAATAACAATATGTTGTAAATATAGGATAAAAAGTTAAGACAGCATAATCAGTAGTTAATTAAACTACTTATAGCATATACATTTTTTTTTTAAAGAAGGAGTATTATTAAGGAATTAAGGAGTCATTTTCTTGAAAAAGAGCAAAGGTGAAAATGTTTTGCATTTGTTTTAGTCCATGAGCTTTGGCTAGAAAGTAACGCAGTTAAGGTTTTTACATGTAGTTTATAAAGTGGTATCATTCCATATACATGTGAATAAATCCATACTCCAGTTCTTTATAGAGGGTGTAGAAAAAACATTGGGGAAATACATAATAAATGTCTCATAGTACAATAGTATTTCATATTACATTATTTTTTTTTTTTACAAATTCCATGCCATACAGCAGAGGAGAGATAAAGGAAGACCACAATACTTTCAAATGTGTAAAAATAACTATTTTAAAAATTGATTTGAATAATAACTCTTTCTTACTATGCAATAGAACAATTGATTCTACTCTGACAGTAGTACTTAAAGTGGTAAGAATTATTTTTAACAGTAAAAATGATCACTGAAATTTTGATGCTGGAGTCACTTATAAACTAACGTAATAAAGAGTTTTTTCCTTGTCTAACCTGACATTGCCTAGCTTTTATCATTAACTGATTGGGTTAATGAGCTTCCTGTGTTTGAAAACTAATAAAATATATTACACATTTTTTCACAGCTTGTCTTGTTCTGCTTGGGAAAGTAGGCGAAAATTTTTTTTGTTGTTTTTGTTTTTACATGCCGTTTATTTCTTTTTTTTTTTTTTAATTTTATTTTAGTTTGCATCATTCATTTCCACAAGATTTTGAGTTACATATTTTCTCCCCCTCTTCCCCCACCCACTGCCCCAAAACAGCCATCCCAGTGTGTTCCCCCTCCCCCAGTCTATTCTCTCCTATGTCACTTTTTGGTAGGGCAGGATGGATCTCCCAACTGCAGTGCCTGTGTATCTCAAGTTCCAGTTGGATGTAATCAATAATAATAATAATAATAACAATAATTGCATATATATATATATATATACATATATACATATATATATACATACACATTCATAACATTTGATTACGGAACTCCAGATTCCAGATTCTTTCTCCTCCTCCCTCACCACCCATCCCTACTGGAAGGACAAGCAATCAAATACAGGCTGAACATGTGAAATTACACAGAACCTCTCCACAGTGAACACACTG
>CM053585.1:410959706-411009150 GCA_028646515.1 Pseudochirops corinnae
CTCCACCCTGTCCCTATCCCTCTACAGAAATGTGAACATTCATCAGCCCTCTCCCCGACTCTGCCCTCCCCTCCATCACACCACCTCTCATCCCCCTTCCCCCAACTCTTCTATGTGGCAAGATGCCCAGTTTAGAGTTTATGGTAGACGAAATTTTATCTGTTGATTCTTTTATTATTCAAGTAAAAAATGATTACCAACTGTAAAAGAAATAATATTGAACTTAATTTAATTCTGAGAAATTCTTTACAGTATCTCTCAGATCTACTCTCCTCTCACTGTAACCGTGACTGATGTTAAGGTTCTCATTTCCTCTCACTTAGACTAATATTAATATCCTATCAGTTTTCCTTTCTCTTGTCTATCCTCTTTGCCCTCTGTCTTCTATACAGATGCTCAAATAATCCTCCTTTATCTATCACTCTTCTACTCAACAAACTTTGGTGGCTTCCTCTATTAAAGCTATTAAAATACAAATTCCTGATCTTTATCTACTTTATCAGCTACATTTTCCATATTCTAGTTGTCAAATTTTTTTAAGTCATATCTCATATACAAAGAAGCAATTCTTTGAGAGCATAATTTGCATGGTTAAGTGCCAATCTACCTAGGCAGAAGGAGGTTCCTTACCAAACTTCCACTATATTCATTAAATCAGAGGTTTAATTAAAAAAAAAAAACACGAAAAACCACCTCATACTTCACATGCTCAACTTTCTATACTCCATTCTTATTCTGCCTCTGTGCCTTTGCTCATGCTCTTTGCCATGTCCCTAGTTCAAATCTGTTAAAGTCTCTCCCTTCTTTCTAGATCCACCTTGGGTGCTACATCCTCCATTAATCCATAATGTCTTTCCCTGACACTCCAATGTCTGCTCTCCCACCCATTTTTTTCAGTTCCCATCGAAAATGCTCTAGGGAGCAGGATTTGGTCTCAGTGCCTCTCACATCTAGCAGGCATCTATAAATGCTTGTTGAATTTACCAAATTGTAGGATTCCAGAGCAAGAAAGGTTGCTAGCAATCAGTACATTTTAATGGGCAAAAATGGATTGTACTTATTTTTGCTATCCTTAAACATTCATTAAAATACATTGAACAATAGTTACAATATTTTTTTCCTTTCTTAACATAAATAAACTCATTTAATGCTCATTGTGAAGTAGCATAACAGGTATAAGCCTCCTCACTTAAATGATTTGATTACACATCTTAATATATAAGCTGACACATATAATCTTCAAACCTCTCTCCTCTAAGGAATATTCCCAACACACTACCATATTAGCTTGTATAGAAAAAAATATCAAATTTAAATTAGGTCCTACAAATATTTTGGAATAATAGTAAAATGAAGTGGGGTATGGGACAAAGTAGTGGGAAGTAGACTAGGAATCAAGATTCTATAATTATTTGGGTGCTTTGAGGTAAGTCACTTACCATGTTCAATGGTGTATATAGAAAATGAACCAAATCTGCAGCACTAGGATTCTGGATGTGAGACTTCAGTTTTGCCTGAAACAATACGACAACAATTAAAAAAAAAAATTCCATGGCATAGAGCAGAGGAGAGATACTCAATATAGAAAGCAAGAGTAAGTCAGCATTAAGAAGAGTATATTCCATTGTTAAATTGAAAGAGCAAACATTACTCTGAGGAGCAGATCAATTACCACTTTGGTTAACATCACAATAACCAGTTTTGCCTTCTTCAATGACCAACATAAGCAGATGCTACAGGTTTGGCCTTGTTCAGTGACTGGGTCTTCTACCCATACAACTCCCATAAGCTGGACTCTACTGCTACTCTGCTTTGACTATAGCCTCCTATGACCATGAGGCTGGCGTGGAGGAAGAACTACCAATGTTGGACACTACCCAAGACAAGAGGCTTGAGCACCAGGCTCAAGATTGGATTTTAAGGGGCAAGGGTGGGAGAGAGGTGCAGGAGTGAGAAAAAGTGAGGAGTCATGGATGATGCCTCCGTTGTGAGCCTTTAGGTTTGTAGGGATAGTGTTCCCCTCTACAGTAATGGGGAAGGTAGGAGTTGGGGAGGGCTTAGGTAGAAAGACAATGAATTCTGATTTGGACCTGTTTAATTTTACAGAGAAAAATCCAAGCCATCTCTTGTGAGTTTCCTCTTCTCCCTAACCCACATCTCAAAACCTCTCAATATCATGTCCCATTCCCATTCTCTTCTTTGATGTAACTTCTGATGAAGAGCTGGCACTCTAAAGGCTAACTCCTTTAATATATATGCCCTCTACCAATGGGAACTAACCCTCTTCAATTTTGTGTGTGTGTCTATAATCCTAATAATCTCCCTTTCACAAAGTCCTAAAGAAAACTCATTTTTTTTTTATTGCTTCAATTTCCTATCCCGTTATTAACTTCTCAACCAAGCCCTTGTAATTTGGCTTCTGATCTCATTACTTAACTAAAATACTTTCTCCAAGGTTACTTTCAAAAGCATTTAACTTTCTCATAATATGGCTCCATATGAATTTTCAGGCTTATTTTATATGATTCACCTTCATGCATTCTATGTTCCAGCCAAACTGAGCTACCTGTTCTACAAACTCAAAATCCATTCCCCTGCTTCTAGAACCTGCATTTTCCTTTACAACTCAGCTCACGAGCAGTCTCTTGAAAGTGTTCTTGCCCTCACTGAATAATTATGTATAAGTTTGTTGGCATGTTTTATGCCCCTCATAGGATGTAAGCTCCTTGAGGACAGAAATTGTTTTGTGTTCTGTCTTTGAATCCCAAGTATCTATTATGGTCCCCAATACCTAATAAATATTTGTTAGACTGGATCTAATTAGACTGGGAGAAATAGTTCTTGATGGCTAATTCCATTTCTTAAATTGAATATAATCTTATATAAGAAGGTCAGCAAAATTAAAAAAGACCATGTATTACATTTTTTAACCAAGTTGTACAGATCCGGCTTAATCTTCTCTATGCTTTGATCAAATATGTAAAACAAGACTATTAATACACACAAGTTTCTTAGAACTTATTTTTTAAAAAATTTCTTCACCAAGTTAATGAATGCAATGTTCTTTCTTTCTCTTATTTGTGCCATATATATAAATGTCTTTCCACTTACCAGGAGGTTAAATCCATGCTTAAATTTTTGGAAGCAGTCAAAAAATTCATCAGGAGGTGGTGGTTTTGCTCGGAGTGTTAACACACCCTCTAGTGAAATAAATATGGAGACAAATTTCAGAGATTAATTGAAAATACAATCCAGAAAGGCTTTTTGCTACACATATTTCATCTAAAACCTAGTTGCTATACCTTCTCTCATGATGTAACCAAGTGCAAGTGTATCAAAAATTCATGAAACAGAAGTTTTCATATTTGCAACATAATATAATAGATGTAATGCTATTGTTGTGCAAAAAGATGTTTATTTTATATAAATAATTTCTTTTCCACAGTTGCATCAAAATGGAATTTTATTGTCTTTTGTTTATTATAAAAAATTGCTTGAGCTATGTATTTATATACTTAACATTGTATTCAATATAATTTTTATTATTTTAATAATTTGGTAGTTGACTGAAGCATATTTGGCCATTTACTTTTCGCTCTCCAATTAGTCTTTTGTCTATTTATCATATTTACCCTTATTGAGGACTATTTTCATTTGTTTATTCATTCATTTTTAACAATAAATGTCAAATTTTCTTCAGATCATGCAGTTCACTTAACAGAACGCAATGAACATGTTAAACCACACTGCCTCATCTATTGGGTCTGAGTTTTTCACTGTCTATGGGTTGACAGAAATTTGGCATTCCACTTATACCATCATTATACTCTGAATGTGATCTGTTCAAAGCAGATTGAATTCTGAGACATTGAATAAACAGTCATTCAACAGAAGAGGTGATGTGGTACAATAAAAAGAGCACTGGGCTAGAAATCAGGAGAGATCCAGGTTTGTATCCTAACCTATCCCACCCAACCTTGTATCCTAATAGTAATGACTTTCATGACAATAGGGAAATAGGTTCTTTCTGAACTTCAATTTTCTCATCTGTAAAACAGAAGCAATACCTACAGTGTTATTTCTAAGGATTGTGAGGAAAGGCTTTGTAAATCTTAAAGGGCTATAGAAATAAACTGTCCTTGTCATTACTAGTAACACGACAGTCAATGATACAGAATTCTGACACTGTCGATAAATAGGTAATGAGAGAGAATGGATCATTATGAATCAGAAAACCTATAGACAATTACAGTCTTAGGATTAACAAAAATGAATATAACAGGATGTCATCTCCTCCCTCCATTTAACCAAATACCATTTGGTTAAAATGAACAACAAGGACATAATGGCCAATGTGAAATTGGCAACTGGGTGGAGGTAGTGGGTAGAGTGTCAGACTTGGAAACAGGAAGACTTGAATTCATGACACTTATTAGCCGTGTGACCTTGAGCAAGTCACTTAATTTCTTTCAGTCTTAGGTTTCTCAGGAAAAATGTGGATGACAATACTCTTTCTTCTGGGCTGTATTAGGATCAAATCAAATGAGATATTCAATACTACATAAAATCCTTTGCAGTCCTTAATGCTCTACACAAATGTGAGTTATTAGCTATTGAATGTCTCTTGATAATTAAAATAATTGAAGAGCAAGTAAGATCTACCATCCCAGTGAACATATTTCCTTTCTAGAGAGGAGAGAATGGAGAAATACAGAAGCCTTATTACAAAACTTTACTCTGGATTCCTTTTTTCTTCCTCTGGATGTTGGAGAGAAAATCTCTAGCTTAGAAGAAGTAGAATTTCCTTTTCAGGATTTTCAAAGGAAAAGAATCCCTCCCTTTATTTTCAGATTTAAAAATTAGTAAATATTAGAGTATTTCTGAAAGGTTTGCACCTGTCTTGATTCTTCAAGACATGAGTGGCAGTGTGGACCTGGGATGATTGAGTATTCATCAAGTAAACAACAGAGGAAGAAGCTGGAAAAGTAACAGAGTAAGATAATTTTACCAAGTTCCTTAATCCCTAAATATATTTATTTAATGATGACACAAGCTGCTCCCAAAAATTTCAGGAAGTTTTCAAAGAACACATTATGGTTCACCACCTCAGCTCTGGTATTTCTTTGCTTATCTGCACAAGAACTTTCTGTAAGATTCCTATATACTTTTTTTTCTTTTCTTTCTCTCTGTTTCTGCTCAGCTTAGTTTTTATTTTCTTTTTATATTTTATATTTCCTTTTTATATTCCTGTCTTATTTCTTCTTTCAATCCTTCCAGGTCTTACATATAGTGTAAGTGTTTCAATTTGCTCCTGAATCTTCTTTTTGACTATTGATATATATGATCTATGTACCAAGAGCCCCTATTCTTCTGCACCAATTGATCAAGGCCAGAAGCTGTTAACTGAGCCTCTTGCTCACTTTCATTCGCCCAGGAGTTGAATCCACAGTACCTTCTGCCAAAGCATACTATCGGTCTTTCAAGGCTTCATCCCTAGTTTCACTTAGTATTGGTTCAAATCAATACCTTCCAAATGATCCTTCAAGGTGAATAAAAGGATCATGTATTCCATGGCTTTGAAGCCAAAAATTCCCAGGATTTTCTTTACTGCATCTTGCTCATCGTTGGTGTAACAACAAAGAGGGTAACTGATAGCCTTAAACCCATTGGTGACTTAGGGAGATGTCTACCCCAAGCATGTGAAGATGTCACCCTATGGAATGGGTTGATGAGAATAATTTCTTTACACCCTACCATGTGGTTACCATTTATAAAAGTTCTGTGTTTATTTGAACAAAAAGAAAATTCTCAATTATTCCTAAAGACACTGTCAATATGAGTATTGAATCCAGTTTTTTCTAGATTTAATCCAAGTCTGAAACTTTGTTTCATTTGTCATAAGTAAGTGGCAGGGTGTAGACATCTCCTAGATACTGTTTTTCTGACCAAGTCCCTTTGCAATTCAGTTGGTTTTTCCTTCAAAAAAAATCAGTTCCTATGCCACTGGTTATGTCTAACACAAAATCACAGGTCAAGGCTGAGTAAACCCAATATTTCTTCATTTCTGATGGTGTGTTTAACAATGAGATATCTCCCTTTTTTGTCACTGCCATATAACTTGAATTTATCCCTGTTGATTATCACAATCCTAAATCTTAATTTTCTGGAGTAGGCTGAAGTATACCAAATTTTATTCAAACTTCTCATTTCAAAACTATAGTTGTCTTTCTATCTCATGTCTTTTTTTTTTTTTTTTTTTTTTTTGCTTTTTGGAGGGCAATTGGGTTTAAGTGACTTGCCCAAGGTCACATGGCTAGTTTTAATGTTAAATGTCTGAGGCCACATTTGAACTCAGGTCCTCCTGACTCCAGGGCCAGTGCTCTATTCACTGTGCCACCTTGCCACCCCTCATGTATTTTCTTTAGGCAACATACTACTGGATGGTGTTTTCAAATCTATTTTGTCTGGTTTTTCTTTTTATACAGGAATCAGTCTATTTGTACTCAAGTTACAAAATTTGTAATTATTAGTTTTCCTCTGTTATATCATTTATTTAACATATATTTGATCCTATTTTATTAAAATCCAATCCTAATTTTAATATGCACACAAATACATATATGCTACAGTGCTTACATTGCAAAGAAAACTCCCAATGCTGATTTGGACACGACACGCTTGGCTACTTTCCTAATTAGAGGCAAGAGCAAACATGCACTCTTTGCAGCAACCATAATAATCCATTCCTATTCTGTCTAGGGGTACCAAAGAAATCAAGAAACATTTACCTGAATGACTTTTTCTAAGCTACGATAGCACCTCAGAAATTGTTCCAATCTAAAATTCTTAATTTTAAAAATTAAGTAAAATCCAACTTACCTCCTGGGCCTTTCTTCTTACTTTTCTTAGTCTTTTTTCTTTTAGAAAGTTCAGTGAATGCTTCAGCTGCTTTTTGAAGTTTGGTGATAAAAAATTCAATGTCATCCAAAATATGATTTAAGATTTGCTAAAATATGAGAAGTAAATTTTTTAAAAAATATTATGATTACCATACATATTATTAACCATTAAAGAAAAATTAAGAAGTTTATAAAATGTTAGTTGTTGAATTTCAAGATTACCATGAATTCTAGGAAAGAGAATTTAATAAATATGCCAGTGGCTGAAATTTGATGCTATAATATTTCTAAAGTTTTCTTTTTCTGTTTCCAAATGACATCATGAAAAGCTTTTACAATAACTACTCAAATGATTAGACTTCTATCCAATTAACTCTAATTTATCTAACACATTCTACATATATACAAGATGGAATCACTTGTTTTAACCCTGACCTCTTTTCCAAGTAAGTATTACCATGAAAAGTATGTATAGTTACTGCAATATTAAGACAACTTGACAAATATGCCACTTGAGCACAATAATTAGCATTACAGAACTTCTATATGGAAAAATGATTTAATAACACACTAATATTTCAAAGGTTTGAGGGATATCATAAATCAATTTGAATGCTAGATAAAGTCTACAATTTTGTTTTTTCCCCCCATGCATAGGGGCTATAACATTTAATTAGGAAATTACAAAGTTTCTCTCTTTTTAACTAAGTTTGAGGATGTTTTCTACATGTGTGAAACACAAAGAATGTACTGCATCAGTATTACACAGTGTTGCAACTTCACATGCTTGGATTGTGATAAAAGACCTTCTAATACCAAACTGTACTAGAATGCACAATTAGAAACTATGCTTTCATTTTTCAGGCATTCTAAAATTCCTTTTCTTATAAGGAGTCATATTAAAGGTCACACTAAGAGAAATTCCAAACTAATTTTGATACTTGATTCTAAACAAAATTATAATCTACAAAGGTAGGGAATAAGAGAAGTCAGATACTAACACTATCCATTTAAAATTTCTCACAAATTCCTATCATATGAACTAATTAATATTTAATGCTCATTCAATGTAGCAAGATCTGGTCATGAAGATAAAGGAGAAGTAGTATAGTATAATGGATAGGAAGCTGGCTTTGGAGTCAGTAAGCCTTGGCTATTTGACTCTAAAACGTTTTCGACTGGTGTCCATGGGCAAGTCCACTAACCTCTCAGTGCCCCAACCACATCTCTAAGATTAACAGTTACAGTCGAATTGTTAATCTGTACTGGTGAAGGAAGGTTCCACACAAGGAACTATCTATACCAATAAAATCACAGGGCCAGAACAACATGGATCAAGAACAACATCAACATAGATAACTGCCTATAAGAGGAATCCACTCCTATTTATGAAATTATTCTTTAAAAAGATATTTTTTTTCTTTTAAATCATCTTCAAAATCAGTATCTCAGAGTTTGCTGTTACTACTTACAACATCCCTGTCAATCCTGGCTGCCATCATCTCAGCTGTTTCTTCATGTTCATGATAATGCCTGGGTTTTTCAACTACTGGAGGAAAATAAAGGTAAAAAGCCTGAGTCAAGAGTCTTAGGAGGTACCAATGTATGTAAATAAAAATGAAAACATGAGCGGAAGGAGACATTTGGAAATTGCAAAAATTTCCATCAGACATATATAGTTATCAGTCACTAAGTATGTTCCAAATTGAGGATCAAGCATCCATTCTTTGTCTCACCGATCTCTCCTTCCTCTCCCTTCTTAATCTGCATCTAGACAACGAGGTGTCAGGATTAGTAGAGCACCAGACTTGGAACCAGGAAGACCTGAGTTTAATTCCTGCTTCAGACATTCACTAGCTGTGTAATCTTCGTGAGTCACTTAATCTCTGCCTCAGAGTCTACATATACCAAAAAAGAAAAATTTACCTACTTTACAAGGTTGCTGTGAGGAGCAAACGAAATAATATATGTAAAATGCTTATACTTATTGACTAGATGGGAACTGCTAACCACTAACACTAAAGGGAAAGAGTTCATGAGAGCCTTCTCTAGAAGGGTGTACATGAGCTGAATGAACCTTGAGAGAAATTCGGAATTCTGAGAGGTATTCTGAGAGAGCTGAAAAGGGAGTGCATTCTAGGCATGGGAAAGATAGCTTAGGCAAAGGCAGGAAGGAGAGATATGATAGTCTGAGAAACTTTCATATGACTTTCTGAAATGTGGTTATGGAAAGAGGATTTATGTGAAAAAAAAAATCTGGAAAGGTAACGAGAAGCCATATCATAAAGGGTTTTAAATGCCAACTAAAAAGTTTTTACTTCACCTAAAAGCAATAAGGTACCTCTGAATTTCTTGAAAAGAATAGTGATATGGTCAGAATTGTGCTTCAGTAAGATCATTTTGGTATCTATGTGGAGAATGGATTAGAGAGGGGATGGAATGGAAATAGGAATTCCAAGTAGAAAACGGTTATGGTGAAAAAAAAAGAAAATGGTCACAATGGTTCAGGTGAAAGGTGATAAAGGAGTGAACAAGGATGGTGACAATGAGTGGAGAGAAGATATGTTATGGGTGTAGAATCAATGAAATTTGCAAACTGATTAACTGAGAATGACGCCAAAATTGTGAGTCTGTGTGAAGAGAAGGATTATGGTGCTCTTCAAAAGAGAGAAATTTGAAGGAAGGTTGGAGTTAAGGGGAAGGTGAATGTTGTTCTTAAAAGTCTAGTTTGAGAAGTCAATGGGGCACCCCCTTGGAGATATCCAATAGAGAGCTGGTGATTTTAAAAAATGGAGTTCAGGAGCGAGCCGAGGACTGGATATCTAGATCTGAGAGTCATCTACCCACAGACAATAATTGAACCTTTATAAACTGATGACATCACTGAGAGGAGATATATACCTTCTAAGATGGCTTGAAAATTATAGTAGTTGAGCATTCCTTGGATATTAATTTGCCTGTCCCGCAATATATGAATTTACATGAATTTTTCATGCATCTTTACAAGGTTATTTTAAATTTCTAAAATAATATAAAAGGGCTATTCTTCCTTTAAGAAAAACAAAACCACAAAACCCCTCCAGAAAACACACACACACACACATACACACACACAGAGAAAATATTCCAAGCAACTATTTAAACAGATTTTTTTTAATTGCCAAGTTTAAGGGAACATCAAGCATGCTTGCCAGAAATGTTCACAACTGCTGAAAATAGAAACTGTCAAAAAATTAAGGAGAGTAATTTTCATGTCTTATTTTATTTTTAAAAGTAGTTACACTAAAGAGCTACTATTTTCATCTATTTAGTTGTAGGGTTTAAATAAGTAATCTCTTAAAATATTTAGGTATCAGAAAGAAAACCCCCAAAAGTGAAACACAACTGAACATAAATTTTAATTTTATAATACATAACACATCAAATCACCCTGCATAGCATTGTTACTCAATTTGACAAACATGTCATGTTGTTTTATTTTATGTTGTATGTTCCACTGAATAATAATCAATAACATAATTAATAAGAACATGGCACAGTGGAAAAAGGAAGAAACTGGGAGTCAGAAGACCCATTTAGTCAGTTTAGTCCTGACTCTACCATTTGCTAGCTTTGGCAAGCCCCTCAGTTTCTTTGGATCTTAACTGCCTCATCTGTCAAATGAGGAGGTTGTTTTCTTTCTCAGGCCCTTTCCAGCTCTAATGAATTCTAGTGATTCCAAATGCTCTAGTAAGTACTGAATACTATACTTTCCTTTTAACAGCTAATGAAAGGTACTAAAATGATAAGATATGTAAAGAGATCTAACACAAACTAGTGGGACCAAATGGTTAGTCACCCACCCCTAACTCTACTATCATCCCTACCTCTTTCATCGAAATCATGGTATCATAGGTTTTGAGCTAGAAGGAAATTGGAAGTAATCTAGTCCAAAACTCTAATTTGCCATCAAAGGAAATTTTCAGTGTAGTTAGAATGGTTTTATTTATTCCAAAGTTAGCACAGAAGCTATGATAATGATAAATGGAATAGAGCGTAAAGTAACTTCTCCCAAGATACTTTGGTATTCTAAAGTTTGCCTGTCGATAGCCCTCTAATGGTATTTTTTTTTTCAGTAAAGTCAAAATCTTTCTTTTCATTGCACCATCAAATTTATCATTTGGTATACTCTAATTGATAAATATAAAATGCTGCTCGTATGAAAATATAATAGAGAACAATTTATAGAATATAGGGCACAGTGGATAGAATGTTGGGCCTGGAATCAGGAATACTCCTCTTCCCAAATTCAAACCTGGCCTCAGACACTTACTAATTGTATGACCCAAGTCACTTACTCCTGTTTGCCTTGGTTTCTTTATCTGTAAAATGAGCTAGAAAAGGAAATGCAAACCACTCCAATATCTTTGCTAAGAAAACCCCAAAATGGAACCAGTCTCAGCAATTGAAAGTTGAGGACTATTAGCTAGAATATCACCAGAATTCTATTAGCTAAGCACCAAGCATCTGCACATCTAGAGTCAACATTCAGTAAAAGCAGTTCACAGAAATACTTACATTCTCCTTGATCAGCTGCCCATGCTGACCAGGCAGCCACACGGCTTCTAACATCCACCTGTGTAATGGTCCCTGGCGGAACAGGGGCAGGAGCTCTTGGTGGAGGAGGAATACTGTTGTCTGATTTTGCAATCATCCTAAAAAGGAGAACAAATAAACCCTTTATCATCTGTTTAGAGGACACAGCGATTCTCTGAACAGAGTATCATTTCCTCAACTTGAAAATTACTTTTGTCAGGCAGCTGCAGTTTTGCTTAACTATTTTTCTTTGTTACAAGGAAGGATTGAGGGGAGGAAGGGGTGGCAGGATTTAAGCATATCAGGAAATGACTGTGGTATAAAAAACAAAATGTGTCAATAAAGCTAAAAAAAAAAAAAGAAAAGAAGAAAGGAGAAAATTAACTTTACCAAGGTCAAAAAAGATTCACTTTTGTTTCAACTTACTGCAAGTATTCTTAATCTTGGGTCCATGAATTTTTAAAAATATGTTGATAACTATGTAAATATGTTGTTATGTTGATAATTATTGGCTTCCTTTGTAATCCTCCATATGTTATTTTATGCTTATAAAAATATTATTCTGAGAAGATATTCATAGGCTTCACCAGATTGACCAAGGGGTCCATGACACAAAGGTTAAGTATCCTTGTCATATTTGATACAACCATCTGCAGCACCAAAACATCTTAATTCAGGTCCAGAACAAGTCAATTCTTCACTTGATAATCATAAGTATGTATGTATATGTGTGTGTGTGTGTGTGTATACACACACACATGTTGGTTTATAAAACATCATACATCCATTTCTCTTGCCTCAGTACTCAAATGCATGTATAGTTATGCAATCTTATCTAAGTTTACCATGCCTTCCTCTCTTGATCCTTTATATATATGAGCTAGAGAGTTCCCTAGTATTAGAAGGTTTTAAGTAGAGAACAGAAGGACTATCTGTCAGGGATATCATAGGAAAGATTATGAACTGGGTCAAGAGTTTTAAAGTCTCTTCTAATTCTAAGATTTTATAACTATGATCTACAATACTCCAGATGACATCTGGAATATCATATTCAGTTATGGATAGAAAACCTTGCCTAGAAAAAGCCAACTAGATGGTAAAAGTTCTGAAACTATGTCACATAAGAAAACTGAATGATCTGTAGAAGAAAAACTTGATGGAGGGGAGGAGGCAAGGTCTCCTCAGTCAACAACCATTTACTATATAGCTAGCTGTCTTCGATTATTTGAAGAACTATCACTTGGAAAATGAACTAGACTTACTGGGCAGAATTATCAAATGACCAACCTTGTCTTGTGTTTGATTGATTGTCATTGATAATATTCAAAGAGAGGTAGAAGATCATCTGTTATGAATCCTAAGGGGTACTCATAAAGGAATTCCTACAAAGGGTGGGAAGTTGTACTCAACAATTTTAAAGTTCCTTTCCAACTCTTAGATTCTATACTATAAACAAAAACCATAATAACAAATTTGGGAGTAGAGAAGATTCTATAATTTGTTAAATCATAATGTACTTTAATATGGAAATAAATCTTCAAATTTGAAAGTTTTTTAAAATTAAATTTTAGTTTCAAATTCTCTTTCCCAATTAGAAGGCAAGAAAAATAAAACTGATTAAAATATGTACAGAAATGCAAAATAAATTTCCAGATTAGTCACGTTCCAAGAAAAAAAAGCAAGAAAAAGAAACAGAAGAAAATACACTTCCATCTGTACTCTGAATTCATCAGCTCTCTTTCTGCACGTTCCATTAAAAGTCTTTTGAAATTGTGGTTGGTCATTATATTGATCAGTTACTAAGATAAACTTTATAATATTGCAGTTACTGTAAAAATTGTTCTCAACATCTGATCACTTTATTTTTCACCAGTTCATGCAAGTCTTGCCAGATTTTTCTAAAACTACTTCATTCATCATTAGCATAATAGTATTTCATCACATTCATGAACTCTAACTTTTTTAGCCATTCCCCCATTGATGGAAGTTCCCTCAGTTTCCAATTCTTTGTTACCACAAAAAGATCTGCTATAAATATTTTTGTATGCATTGGTCCTTTTCCTCTTTCTTTGATCTCTACGGGGTATACACCTAGTAGCAGTATTACTGGGTCAAAGGATATGTACTGTTTAATAGGAATTTGGGGGCACAGTTCCAAAATGCTTTCCAGGATGGTTCAACTACTTCACAGTTCCATCAACAATGTATATTAATGTACCTATTTTCTCACAACCACTCAGCCAATCTGATAAGTATGAGGTAGTACTTCAAAGTTGTTTTAATTTGTTTTTTTTTCCTAATTATTAGTGATTTAAGGCATTATTTTTCACATAGCTATTGATAGCTTCCTCTGAAAGTACCTATTCATATCCTTTGATCATTTATCAATTGGGGGACAGCTCTTACTCTAGCAAAATTGTTCCCTTGCTACAAAGATCTTCCCCAATTTCTTCTTTATCTTCTAATTTTAGCTAAATCTAAAAGTTTTAAGGAGATATGTTTTAATCTCGACCAATACTTGATATTGTTTCATATATTTACCTTAGTGCCTCAGGACGCCTCTTCTGTTTTCCTCCTTTACTGTCACTAATTGCACTTTCAATGTCTTCACCGATTAGATTAGCCTAAAATGGTAAAAGCAGAAATTACCTGTAAGACTTTTTGTTGTTGTTGTGAACAATATTAACTGACTATTTTAAGGCTTAGAATGAGGCAGTGCTGGACCAGGTCAGAAAGTCCTGGGTTCAAATCAGGTATTTAAAAGCTATGTGCACAAAGAATCATCATGTTACTACTAAATTACAAAATAGTCTCTTTCAGTACGAAATGTCCCTTTCACAAACATGGATTGTATTCTGGTGCCAAAGCAAAATGAATGTCCTTAGACATCTGAATAATGATGTAATCTTTCTTCCACATGATGACCTTTCTAAATATACGTTTCTTGTTGTTGTTTCAATGTATTGTTCTTGTGGTGAATCATTATTAAAATGTTTCTCTCTCATTTGTATAATGACAACTTGTTTTTTGGCCAGTTTCCATTATCAAAATCCCACTGAAGGAGACAATGCATTCTTTTATAATATTTATTTCATATAACTACATTGAAAAATAAATTGCAGTGAAATCCTGAAATCACAGAATATTGGAGCCAGAGGTATCATCATAACTCATCTTGTCCATCCCCCTCCATATAATATGATTATCAGGCAAATAAAGATCATATAATAATTAATAACAAAAAAGAAATAGCAGTAACAGTAACTAGAGTTTATATAGCTTGTTAAGTTTGCAAAGTACTTTATAAATATTATCTCATTTTAGCCTTATCTAGGGAATTCCTACAAAGAAGAGGAGGTTAGACTCAATGACTTTAAAGGTCCCTTTCATCTCTAAGATTCCTTGATTCTATAAACAAAAACCATATCAAAAAATTTGAGGGAAGAGGAGTCTGTAATTTGGAAAGAAAGGTGATTTGCCCAGGGCCACAGAGAGAATAAATATTCGAGCATGGTTATGAATCAGGTCTTCCTAATTCTAGGTGTAACACTCTATCCCCCAGGTTATCTCTACTAGAAGTATCTAGAAACTCTGACCATCTGATTGCTTTCTGCAGATATAACAGATGCCACAACAATGCTAATGGAGTTTTCTATGTGTTTTGGACCTGATAGGGGGCTCCAGATAAATCCTAAAAGTGACAAAGCATATTAAAACCCCTCTTACCACTTGACTCCATAGAATTAGGGGAGAGCTTACTGCTTATGTTATATATATATATATATAATATATGTATATATATATAATATATATGTATATACTGCTTAAGAACTTATATATATACTGCTTAAGAACTTACTGCTATGTTATACATACCTAACAAAAATGCTGCTACTGAGACTTTTTAGAATTCCATGTGAGATCTAACATAATTCCTTCCTTCCTATGATCTTTGGAACCTTTAAGATTCATAATGACAAGGGTTGCTGGCAGATTTATAAACTAATAATTTTGGCACCTGAGGCAAGCACCACAAAATGTACTCAGGACAAGCAGTATGACCAAGTGAATTGGGTGGAGGGAGACCTTATAACAGACTTCTTGTAGGCGAAGGCAGAAACCAAGGAAGGCAACAATTAGAGACCAGGTGCAGCCTGAGGAAAGGACGTTACTTTTTTATAATTTATATAATTAATATAATAAGCTTTATAATTCAGCTGATAGGGTTAACTAGGTCCTAAGTTCATTTCTTTCTACCTGCTAAGGGGGTTCAAATTATATCAGGGCCCTCTCAATTTTGGCATCCCCAAGTTCTCCCACTCTAATTATGGTTCAGGTTGCTAAATATATACAGTGGAATGAGGAAGTAGAACATCTACATGATTTATATGATGGCCCAACCAACTGACCATGGCAAGTCAATATGCAGTGAATCAGCTAGTCTGAATATTACAAACCACATCACGTCCTTTATCACCAGTACTAAAATCTGGTAATCCTGCTCAACAACCTTTAGTATCCAGTCAACTGGATCTTTCACCTACATCTGATTTGACCTATGGTGCCATTTCATTTCCTATGAAGCAGCTAGAGTTTAATATAATCACTGTAATGTTTATTGCTTCAACATATTCAATCATTGAAGAACTTAAATGTATACTACCAGTTTCAAAAGGTACTAGCTACACACCAGTCAACGAATGAACAACAACAAAAATGTGCAAATTAGCCAAATGCTATAGGTCCCTTCAAATTGACTTTGTAATAAACTATTGATGACTTCATTCATTTGAATGTCTAAAGAAAATTATACTCATGTGGTCAAATTGAAGCTGTGGGGTCCCTAACTTTAGAGAATTTCAGTAGGAGAAAAGGTAAATGAATTTCTAGAAGACTGTGCAAAATAAATTAGTGTTTTAACCAAAAAGCAATAGGTACAAAATGGCACAATGAAGGTATCAGAAAGAATGTCATTTAGGGAACTCAACTCAAGACAAGATTCTCAAGGTGAAAGATACCTTCTAACTTTCTAAGAGGCATCAATACATTTTTATTGTCATTTGGAAATTATGAGAAAATGATCCCTTTGACAGTAGTCTATTAGAGCAGGTAACTGCTCATATATAACTTGAGGATTACAAATTCTAAGCAGTTTAGTCATGTCATGTAATTAACCAGTCAGCTCTTCATTGATATCCTGGGAAACATTCCAAGCATTTCATTGCAATAGACTATGCTATTTGATTAGGGCTTAACAGAACTGTACTTCATGACTAATTTATAAAGCAAGAGTGAACAAAAAGAACCTATTTATTACAAATTTGGGATACTTGGAAAAATATTTAATATTTTGTCACCAAATATATTTGGTGGATTTATATCCCATATACTTATTTTTCCCCCTCAAGTATATTCTGTTTTCTTTCTTTTTTTTTTAAGATGATTTTTTTTATTCTTTTGCTTTTTTGGAGAGCAATTGGGGTTAAGTGACTTGCCCAAGGTCACACAACTAGTTTTTGTGTCTGAGGCCGCATTTGAACTCAGGTCCTCCTGACTGCAGGGTGGTTGCTCTATTCATTGTGCTACCTAGCTGCCCCCATTCTGTTTTCTTAAAAACAATAAGCCTAACTCTCTCCCCACCCCCATTCATATTCATATGCTGACATTTCTCTTCATGAACATGCTAGGGATGTTTATTTTCTTGGAGTTCTCAATTCAGTTTATGTTAAGAATATGATAAAAAGGATTATTTTTTTCCTATAGAAAGAGCAGAAAATCTATTCAATTCTACACCTTTAGAGAAAACCCATCAATTCTTCAATATTTTTTTTTACCTTAATCTCATCACACTGGAAAAGATGAAGATCTGGTTTGCTCTGAGCTGGTTCTTTGCATATTAAAGCAAGAATTGAATCGTAGTTGCATGCATTCATCATGGCCTGGCAGTGCTGAATTGTGTTTAAGGGGAAGTTCTCCAATTCATTCTATAGATTAGATGAAAACACAAAATAACCTGTTACTAGACATAATATTTCTATAATCAATGAATTAAGTATTTATTAAGCACCTGGGTAGTACTATGCACAGTCCTGAATGCTGGGATACAAATACAAAAGTAACACATTCCTCATCCTCAAGAAAGCAAAAGATAAAATAACTAGAACTTCAAAGTAACCCAATGTCCCAATGCAATCCCCCATTTTACAGATGATCTAATAGAGGCACTGAGAATTTAAGTGATTGGCCAAGGTCACACGGATTACAAGTGGCAGAGCCAGGATCCAAAACTAGTCCTATGACTCCAGGTCTAGCAATCTTTCAACTCTTTCTATCTGCCATGGCTTTCTAAGCTTCCTGTAGCTCTTTGGAACACATCTACTCTAGAAATATACAACTTTGATGCTGTTGCTGTTTAGTCCTTTCACTTGCCTGTGACTCTTCATGATCCCATTTGAGGTTTTCTTGGTAAAGATGCTGGAGTGGTTTGCCATTTCCTTCTCCGGCTCATTTTACAGATGAGGAAACTGAGGCAAACAGAGTTAAGTGACTTGCCCAGGGTCACACAGTTAATTAGTGTCCAGAACCTGATTTGAACTCAGGAGGATGAATCTTCCTGACTTCAGGCTCAGCATTCTATCCACTGTACTACCTAGCTGTCCCATAACAAATTCATTAGTCATTTTAAATTGTGTAAATCATTTTTACTATGAACTCTGGCAAATAAATGCTAAAAATTTACTGGTACTATAGAAACAACCTAGAAAGAAAAGAGGTAGAGGGATGCAGGGAAATGAAGAGATAGGGAAAAGAATGTACATGGAAGTAATAGATTATAGCTTTAATTAACTGAGAGAATAATGAATTTGGGAATGCCTATGTCCTGAGGATATAGAACTGCTGATAATAGAGAGAAAGGCCAGTTATAACAGAATCTTTCCCCAGGTTGCCCTGTTTCTCTCTGACTGTATAGTATTCTCCCTCTCTCTCTTCTATCCTCTCTCCCTTTCCTCTTCTTCTTTGTCTCTCTTGTTCACCCGCCCCCTCTTTTTCTGTTTTTATCTGTTCTCGTTCTCTCTCTCCCTGTCCCACTTCCTCACTCCCCTCCTCTCCCCTCCCATCTCTTTCCATCGCTGTAGATCATTCTCTTTTTAATGAACATATACCAAATGTGACATCTTGTTCTCAGAATACTCAATCATCCGTACTATTTTGAGATTAAAGATGGAACTGTGCCAATTTGGGAAAGAACTATAAATACACTCCCACAATGTTAGTCTACTCAATGAAATCAGATAATACTGTCATTAAGACAAATCTATACTTTGCAAGAAATACACTGAGAATGAATTCCTCTTTAAAGACAAGATTAAAAAACCTGAGATTATAGGAGTTCTTGATAATATTCACAAGTGGCAAAGACACAAAAACTTTAAAAAACTGAACAAATAAGGCAGTTATTTCATAAAGCTTTCTATCATTCTGTTAACAAGCAGAATATTGCATTTACTAAGAAACAATTAAGATGTTTTATCCTATACATGTTGGCATCTATTACAGATATATGCAATTATATATTAAAGAGCCACATGGGAGCTTGAGATTTTATTTAAATATATGAAAACTCATTTTCAAGTATCACTTGAAGATTTAATAATAAGCAATACTGACAATTATGACACTATAGGTATAAGGTACAATGCATAAAATTAATTCAACTCATAAATTTTTCTGATTCATATACTGGGACATAATTTTACCCATTATAAAATATGAAGTATGACGGTAAGAATATTCCCATTAAAGAAAAACAAAAGAAAAAAAGAGTACCAATGAACAATTTAAAAAATCAACAGAAGACAAGCAGAAAGAACTTCAAAAGGGACACAGACATTCAGGATAGTGATGAAACTACCATGTTAATATAAAAAAAGACCCAAGATTTCCATAGTGCAGCCAAAACCCAATGTACATAGAGAAGTTCAGTTTCACACACCGTCCCTTTTTTGGTTTTTCTTTGTAAATTAAAATGTTTACATTTATGATTTTTTAAAAATTTATAATGAAAAACAGTTAAAGCAAAACAAAAACTTCCAATATTAGAGTATACTAGTTTTAGTACACAAGGTTTCTTCATTTCTTATTTCAAAGAACAGGAAAAAAAAAAAGCTCTACCCATATGTTAGCCAGTCAGTCTGTCAATAAAGACTGAAATAAACCCACAAAATTCTAGGCACTGTACTAGGAGCTAGAGATAAAAGAGAAAAGAAAAGCACAAGACAGTTCATGCTCTCAAAGAGCTCACAATCTAATCATAAACAGAAGATGCAAACAACGACCTACAATCAAGCTCTACACAGGGCAAACAGGACATAAGAAACAGAGTGAAGGTACTAGAAATAAGAGGGACTAGGAAAGGCTTCTAGGAGAAGGTGGGATCTTAGGGGGAACTCAAATGAAGCTGGAGCAGTTAAGAGGCAGAAATGAGGAAGGAAGGCATTCTAGGTATGAGGGACAAATGATTACTCTCAGTGATAATTTATTTTAAAAACAAAACAGACATTTTAAATCATTTCATTTGGTTAAAAACATTCCATTTTTATTAGTTTTCTTCCATTGTTGGAGTGATTAAATCTTCCATTTATTGAATTATCTTACATTCCATAATAAATTTGACCTTTGATTGAATTTCCAGAGGATTTAGGATAGTGGGGAGGGTGTGATTTACAAAACATACCTTTGTCTCCACATCAATCAGACTCACAGCTCTGTCATCAACTTGGAGAATCATATCCTGAGTCCATACTTTGCCCTTGGCATCAAGCAATTTCAACTTTCTTATTCCATCTTCTACTGTTATCATAGCATCTTTCCGATCCAGAACAAAAGTAGTCAGGTGCTGGTGATTAGAATATAAATTAAAAAGATGCCAAATACAACATAAGATTTTCTAAAAGAAATTGATAAATTAAGTACAGTAGAGAAATATATAAAAATAATAGTATAGTTTTGGCTTTCAAATATTTTAATTCTTTTTTTTTTCCTTTTTGGAGGGGGAAAGGCAGGGCAAATGTGGTTAAGAGACTTGCTCAAGGTCACACAGCTAGTTAAGTGTTAAGTGTCTAACGCCGGATTTGAACTCAGGTCTTCCTGACTCCAGCTCCAGTGCTCTACTTACTGTGCCACCTACCTGCCCCTCATATTTTAATTCTTACTAATCTAGAATCTTTTATAATGCTATTTATCAAAGAGTAAACAATACTACCTATTTGTTGGGATAAGTACGTTACATTAGTGATTTAATTAAGGGTAAATGATTCACCCATTATATTTCTAATGCTATACAATAATATACCACACCTTAAAGAGGATTTACCATATCACTATCACATTTGAACCAAACAACAGTTCCTATTTCCTTTTTTGAAGAATAGATAACTTGTCTTCTTTCAAACACACATTTTTGGAGGTTTAGACTTATTATTGCATTGGTCTGGGCAACTGGCAGTTGTGGAACCTTCCTACAACAACGCAGATCAGCAACTTTTCTTAACTCACAGTTTTAAAGAGTTGTCATGGGGCAGAGTCATTTGCCCATATTTATATAGCCATTAGGTGTTAAGATCAGTACTTGAACCCCCATCTTTTTTATTATGCCAGGGCTGCCTCTCTACAATTATTCAAATACCTTCACTACAGTTCAAGTCAATTCAATGACAATAAAAATTCCATTTGATAGCTTCGACATTATAGATTACTATCATCTGGGATATATGAGAAGAGAAGTATCTGCTCTAGTCAGTATCTGTAATAAAAGCTCACTTCTAGTTTTTGAACAGTCATCAGAAGTTACTTGCTGGAAAAGGAAATTCTTCTAGTATTTAAGTTAAGAGCGAGAACCTAAAGATCTAATATTTGAGTTTATGTAGAAAAGAAATAAATAAGCCATATCTCCTTTTAAAACATTTTTGATTATAAACAAGGTGAACCTGAATAGGATTTAATTAGTGACCCTTACCCTCCTCAGAAAAAAATTTGAGAGAGACCACTTAAATTTAGTTTTTGACTAAATAGAACAAGCAGAGATGTCCTGGGAGTCCATCTAAAAAGAAAACAATTACACCTAAAGAAGTGACTATTGGTTCAACTTCAAAAAATATTCTGTAATGCAAAAATATAAAGGTTATGTTGTGCGATATACAGAATGAGGTTGATGGTGATAGCGGATCTATGATTCGCATTCATTCTTCACTGAAATACACTGGACTGACCAATTATTTTCATGTCAAGAAAAGGGATAGTATAGATTGAAGGAAGGAAAACAGCTTACTTCAACACGATATTGAGTTGTATCTGACATGCTGTTGATGCTATCTCTGGCATAATTCTTCCGTTGTTCTGCAAGAAATGAAAAAGACATTATTTATTCACTCCCAGTCTATGGTTCATATCACAAGATCATCTCTAAAACAAGTCTGCTTCACATATAAATACAATAGATGACAAGTCACCATTGTATTTGTGTAGTTGAAGACATGTGTTATTTGCATAAAATCTTGGAGCCACAAAAAATTAATTGTACAGAATAAGACTAAGGGACCCATCACAACTGTTCAGAATTCAACAGGTTAATGATATTTTAAATACCAAAATCATTTAATCTAAATAGGCAGCTATAATTTCATAAAGAGATACAGGCTGGTTTGACATTTCTTCTATATGTTAAAATCATTAGTGAGCTAGGGAAAAAAACTGAAAAAAAGTGTCATATATACTATGTTATGTGAATTAAGCAAACTTATTGTTATTTTTAATAAGCACTATAAAACCTCACTTCCTAATATCCAAAATATGGGTAGGGTTAGAGAGGTTTAAAGTGCGATTAAATTGCTGAATCTCATTAAATAGTCAATATACACACAGACTGTTCAAAAGTCAACTATTTAAGGGTAGTAAAAATAAACTCAGGTAAGAAAATCCAGAAAACAAGAGAAGCGGAAATCATTGTTCTAAGCTACTTAAAAAGCAAATAGGCATCTCTCGTTCTCTGTTACGTAATGCTGCAAAATCAAAAATGTCATTAAATAAATATAAAAGTACTGTGGGACATTTAGTACTAATTACTTGTAAAGAACAAGTGATCTAATGGTTAGTAAATATATTCAATGGCCATATTACTCATATTTAAACTGATTAATTTATCATATTCCTCCTAAATCTTCAAAACATTTTTCCAAATAAAACTACAACATGATAATAGGCAAGAATATAGGAAGAATATCACATCCTTTTATCAATTGATGATGATGATGATGAAGATGGCTAACATTTATATAGCGCCTACTTTGTACCAAGTACTGTACTAAGTGCTTTACAAATTTTATCTCATTTGATCCTCACAACAACCCTGTGAGGTAGGTAGTTATTAACCCCATTTTACAGATGAGGAAACTGAGGCAAAGAGAGATTAAGTGACTTGCCCAGGGTCACACAGCTAAGTAAGTGTCTAGTGCAGCAGCTTGAACTCATGTCTTCCAGACTCCAGGCCCTGGTGCTCTGTGTACCATACACCCACCTAACTGCTTCTAAAATAAGAGACAAGAGACCTTTCTATCTTTTCTTTTTTAGGTAAAATGAGATATTTGCAAAGCATCTTTTAAACCCTAACGTGCTATATAAATGCTAGCTCTGATAATGAGTGATAATAGTAGTAAAAGAAATTGAAAAGATGTGAAGATAAAAGTAAACAAGTATAAAATGATAAAAGTGATTCACATTCAGAGTAGTAATATTTAGAATGAAAAATAAACCTAAGATGTTACTTCATTATTAAGAGCAGATGAAAGGATCAGATTTAGAATGGTTAGGTCAGAGGTCATTGCCGTCAATTCTCTCTCTCTCTACTGATGAGGAACTGAGGCCTAGGGCAAAGAAAGGCCAAATTTGCCCAAGGTCACAGTTATAAGAGGGGTAGCGGCTGAATTTGAATTCAGATCTTTTGACTCCAACTTCAGCTCCAAATAACTATTAGCAACTGACTTAGGCTTTGTAATTGCTTTTTCAAAAACAGAAAAAAAAATTCCTGCAATCTTTGCAAACTACAATGTGCATTTAGGATGAAACAGTGCTTATTATTTAAATTCCACAAATCTGAGGTTTCGTATACAGATATACTAATGCTTGCCTTGAAAATGAATTATTTATTCTATTTTTGCTTTTGCAGCATATCAAATGCTTGTAAGATCAGACACACCACAAAGTTCAGTGTTTGCTACCTTTCTTTTTTTGTTTGGATGATGATCTGAAGAAGTATAATCCATCTTGCCCTGATGAAACAAGGTAATTAAAAAGAAATGCCCATTCAACTTCTAAAATGTATTATTTTCATTCTAAAATGTCATAGTACATTGTACAGTAAGGTCTCACATACTGAATAAACTTAGATTTGTTTTGATTTTAACTTAGATTCCATTGTGAATAACATTTCACAATAAAATTGTATTTTAAGGGAGAAATGTTATAATCCTCTCTTTGAAATACTACTTCATTATCCATGAATTCTTCTGATGAAACAACTACCTGAGGACCAAGTGGGCAGCTATCCTGGGACTAGCACCCTGGTGATGACTAAATCCACTCTAGCTCGTACCCTCCGCAATGTCACCCCAGAATATTCAACCATGATGTTGTCAGGACAAAGAAGCCTCAGGGTGTTCAGCTCATTAAATATGTCATACACATGGGATCACTAAATACAATAAACAGAAGGTCAAGGATAGGTGCATATTTTGTTTTCACAGTTCCCGTCATACTGCAACAATTAATTCTGAACAAGAAAAAATTTAGTTCTTTCTAATTGTTTCTACATGAAAACCAATCTATGCTAATATGCACATGTTTCATAATTTAGTGAAATATATACTTCATAGACAAAATGAAAGATGAACGATTTGAAAATAATCATATAACGATGTTGATGATCCATGGCCCAATATCCCAATTGAAAATTTAATGTGGGCTTTTCCTAGGTTTAACTTTCTTATTCTAGATAAAATGCTAGATTTAAGTCAGGAAGTCCTGAGGTTGCATCTTGCATCCAACACTTAACTGCGTGAACATGGACAAATCACTTAATCCCAAATCTATAAAATAAGGATAAAAATGCCTATAGTACTGATAGCACAAGGTCGCCATCAGACCCAAAGGAGAAAAAATTTGATTTTCAAATGTTAAAATGCTATAGAAATGTCACTTATTTTTGTCATCATTGAAGCCCCTGTTGTTTTATTGTTATTATTTCTGTGATTTATCCACATGGGAAATAGGAAAGCCTCAGACGGCAGGATATAATGACAAAGTTTACCAAAATGGGCAAAAAAAATTTTACCCTATCACATTAATAACCTTTAGAAATAGGTGCTATTTTTCCATTTAATCTGATTTTAGAAACAACTGCAACTTAATCTTAATACACAAAGCATCATTTAAGGAGGTAATCTGAACTCCTAACAGGCTACTGCAAAAAGAAAAAATAAAGGGAGGGGGGCATTTCCCTTTCAGAAGAACTATACACACGGGGGTAAAGTTATAAATATCAATGATGCACCTATTCTGAGAATCTTCCCCAAAAGAATCAGAACAATAGCAAAGTCTCAACAAAAGCTCTTGACACAAAACTCCAGTCCTTGAAGACCCTTTTTACTTTCTCTTATATCTATTAGTCTTCACTGATTCACAAAACACTTGTTTCAGCTGAAATGTCTCTTTCAAATTTTAAGAGTGAAGAGATCAAGGTTAAATGGTTTACTAAAAGACAACTGACTCAACAGAGTCTAAAATGTCCAGATTCCTTGACTTACAATCAGGTTAGCTCTGGGTGAAATGACATGTCTGTAAAATTGCTGCAGCAGAATTAGGAGAAATAGGGCCCTACAGGCTCAGACTGCAGCCTCTGTTTTGCTCTTTTACTTTACATTGCATTGTATATGATGGATACATTTGCCCAACATTAGTTTCTGAGACCGTGTAAATTCTGTGAAATGAAGCACGATTTGAGAACATTAAGAATAAAAGACATTGAATGAATCTAAGGAGGAAATTAGTTGGTTATGAAAAATTACCAATGTACATGTAAATAAAATGCTTTTGAAATATAAATGAGCTAATTTACAAAGCTGGAAAAGAAGATTCTCTCATGGAAATTTGAAGTTACTTTCAAACACACCATTCAACAACAGGAACTTAAGTGGTTTTTTTTTTAAAACTAATTCACAGAATTGGTTGACATTCATTTGCTTTTCCAAATAGTGATGATGTTATATCAACTATAGTAATCTCCAAAAACCCCAAAGCTGCCTGCATAGAGGAATTAATAGTAATGTTATTCATCACCAATTGCCTAGTAGATATTTCAGACTGGATATTGTAGAGACATCAACTCAACCCATCCAAAACTGAAACCCATTATTTCCCCCCCAAAAAACCCCATTTCTCTTCCAAACTTCGCTATTACTATTAAGGGTGCCTATTCTTCCAGTTATTCTGGTTTAAAACTTTGGGGGGCAAACGAAACATTTGACTGCTTTGTAATACTAAAATCATGCATCATTATTTCTCAAGTATTTCACAGGAAATACATATATATGTTTGTGTGTATGTATGTACATAGATAGATATTCATATCTATCTATATATGTATATATCCGCTAATAATCAAACATACAAAATGTGTCTCTAATGAAATTGTGCAAAAAGAGTAGAGGATGTGGTCTTGGTTTTTACAACATAAAGGAGTCTTGTGCATATGAAATGTTAGACACCATAACAATTCAATATTGAGACGGGGTTGGACCTTACTGTGTGTTAAGTATAGGTACCTGCTATAGTGATAGCAGAAAGCCAAAACTAAGAGTAAGATACAGTGAGGTAGAAGAAAAGAAGTAGAAAGTGGAAAATTGACATTTATTTGGAAGAAATTATCTATTAGGGAAAGCCATTTATTTAAGGAGGTACACATAAGAAAATTGTATTTACATATAACGTAAGTCTATTATATATAATGTACATTCATTGTAAATATATGCACATTATGTATTTACAGTATATACTATGTACATATAGAATATACATAGTACATGTGCATATAGATGTGAAAAGGGGAAGATGCCTATCAAATTTCAATTTGGTAGTCTGTTGCACAATACTCATGCCTTCTTCCTGTTCTCCTTTTGGTTACTGACCATTTTATATACTCCCGGTACCTTCATCAGAGGGAAAAGAAAAGAAAAAGGTCAGGTTCTTTCTGTAGTATTTAATTAGTGCTAGGACTTTTTTTTAACCATTTCCCAATAGGACCCCTTCTCCTTATAAAAACTCTATTGCAACTTAAAAGAAGAGTTAAAATTGTTAAGAAAAATGATGTATCCAAAAGATCTGTAGGCCCTTTCCATGTTCAGGAGCCACCATGGGAGCAGCCTCTGCTGCCATGTTAGCAAATTTGTAGTGGATGATCCTACATAATTGCTCCAGCTTCCTCATCAAGCATGACAAACAGGTCTATAGTACTGACCCCAATAACCTCAAGACCCACAATTCATTTCATTGGAATGGGGGAATCCACCAGAATATGGTAGGAATTGAGTCCACAGCAAGGGCATCACAGTGGTTTTGAAATGAAGAGAAAGGTGGAGGAAACATGCCATCTCCTATAAGAGAACCATTATTAACAAAAATGCCTGAGCCACACTCAACTGTATCTAGCACATCATCTGTAAGAACAAGCCCAGCCCACACTGGGCTGGGTCTAAGGTGCTACTGTCATGGAGGTGATGATACTTTCCAAAAAACTAGTCTTATAGGTCAACACAAGAAAAATCAAAGACAATGCTGCATATTGGCACAATTTATTATCAAAATGGAAGACTCTTAACTATATGTGGTTTTCTATTGCAAACCCTAAAATCAGTATACTCACTGAAGACAACATAGAATTAAAATGTAACAGCATTACTTTAATTCTCAAAAAGTACATCTAAAATATTATCAGGAGCTTAAGATGCTGCACAAGAAATTTCATGACACTTTGGTAAACCTGAGTAATATACAGGTGAAAATGGGAAAGCTAACATCAACACCAAGGAAATTCATAACCTTGAAAATTACCACGATGGAAATGTAAACTGTCAAACACTCCTTTTCCATACATGGCCTACAACCTACTTCTATGAAGGAAATGTACAAGATGGAAACACTCCATTGTTGAAGGGCTCACCCATGCTATGAATCAGAATGTCATCCTAAGCTACTTATTTGTGGGGTTGTACTGGGTTGTGCCCTATTTATTTTTGATGAGACATTTAGACACATGTATGGAATAAAACAAATATTTCCATATTATGGTTCAATAAAAAAGATGATTACATATGAACCTGAAAATCTACTATGTACAAATTGGTATTCCTCTCAAATATACAACAAAATTATCATGTAAATTTCTTTCTTTTTTCTTCCCTCCCTCTTACCCCCTGCCCTACTGTATACAATGGTCTTCTTGTTCTGCTCACTTCACTCTTCATTATTTTGTGCAAGTCTTTCCATGTTTTTATAAAACCACTGAGCTCATCACACAGTATTCCAACATAATCATACATTACAACCTGTTCAGCCATTCCCCAAATGATGTGCATCCCTGCAACCTCTAGGCCTTTGCCACCACAAAAACAGCTGCCCCAAATATTTTAGAATGCATGAGTTCTTTTCCTTTTCCACTAATTATCTTTGGCAATATACTAGTAGTGGTATTGATGGATCAAAGGGCATAGGTAGTTTAATATCTCTTTGAGCATAAATTCAGATTGCTCTCCAAAATGGATCAGTTCACAACCAACAATGAATGTGTTCCAATTTTTCCACATCCCATTCAGTATTTGTTACTTTCCCCTTCCGTCATTTTAGCCAATCTGATAGGTATAAAATGATATCTCAAGGTTGTTTTAATTTGCATTACTCTAATCAATAATGATTGATAGTTACATGAAAATACCAGCCCTATGTTGAGAACAGCAGGCTTGGACATAGAAAACATGCTACCTGAAACTGGACATTGAGCATTATGATTTTTCCAAAACCATTTCAGAACTTCTAATAGAAGAATGAACCTCTCTCCTCATAAAAACATGCCAGCTCTGGCTAATATATGCCATTGCTGACTCAAACATTTCCCTCCAGAGTCACAGCTCTACTTCTTTCCTCACTTGAAGAATGATTTGCTTCAATTCCACCTTATGAATCTCTTAACCCTACTCTATTATTATCTTTTTACAAGGCAGGTAGGTAGCATAGTGAATAGAATATCGAGGCAAGAAGACTTCTCTTCTTAAGTTCAAACCCTGCCTCAGACACTTACTAGCTGTGACAGCAGGCAAGCCAATTAACCCTGTTTGCCTCAGTTTCCTCATATATACAAAGAGCTGGAGAAGGAAATATCAAAACACTTCAGTAATTTTTGCCAAGAAAACCCCAAATGAGGCCACAAAGAGTTGGGCAGGACTGAAAAGTGACTCAGCAACAATAAATGATTAACTTTTTATAGCTGATGTTAGACATCCATTCAGTACCTATTATAAAACTATGATCCTCTTTGTTTGACAAAAATTATTAGGAAAACTGGTCATGTATCTGGCAGAAAAGGTTTGGATCAACACTTACACATTTCCATAATAAGTTCCAAATGGATATTCAATCTAACTATAAAAGTAACATTGGTTTTTTTTAAAAAAAATAACAGGTAATCAGGAGAATGTAAGGAGGTACCTTTCACATTTGTAGCTAGGAGTATTCTAAACCAAACAATAGAGGTGTTCATAAAAGATAAAAATAGATTGTTTGAACTGCATAAAATTAAAAAACATTTGCACAAACAAAACCAAGAGAAACTAGATTGGGAAGTTCAATCAAATAACTGAGAATAAAATTTGCTATAGGAAACTGATGTAAAAATATGAGACTAAAAACCATTTCTTAAAAGCTAAGTGATCATAAGATATGAACAAATAACCTTCAGAATTGAGAAATGCAATTAACAAATAAAAATTACAGCATATGACAAGGAGAAATGAAAATGACAACACTGGTTTCATTTCACATTAAATTGGCAAATATGATCAGACAAAAACCAGCCATAGTGAACAAGCCAAGAACACTAATACACTGGCTGGTGGAGCTTTGTACGGGTCCAACCATTCCAATATGTAATTTTCAAGAAAAGTCACTAAATTATTTGAACCCTTGAACCCATTCATCCATCAACTAGCAGGCATATAATAAAATAAGGTCAAAAATGGTTTGACGAGAAAATTCCATTTTACCAATAGCACTTACTGTGGTAGAAACAATTTTGAGAAATTTAAAGAAACCAGAGAAAATCTGTATAAAGTTATTATGGCTGTGGTTTGTCCTTCCTTCTCAAAGAGGTCTATGACATCAGGAAGATGATGCAATGACTTGCAAATGAAAAGATTTAAGTGAGGGAGGGCTGGGCAAAGTCAGCAGCCTCACTTTCTCCTCCAGAGTCATCTGGGCCTAGTGGCCAGATATATAGATCAGGACAACTGGAAATTGTTGGGAGATCTAGGCCTTTTTAAGCTATGGTCTTTCCAAGTTCTCTTTCTTAAAGACCATGCCTTAAACCCAACTCACTCTGATTCTCAGGTCAATAGGTCCCTACCCAAGAACCATTTAATTTTTATAATTTGGGCCCAGATGGATCAGAATGACTGTAAATAGTAATTATTTCTCTTTTGGTCAGAAACCCTGAGGGTCTTCCCCTCCCAGGTTTTGTTTTTTGTTTGTTTGTTTGTTGATTAAAGGGATCATCTCTTGGCTTACTACTTAAACAATTCTAATCACTGAAGGGGCACTACCTCTGTCAAAGTGAGAACTTGGAAAGACCTGTATGAAGTTATATAAAGTAAAGAAAGCAGAATTAAGAGACATGTTTCAGAAAGAATATACTGTATTTCACCACCTAATGGTCACACCCTATTGTCCAAATCGTCCCTCTTTTTGACTGTTCCAGTCCAAAAATTGGTTTGTACCCCTTTCTTCACATGAGCATCATATGACATAATTCAGTTCATCACGCCGCTTAAAAGGTAAACGGAGCAGCAATGTATTCACCAGTGGCATATGGACAGGCCTTTATCTCTCTCACACTGTGAGCTGGGAGCCTAAAATTCTTAGAGCATGCTCATTGTCAGTATATTTCCAAAAGTTGACTTGCATGGTTTGTTTAGAGTGCTGCAATACTAAGAGTATTGTCGTTCAACCCATTGAAGAGCTGTAGGTGCAAGGGGAAGAGGTGGATAGTCCAAGCTGCCATGAGTGTTACACGAGATGGTAAGACTTGTATCTCCCCAATTTTAACATATATTCATAAGTATCCCATGCATCCTAATTTTGTACTAATTTTGCACAGCTTAGAAAAAAATTGTTTTTAAGTAATACCAGCATAATTTTTTTTTAAAAGAAACATCACATAATGGTCACCCACCTTTTGCAAAACAAAAAAGGTCATAAAATCTGCTATGATTATGAGGTGAACTATGGTATTAAAGGCAATAAAAATTTGTATTTTTCAGTTTTGCTGAATTCTACATGTTCATTATATCATATGGCACAATGGAATTTTAATACACAAATATCACATATTTTGCTCAGCTATTCCCTAATCATTTGGTAACCAAATTTGTTTCCAGCTTTTCACTACTACAAAAAGTATTGCTATTTTGGTATATGTAGGACCTTTCCATCTATCTTTGGACTCCTTCGGTTATATATCATACATTGGGTCAATCTATATGCTGGGCAAAAGGGTATGAACATTTTAATCACTTTTCTATCATAATTCTAAACTATTTTCCAAAATGAATGGATCAGTTTACAGTTTAATCAATAGTGTTTTAATGTGGCTATCTTCCTACAGTCCCCCCAATATTTACTATTTTCATCTTTAATCATCTTTGCTAATTTATGGATATAAGGTAGAATCTCAGAGTTGTTTAAATATTCATTTATTTAATAATTATTTTAAGGATTTTTCCCATGTGATTGTCAACAGTTTACATGTTTTCTTTTGAAAATCATCCATTCATATCCTATGAATAATATCTATTTTAAAATGGCTGCTTATCAATTTCCTACATATAATGGATGGAACAGCTAGGTGGCACAGTGGACAGAGCAATGGACTTGGAATCAGAAAAACTCATCTTTCTGAGTTCAAATCTGGCCTCAGACATTTACTAGCCATGTGACCCTGGACAAATCACTTAATCCTGTTTGCCTCAGTTTCCTCATCTGTAAAATGGAGAAGGAAATGGCAAACCACTACAGTATCTTTGCCAAGGAAACACTAAACAGGGTCACAAAGAGTTAGACATGACTGAAATGACTCAACAACACATATAATGAATGTTAGACTTTTATTAGAGATATATCATGCAAATATTTTTCTCTTTATGAGTGTCTCTTCCAAGAAGAGAAGTCCTAACTGCATGTGTTTAACTTGTACAAAATCCTTTAAATTTTATGTAGCCAAAAACATCTATGCTTAATTTGTACAATTATTTCTATCTCTTGTTTGGTTAAGAATTCTCAACTTATTAAGAGTTGTGAACAGTCATTTCTTCCATCCTCCTTTAATTTTTTCAGTAATGTGATGACTCTTTACATTTAGGATAAGTATCCATTTTGGCTTTATAGTAATTTATGCTATAAGTTGCTGGTCCAAACCTATTTTCTGCCAAAGTACTTTGCATTTTTCCCAGCAGAACTTCTCACATATAGAGTGTTTTCTGCAGCAGAACTTATAAAATAGGGATTACTTTCCCTAATATTTGACTTCTTAGAATAACTGAATATGGGGCTACTCTGGGCAATTATTTTCCTGGATCTTGGATTTCTAATATGTTTCACATTTAAATTTTCTTTAAAAAAATGCCATAGTTGGGGCAGAGTTAAGATGGCGGCATAGAAGCAGGAGAATCATTTTTCTGAAAGTCACTTCTCCAGCAACTTCAGCTATGTACAACATAATTGGGAGTCTAAGAAGAAAAAAAAAATTGAGATTTGTAATTAAAATAGATGCCACAAAGCTCATGTGCTTCAATCAAAGGATATCTCCTTGATCACTAACTCAGAGATAATATTTGCTTTTGTTTTTTATACAATTTCATGCAAAATTCATTATTTGGTTTTTTGACAACAGCAGAGCAATTTTAAAAACTAGGGAATATGGGAAATGGTGCTGCTAAAAACAGACACACAGATTTTAAGGAAGAAGGCACAATGACTATAATAATAGACACAGTAAAAAAAAAATCATAGCACTTAGGGGCCATTGAGTTTGAGGGCCAGTAGTCCCATAAACTTCAGTAGCTCTTGAGCCATCACAGTATTACTGGGACTATACCTTAGGAAGGTACATTCAAGTATCTTCATTGTACTCTGTACCTTCTTTTTATGATGTATCACATCCGATCTTATACTAGTCATATAAGCACTCATCATTTCCCCTATTAAATTAAAAATTCTCTTAGGACAGGAGCTGTGACTGTCTTTATAATTATATACCCTGGGGCACCTATAAAAAAGTACATTTCATTTAATATATGCTTAACGTATATTTAATTAAATTTCTATTCATCAAGATAGCCTTAAGTCATCAAGAAAAGGTTATGTTTAGTATGTTCTATCTAAGAAGGTAGACAGCTGTTTAAAGGATTTTAGAAGTATTTCTACTAGATTTGATTAATATTTTAAAAGTTTTAGTTTTTCAGTTATACTGGAAGTTCTTTTATATGACAATTGCCAGTGGTGCTAGATAAATGAGGTATTACTACATTAAGACATGTTATGTCCAACAAATAAATTACACTTAGGCTAGATATGAAACACTCTGGGCTGTAAAACTGCCTGTTTCAGACTCAGATGCTATTTGACTAGAAAGCACCATTTAGAAAGAGGAATTAATGTAACATCTACTGGAATAGTCTCTCTCTTTGAAGGTTCTGCTTTAATGACCAAAAAAAATGGTAAGAAAAGGAGGTAAAAATTTATGGAAAATGCACGTATTACAAATATATAAATTAAATTACAACTTCACTTTGCTACAGTTATGTTCACAAGGAAAAGGTACGGTAGGTGTGGGAAATCCAATGAGAATATGAAAAACAAGATTCACAGCTTTACTAAGAATTTATTTTGAATTTTAATCTGGTTGTAAATTTGCAGAATATTCTACTACTTGGAAAGAAAAAAAAGAATTCTTTAGAATAGAAGCAATACTAGAACTCCGAACACCAGCCTTTAGCTAAAGAGCTAAATGAAAATCATCTGAAGAGAATGATAGGGAATTGCTCCATATGCTCTCTTTTATTATGATTTTGGTCACTGCCTTAGCTGAAGCCCTTATCAACTGTCCCTGACACTAAATTGTCTTAACTGATCTATCTGACCCCATTCCAATCTTTCCTGGCACAGCTGCCAAACTGATTTTTTTCTTAGGCATATATTTGACCACATCACTCCCCTACTCAATCAATTCTGCTGGCTCCCTACTGCATCTAGGATAAAATACAAACAGCTCTCTTGGGCTTTTAAAATGTTATCGGTGGAGATAACATATAGACAGTACTTTGCAAACTTTAAAGCAGCATTATTATTTGAAACCCTTTACAACCTGACTCCAACCTATCTTTCTAGATTCATTGGACATTACTCTCCCTTCTAAACTTTATGATCCAGTCAAATGCTTTCTCTCCTTCCTCACACACAACACTCTCCAATATCTTGCATATCTATGCCTTTGCATTGGTCTTTCCATGAGCCTAGAATGCACTCACTCCTCACCTCAATTTCACTGCTACTATTTCAAGAATAAGAGTGTCTAACACACAGTAGGCACTTAATGAATACTTTTTGATTGACTGAATAACGCTTCTCCACTGTCTAGCTATTAGGGACAATAAAGTGTTAACCTTCTCCCAAATAAAAACAAAATGAAATAAAACATCCCCACTCCCACCACCCACCTCCATTTTTGAGAAGAGCAGAAGTGTAAAAATAAAGGGGAAAAGCATTTAAAGAGGGACAAGAGCATCTTCAATAGTGAGTGGACCTGAGGTGAAAGAATCTCACACAGAAGAGAAGGCAAATAACAGATACTTTATTAAGAAACAAGAAGGAGGCTCTTTCTGAAGAGGAGTATTTTACCCTCCAAGAGGGAACAGCTGCCCATACCACTAAGGAACGCTGATGTGAATTCAAAGGTGCTGAAAGATGAGAGATCATCTGGCACAGGTCCAGAGGAGAAGAGGAAATGGTGGTTGGTCCTGAGTCCCTTCTTCATTACCCCAATAACAACAAAGGAGAGATCTGCTGCTTTACTGGAACATGTACCCAAGACAAGACAAAAAAACCTATCAAGATTTGTCAAGAAGGTATGACTTACTTCTTGTGATCTGTGTAAGAACAAATGATATTCAATCAGAAGAAAACTAGAACGTGTCCTGCTAAAGATAAGGAAGTCTAGTGGAAGAAACTAAAGATATCAGAGAAAAGGTCATTATTTTCATGCTTGCTACTCACTGAAGTAAGTGAAAGGTTTCAACAGATTTGAGACAGATTTGCAAAATGAATATTCATTTAATAAAATAGAATGAGATGTGTATTTCAGGACCACTGCTTAAAAACTTGAATTGCAAACTTCCAACCAGAAATGGAATATACCTAATGAGGGTTAGTAAAAATGCACTTGCTTTGAGTCTTACAAATCAAATCAAAAGAGCTTTAAAATGAAAAAGAGGGAAGGAGAAAACTGTCTATATATCTATCCGCACTATCAGATTCCATACGTAGCAAATGCATTGGAAAAGGAATCACAGTAGAGAAAAAAAAAGTTCACAAAATTTAAGAAAGTAGCCAGCATTAAACCCATTGTTTCATAAGTCTTTACACAAATGTGCAAAGTATACTTAAAAAGTAAGATGAACTAGAGATTTTAACAAAAGAGGAGTTTGGTTTTACTGACATGACTGATATTTGGTGGAAGGAGACCCATGACTAGAAAATGACCCTGCTAGGATATATCTTAATGAAAAGAAGCAAAATAGGTAAAACAACATATGCTTTTGAGTAAATCCAGGCACCAGATGAGAAAGCATATAATGGAAAATATTCAGGTGAAGATCAATGAAGGTAGAACAAAATAGATATTCTCAGCGAGTATATAATAGAACACCTGCAGCTTCCTAACGTAGTGTGGGTAATTTCAGTTCTCCACAGATCTGCTGATGTTCTCCCAGCAGCTAATAATTTCCTGACTTGCCCTGACAAAAATGTCATACTTCATTCAAAAGGTGAAGGAAGCAAAAAGGTGAAATGTTGTTCTGGATCTGACATTCACTAACAAGGAGGATTTGGCTGCTGGTGTAGAAATGATGGGAACCTTAGATGAAGGTTCATCACTTGATCTTAGAGTTTGTGACAGAAAAAGAGAAGAAAGCTAGAAATAGTTTGCCAGGCACATTGCAAAGAATTTGGAGAAAGGCTATTGTAGACTGAAATTCTACTGGGGAAGTCAGCCCAAGAGAGATAAGAAACTTTCAACAGTGAAATTAATGAAGAACACAAAATAAACAAAAAAAATTGAAGAGGAACAACAAGAGTGAAGGTTTAAAAAAAATATTAAGCATATTGGGAAAAAGAAGAGGATCAACAAAAGAAGACCAAAGCTCAGGATGGATAGGATAACGACTACCAGTGACAGAGAGAAAAAACAAATCCCGTCAATTATTATTTTACTTTGTTTCCTCTGCCAAGGAAAATACTCTTTGTATTTGAAAGGATAGAACAAAAAAAAAATCCAAGAGGGAAATAATGCCCCCAAGTAAGCAGACTATAAGAGAGTATCTAATTCCCTTTGATGAATGAATTAATGAAAAAGCATTTATTAAGAGCCTACCTCCTTTTCAAATGACTTAGTTCCTGGATAAATTTTACACCATTTGTTTTGTTTTGGCATAAAGTCAATATTGGTAATATGCTGAGGCTCACTTTGAGTAGGTGCCTAACGTCTTTTGAAATTCAGTTTGAATTTGGGCTTGGTGAAAGTGAGTAGGTTGGCGTATTTTTCACAAGTATGTAAACAAAATAAGACACTGAAGAGAAAGTCTGGCACAGTGCAAAGTGGTAGGAATACAAACAGAAAAGTAAGATAACTTTTGTACTCAAGGAACTCACATCCTAACTAAAAAAATAAACTCAAAATGATCAAATGAATCAACTCCAGGATAAGGAGAAAGCCTGGTGGTCCTTATGGTGCAGGGACATAGTAGATGCCCAAGGATCTCTAGGGTGTGTTGGCAGGTCAGATGATCCAGATGAAAAACGTCCTAAGGAAGCAATGTCTAACTCAAAAGAAGCAGGGGACATTAAACTATACATAAGAATTCTTATGAGTCACATATTGACTTAGAAAACTACTGTCAAAAAAACCCCAACAACCTACTGTCTGTGTTTTGTTGTGTTTTTTTTTAATTTGTTAAATATTTCCCAATTATACTTTAATCTGGTTCCAGCCCACTTGAGAGTATTGTAGGCTGAACGTGGCCTGTAGGCCTCATGTTTAACACTTCTGCCAGTGGGTATTAAAGTAAAAAGCAGATGTGACTGCTGAGCCATGGTCAGAAATCTCTTGAAAGCTTGTAGAAAATGCGTGTATCGAAAAAATTGGAAAAGGATAAATACTGTCCCCATCGTCAAAAAAGGGAAGAAAACGGAACTTGTAACCTACAGACTTATAAGTTTGACTTTGATTGCTAGAAACATTTTAGAATATATAAATAAGTTAATAGCTAATGAATGTCTAGAAAAAGAGGCAATTTTACTGATAAACTCTTTTACATCTCTGAGCCCAATGCAGAGTGTGGTTTGAAATCACCCTTTCTTTCCCAACCCTGTTTATGCATTTGTTCCATCTTCACCCCCAGTTAGTTAAATCATCATTTACTTATCAGTCCTTTCCTTCTTCCAGATACTCTACCTCAATTTGTTGTCTTTTGTGAGATTCTGCCTCCACAGTATGGCCTTCATTCTTTCAACAATTCTTACAAAGTGAGACTTTAAGGTAACATAACAACGGAAACTAGATATGGTGCAGTGGATACAGTACCAGGCCTGGAGTCAGAAATACCTGAGTTCAAATCTGACCCCAGGCACTTACCAGCTGTGTGACCCTGGGCAAGTCATTTAACCCTGCTTGCCTCAGTTTCCTCATCTATAAAATGAGCTGGAGAAGGAAATGGCAAACCACTTACCAAAAAACAAACAAACCAAAAAAGGGGTCACAAAGAGTCGGACATGACTGCAAATGACTATACAACAATTAGCCCTCATAGCATGTAAACATTAGATCATCCTTTCCTTGACTCATTCTGTACCTTAACTTCCACCTATTTTTATTTTTTAACATTTGTCCGTTCACTTTGCTAATGATCCACAAGAGGATAATTTGCTAGTCAAAAAGCACTGCCCAGCTCTTCAGCCTCACAAGCCCATGCAGGAAAAATGAAAGTCTGATATTACTTCAGACTCACATTTTTCTCCTGAAGAAATGTACTCAAATTTACAGGATAGAAAATGGAGAGGAATAAGCCAATTTTCCTTGATTTTCATTATCGCATATTCCAGCAATTTTCTTTTATTTCTCATTCTCATTTATTAATATTATGTGATTCAAATTGGTATTCTGATATTTGAATTGCATTGTATAAGAGTTTCTCTTTGATGCCAAAGCTCTGGAATTTGGCAACTCTACTTCTGGTTCAGTGAAACCTATATTTACTCTCTGTTGGGGTAACATGTTAATCTGAATTTTGCCCTGCATTTCTAATATTTCAAAGCAATTTTTCTGAATGAATTTCTGGATTGATATTCAAATTCTTCCCCTGCCCCCCCTTTTTTTCTTCTAGGAAATAAAAAAAAATTGTCAAATTGTCTTGCCAAACTTTGTCCTCTAGGTTAATTGCATTAGTTTATAGAAAGCAAGTCTTTTTCCAGGTCTGCTTTTTAAAAATTTTATTCTGTTCCTTGATGTTCCATTTCAATATTTGTGTATTCCATTTGGGTCATTCTATTCTATGAAGAATACCCAGCTTTATTAGGCATTTTAGCCAACTATTCCAAGCTTTTAAGTCTCTTCTTTCTTTTTTAACTTTCAGTACTTTTAGGTTCATCTTTATATATATATATCACAACAAACTTTCTAACTCATATTATGTTTTTCAACCACCATGAGGTTCTTTTGATAAGTTCATTCTCTATTCTGGACATATAGTTGATAGTTATTTTTGAGTTTTGTAATTTTCTTCCCAAAATTTTTACTCATTTTTTTTTTTTTTACTCTCACATTTATTTATTGCTATCAGGGTCTCTCTTTTTTTCTTAACCATTTCATCAGTTTCTATGTCAGTTTTCCTGGCAAATTTCCCCTCTCCTGTTTATTGTTCTTTTACTCACTATGGCACATCTGTTACTGTTTTGAAGAGATGATGTGGAGATGAGCAAATGGGCTTAGTCATAATCACTGAGCCATCTTGCCAGAATGCCCTATTATGGCATCCCCACCCTGGTCTAAAACATACAAGGCAGATACTACCTCCTCCAGCATTCACTGGTTCTTTCTCACAAAAATTATGATCTTAAATTGTTTGCACTTCTCCAGTGCACTTCCTTTAATAGATTTGTGGTCTCGTATTTGTTTTATTTAAGCTAATGTCAAAATAGTTTATATTAATTCCACGTATACACAGGCATATTTATATACGAAGAACGTCAGTGGTGTTGAAAGAGGTCTGTGGGTAATGTGAGTGGTCAATATGGGATCCCACGTAGACATGATTAATATGTGACTGTATACACAGATCAGTGTGTTTTCAATTAAGAAAATACAAACTTTCCTTACTTTCAAATATGAAAAATAAAGTCTCAGAGGAATCTATGATTGAAGCATAGAATTTTAAAGGGATAAAGCATTTCCCTATTCTTATCTAACTAATAACCTATTCTATTACAAAACAGGCAAAAACTACAAAGCAACCCTTAAATAGAATTATTTAGGAAATAGTATTTGAATTTTCTCCTTAAAACAAATATAAGTTTACAGAATAATTAGTCAATCAAGAGCCACTTGAGGCAAATTCCCCATTATACCATATCTAAAAAATGAATGTTCAGCCTCTTCTTTTAAAGGAGGGGGAACCAACCACTTTTCATCACAACCAGTTTCACTTTTGGAGGCCCCTAATTTTACGACATCCAATCTAAATTTGCATTTTTACAACTTTATCCCATTATTCCCGGCCCAGGCTTTTAGGTGCAAACAGAATACATCTAATCTTTCTTTTTGACATGAAAGCCTTTCAATTCCTACACAAAGCTAAAATGTCCCTCCAGCCATCCTAATCCTCTTCCTATCCAGGGAAAATTACCAATTTTTCAACCGATTCTCACATGATGTGAATTGAAGTCCCTTCAGCACCCTGCTTTCTCTGTTCTGGACACTTTCCATCTTATTAAACATCTTTCTTATACTATGGTACCGTAAACTAAACAGAGTTCTCTAAAGGTGATCTATCCAGGGCAGAATACAGTGTACTTATTATAATTTTTTTTGTAGTATCTCATTAAGACAGCTGGGGGCTGCATCAATATACTTACAATTTTTTAAAGTTATTCCTTCCATTACATTGTTGAGGGAACCTAGCTTGAAGATAGATGGATAAAATCTAAAACCAAAGCTTCCATCAATGTCTACTTTTTAAAAGTGTAGACATCAAATGCTAAATTAGGAGAAGTCAATGTTAAATTTGTTCATGAGAGGTATTATGTCCAGTTTATTGAAACATACGATGAATCATAAAGGCCATAAAGTAACTACACAATAGGAATAAAGGCCAAGAGTTTTAATGTAATTAATTCTTACCAGAACATTATATTTTAAAACTATTGAATTTTAAAACTATTGCTTTACTAGAAATCTTGATCCCTTTTGACACATTACACTTTTCAGAGATGTCTGAGATTGCTCTGCAAATGATTCCATGATATTTGTCTGAATACAAGGCCGTACCTTAAAAAACTTGAGTGCAGCTTACAAGCAATGTTATCTTTCAAATCTGTAATTTTATATGTACTTTTTCAAAGAAATCTCACTTCAGAGTCAGAGTCTGTATTTGGACCAGTGTGTTATTCCTCAGTTCTCAAAAGCAACAACAACAAAAAGACCTGGCAGAACTGAAGCACTGACTGTGTATGATGCCAAGAAGGAAGCATGCTTCAAAATACCACAGGGAAGGACCTTGCCATTTTTTGTGGCTGCCGTCCAGAGCCATCCACATTAAAAACACTCAGGAGTCATGACAAAGAGACCTTGTTAACTGCCAAATTGCAATCAACTTGACTGGATCTCAGCCTATAAGGCAGTTCCACATAAGCAAAACCCAAGAGGATACTTCACAGGAAGTATCCTCTATACTTCATAATGTATGCTAGTAACAAAGAAGCTGTTGCTTAGTTTTCTTAAAGAAAAGTGTTTAATATAGCCTTTAAAAATATATAGCACTATTAAAAATTCAGATTAAATAGCATAAGATTGAGACACAAAACATATTGAAGAAAATAAATGTCTAAACAAGAATTTAAAATTCATGTCTTAAAAATCATCCACAAATAGAAGTACTATATCAAATAAATGAGTCATACCATATAGAGCCTTTGCACTTGTTTTGGAGTTATGATCTCTGTCCATCTGGGGAAACGTGGGTGACCCATAACCACTGTAATAAAACAAAGACACCATGTTAGGTTAAAGTCCAGAGCTAGTAATAAAATTCTAGAATCCTTCAAAAAAGAATTCCAAAATTATTTTGTATTTTCAATAGAAAACAGAAGCCTTATGCTAGGCTACTTACAATGAGCAATATATTTTTTTTCTCATAACTTTGATCATTTGCATAGTCAAAGAAACTTAACATACATCAAAACTGATCTGAATTATAATTAGATGCAGTCCCCAAGTTCCAGTCAAAAGAGTGGAAAATTTTTTATATAATTTTACTTATAGAGAAGTTTTTCATAGTCAGTGATATGATCTATTGATCCAGTTACAAGCTGTCAATTATAAATGCTCTACTGAATGGATGAATATTTTCAGATATGTGAAAAGACTTGAGTTGACTTCCACCTATCAAGAACATCCACTCTTCCAAGGATTTATAGGTGTGAGTGACCTCCATGACTTGGTTTATGAGAGAAAATCAAAGGACCATTTTATTAATTATTTGCTAGCCATAATTAATAAAATTGATTATGAATTACCCAGAATTTAAGTCTCTCAAACTTTTTTGATGTCACACTAATAGAATGCCAATGGAAACTTAGTCTCAGTTAAAAAAATTTCTTACCGATTAGAACCAAAAGATAAAAGACTTGCTTATCAAATTTGCACATGCAAAACAAACCTTGAAGAGATTGGAACATGTTGGATAGCAGAATTGGGATCCAAAATATTGAGAAAGATAAGTCCAATAAATACATTTTTTAAATTTCAATTTTGAAATTTCATCAGTATGGATAACTCCGATGCAATCTAAATCCTTTCACTGAGCAGTCTGTCTTAAAATGATTTTATTTGGCTGAAAAAAAAATGTATCAATTGGTAGACAATCTTCTGGTAATGAGCCTTTTTTAAATGAGGATATTCACAGACCATCACTGGCCCATGTTATAAATCTTTCCAGCATCAGACCACAATCTTAGAGCTTGGTGTCTGCTGGTGTATTCTTCAAGGAACAGGGTCACCCTCATATCATAATGACGCTAGGGCTTATGAACTTAGTTTTTAAATAATTTTTTTTTTGAGATTTGTATTTTGTGATTAGAGCACTGGTCCTGGAGTCAGGAGGACCTGAGTTCAAATCCAGCCTCAGACACTTAACATTTACTAGCCATGTGACCTTGGGTAAGTCACTTAACCCCAACTGCCCTGCCCTCCTCCCTCCAAAAAGCCCAAAAAAAACTGTATTTCAATGCAAATTGGCTTCCCCTGTGATGATATGTATTTCATTTAAAGCATAGAAAAACACATGACTAAAAAGGTTGATATCAACCAAAAAAAGTTTAAGAACCTCTGCATTAGATGATATCTTAGTAGAGGAAGAAGAAATTTAGTATTTTTAAAACCTCAGTATGGGGGTTTTAAAAATCTACTTCATGAGTATCAAATGAGGAAGATGTAAAAAAATAAAAAAAAAAAACCAGTTCACATCAAAATGGATTTCATTGGACCACAGACTCAAAAGTTTCGAGTAGGGGTGGCTAGGTGGTACAGTGAATAGGGCAACAGCCCTGGAGTCCGGAGGACCTGAGTTCAAATCCAGCCTCGGACACTTAACCCTTACTAGCTGTGTGACCTTGGGCAAGTTACTTAACCTCAGCTGCCCTCCAAAAAGCCAAAAAAAAAAAGTTTCAAGTGATTGTCATGGTGGTAAAAAAAAAATACTACTGAGCTCTTAGGCTACATTCAGACAAGCACAGTTTCTAGAATAGGAAAGCTATATAGTCTTACTATACTCTGTACTTCTGTACTGCTGACACCATATTTAAAGTACTATGGTTAGTTCTGGTAAATTTATTTTACCAAAGCTACAGATATGTACGTCCAGAGGTGGTTGCTCAAAATAGCATGGGAATTCTAATGTGAAGATCATTTGAAATAAATAGGGAGGTTTAAGCCTTGAGAAAAGAAGATTTACTGGGTATAAGCCTGTATTCTTCAAGAATGAGAAGAATCATCACATGGAAGACAGACATTCTCTCTGGTCCCCTAAAAATGGGGCACTGATGAAGACACAAGAGTGAGATTTTAGTTTGATAGGAAGAAAAACTTTCTAAAGGGTTAAGTTCTATAGACGTATAATGGACTGACTTGGGAAACAATGAGCTCCCTACTAAAGTATCAAACATGTATTAAGCACCCGTTAACTTGCCAAGCACACTGCTAGGTGCTATGGGTACAAATACGAAGAATGAAGTCATTTCTGTCTTCAAAAAGCTTACATTCTAACTGAAAGTCAATATACAAAAGTATATTCAGAATATAGAATATTTATATAGAATGCATTTTAAAAATATACAAAATATACAGAATGTACAGAACATAGAAATTTAAATATAATATATAGAATATAAGTAGAAAGACAATACACTATATATAGCATATATAGGATAAAAAGACAATATGATATATAAAGACTATAAAGCACGTGTGTGTGCATATACAATATGTATATATGTGTATGTATATATGTACATACACATATATACATATTGTTGCTGTTTAATTGTTTCAGTTATGTCCAATTCTTTATAATCCCATTTGGGGTTTTCTTGGCAGCTGTTCAATTGGCCATTTTATTCTTCAGCTCATTTTACAGATGAGGAAACTGAGGCAAACAGGGTTAAGTGACTTGCCCAGGGTCACACAGTAAGTGTCTGAGGTCAGATTTGAACATAGGAAGATGAGTTTTCCTGGCCCTCTATCCACTGTACCACTGTGTCACTTAATGTTTTCTCTTGCTTGCTCTCTCTCTTTCTCTCTCTGTCTCTAGCCAAACTGGCATTCTCTCTGTTCCTCATGCCTGGCATTTGATCTCCTGTCTCCCTTTCTTTGCATTAGCTGTACCCCATGCCTGAAATGACTCTCACTTCATGCCTGTTTCATAGAATCCCACATTCTTTCAAGATGTGGCTCCAACATCTCCTTTCATTATTCTCATAATTGCAGTGCCCTCACTCCCAAGCTTGTGTTTATTGTCTTTATACTTATTCTGTATATACCTATATATGTACTTAATACCTACCCTGTTGGAATATGAACTCCTTGCAAGCAAGGGTTGTATTTATACCTCCAATGGCTAGCACAAAGTAAAAGGAGCTTAATAAATACTTCTTGATTAACTGTTATTCACTGACTTACTTGGGCATCTTACCATGACTAGATGCTGTAAAGTTTTAAAGATAATATACACTAAAAGTGAACGGGAATATGTATTGCTGAGATACTTGATAAGGAAAATAATTTAACTCTGCATCTGAAAATATGAAATGATATACATGACAAACCCTTTTTCCAAAGATTAATTTATCTTTTCAACTTACTTCACTTGAGAAGGGTAACTTCCAAAGCCACTGGGATGGTTGGAAATATGTCCATTCATCCTGGCCTTCACTCCCTCACGATTATATTCTGTTAAAAAAAGAAAGATAAGAATTCAATATATTTAAGAGAGGTAGATAGAGACAAAAAGAGAGATCTGCACACTTTAATTCAAAGCAAACTGACATAACCATGCTGAAAATTTCCAAAGGAAATGTTCAAAATATCAAAATCCATTAAACCAGTAAGAAACAAACTAGTCTTGAATCTCAAAGTACATAAGCATACTTTATCCTAGACAAAATGTTATTTTTATGGTCTTAAGAAATACTCATTTTAAAAATCAAAAGAAGCTACTTAATTTCAGGAGTTATTTTAAACTCTTTTTTATCTAGCATTTTTACACACACCTCTGAAATAAAACTGCCCCCCACCACTACAGGAAAAAATTCCTTGGAACAATATGCATAGTCAAGCAAAACAAAGCTCCGTGTTGGTCATGTCCAAAAATGTGTGTCTCACTCTGCATATTTAATCCATCATCTCTCTATTAGGAGGTGAGTAGTATTCTTCATCATCAGTCCTTTGTGGAATCATGATCAATCATTATATAGATCAGAGTTTTTAAGTCTTTCACAATTGCTCATTTTAACAGTGTTGGCGTTAATACTATAAATTATTCTCCTGATTCTGCTCATTTCACTCATTATCAGTTCATATAAGTTTTTCTAGGTTTCTCTAAAAGTGTCTCTTCATTTCATCCAGTACAATAGCACTCCATTATATTCAACTGCCATAACTCGTTCAAGCCATTCGCCAACTGACAAGCAACTTCAGTTTCCAGCTCTTTGTCGCTACAAAAAATGCTGCTACAAATATTTTGTACATGTAGGGCATGTTCCTATTTTAAAAATAAATCTCTTTAGTGAATAGGCATAATAATAATACTGCTGGCATGTAATTTAATAACTTTTGGGGTATAGTTCCAGATTGATTTCCAGAATGACTGGAACAATTCATAACGCCAGCAATGGTTACTCAAAGTTAGTTTTCCCATAGATCATCTAAAATTTGTCATCTTCCTTATCAACTTTTGACAGTCTAATAGATATGAGTTAGGCCCACAATGTTGCTTTAGTTTGCATAATGTGCATATTAGTGATTTGAGGCTTTTTTTAAGTGTGGCTATACATAGTTTGGCTTTCTTCCCTTTAAGAATGCCTTTGACCATTTATCAATTAAGGAATAGTTCTTATTATAAATACTTCCTCATGAATATGCTGTCATAATGCTTCATGTCTGGGTTACTCCAAGGTTCCCCAGTTGACCTTTCTTCCATATCAAGTCTACCCTTCAAATTGCTATAAAACTACCTTCCCTCCTACTCAAAAGTTTAATTACTATTCTCTCCTGATGATTCCCAAATCTACCTATCCTTCCCCAAACTCTCCCTTGAACTCCAATCTCGCACCTCCAACTTCCTTTCAGATATCTTAATTTGGATGTCCAGTAGTCATTGTAAAATTCAATATGTCAAAAATAGAACTCATTATCTTTCCTTTCTAAACCCTCCCTCCCCTCCTCCTACCTTCCCACTTACTGTAGAGGGCAACACAAATCCTCCCAGTCCCTCAGGCTCACAATCTAGGAATCATCCTGGACTCCTCCTTATCTCTCACCTCTCATATCCAATCTGTCCACAAGGTCTGTTGACTTCACCATTACGAAATCTTTAGCATAAAGCTCCTGTCCTCTGACACTGCCACAACTCTAATGCAAGCCTCATCACCTCCTAGATTACTGCAATAGCCTGCTGGTGGGTCTGCCTGACTTAAGGTTTTCCCAACTCCAACCCATCCTCCATTCAACCATTAAGTTGATTTTCCTAAAGTGCAGGTTCAACCATGTCACTCCCCTCTGGAGGCTCTTATCATCTCTAGAATCAAATAGAAAAATGCTCTGTTTGTCATTCAAAGTTCTTCATAACCTAGAGCCCTCCTACCTTTCCAGTCATTTAATACCTTAGTCTCCAACACATACTCTTCCATCCAGAGACACTGAGCTTTTGGCTGTTCCATGAAAAACAAACTTCATCTCTTGGCTCTGAGAATTTTCTCTAGCTATCTCCAATGTCTGGAATGTTCTTCCTCCTCTGCTCTGACCACTGACCAGCCTGACTTCCTTCAAGTCAAAATTAAAATCCTACTTTCTACAGGAAGTCTTCTCCAATCCCTCTTAATTCTAATGCCTTCTCTCCATTAATTATTTCCTGTTTATCTTGTATATAATTTCCTTTGTATATATTTATTTGCATGTTGTCTCTTCAATTAGACTGTAAACTCCCAGAGGGTAGGGACTGTCTTTTGTCTCTTTTTGCACCCTCAGCATTTAGCACAGTGACTGGCATATGGTAGGCCCTTAATAAATGTTTTTGATTGATTGAAAAATCTTCAATGGCTCCACATTAACTACAGCACCAAATTTATACTCCCATGTCTGACTGAGCACCACACCCTCTGTACAACCTGGTCCTACCATATATAATAAATGCGACAATGACCCCAATGCTCTGGTTATACTTAATTGTTTAGTTCAGGACTTCTGTTCATGGGGTTTCCTTTGCCTACAATGCTCCTTTTCCTACTAAAATTGTTATTCACCCTTTGAGGTCAAGCTTAAGTCTTAACTCTTCCAGAGTTTTTTCTAATACTGAAGTGTCATGGAATGACTGGAATTGGAGTGAAAAGACCTCAGTTATGGGTCCCTGCTTTATTATTTATTATTTGCATTGATACTGGTCAAGTTACAGTTTCCTCATTTATGCCAGGTAACCACAGAGATTCCCTCCTACTTCTAAAATCCTATAATCAATCTCCCTCTTGGATTCCAGAATCTAACTGGATATAGGAGTATACAGTTATACCTTCCACATCATGAGGATTAGGGATGTGCTCCCCCTATTTGGAAAAATATTTTGGCCTTTCCTTCAAATCACATTAGAAGACTGAATTATTATTGTATTAAAATATAAAATATGGTGATATTATACAATACTGTATATATATTTAATGAATTTCTGAGTTTCTAAAATTTTCTGTGTCATCTGTTAGCCTTTGAGTGTCATACACAGCTTCCACAAGACTCCCAAATAATTCCCATTTAATTTCTTCTACCAACCTATCAAAACTGCGAAGGGAAAATTGTGATGAGGAAAGGATAACTATACTTGCAATTTAGCTCTAAATTAATACTGATTTTAAAACCACTTCTTTTCATACTACACCATGCTACCACATCAGGAAGTTTTAGGCCATACAATATCTGCAGAGCACTCTGTTCATTACTTTTCTTCACAAGACCCCCTAGTTAATACAAGATATCCTATCTGGGTGCCACATTTCAGAAAAGACACTGACAAGCTAGAACGCCTCCAGAAGAAAGTAACCAGAATGGTGAGGGAACCCAAAACTGTGTTCTATCAGAATAAGTTAGAAGAAATGCATGGATGTCCAGCAGATGTCTGAATAATTAATTGGACATATGTAAGCTAAACTCTCCTTTATCAGCTCAAAACAACATGAAATAAAGCAAAAACAAGAGTGGAAGGGAATGAAGTCCACAGGAGGAAAACTAGTAGAGAAAATGAAGGAATGAATAAGAAACACTATGGGGTCAAATTTCAAAGAACTGTGAAGAAAGGAAAGGACATTCTTGGCATAATTATGATTTAATCCTTCTAGATGATCTTGTCTATACTTTTAAAATAAATGTATAAATGCAAAATTATACTATGCTTAATAAATTAACAAATGGAATTGGCCTATGTTCTAGATGAGTATTTATGAACATTAGATTTTGCTTTATTTCTTCCATCCTTTTCCTTGAAGCATACTTAAGCATTGGTGCAACTATTTCTAGTTGCTAGGAGAAGTGGTAGCACACAAAGATATGGTGTTTAAAACTCAGAAGAATGCTATTATAGTTGTCTTTGCCATTAATAAATTATGTAACCCCGAGCAAATCACTTAATCTCCATCTATCAATTTACTAATCTGTGAAATGATGATGTTAATAATGCTGCTGATCAAATCTCACATTTAAATGTCTTTAAAGCTTATAAGGCATTTTGCATATTCTTTTGAGACTCACATGTAATATAACAGACAAATTTTTAAATTTTTAAATTTTAAATTTTAAAAATTAATGTGTTATTCAAGTATCACTGAATCAGAGAACTGGGCATGGTAATACAGCCTGTTCATAAGCACCTCCAGTAAGCAGAACCTGGTACCTTTTAAGGTACTCCAGTCCACTTTGGGTTATCTCTAATTTTTAGGAAGTATTTCCTTTTTAGTTGGTATTCATTTGTTTCAGTCATGTCCAACTCTTCATGACCCCATCTGACATTTTTTTGGCAAAGATACTGAAGTGGTTTATCATTTCCTTCTCCAGCTCATTTTACAGATGAAGAAACTGAGGGAAATGGGGTCAAGTGACTTGCTCTGAGACCATATTTGTACTCAGGTCTTCTAGACTCTAGTCCTGATGCTCTATTGTTATGGGAATCTGAAGATCTTCCCTGCCCCTAGGCCCTTTGCGAAAGTGGCTACGTGACTCTGAGGACCCTTGGATATTTGAAAGTATACTCTGTTCCCTAATAGGCTGAATGTGGTCACGTGGAGCCTGTGGCTTGTTTTCC
>CM053585.1:411009650-411046920 GCA_028646515.1 Pseudochirops corinnae
ACTTTTCCCCCTGAACTAGGTAAATGATATGTTTGATTAAAGTAAGATTGTTAACCCATTTTGAGTTGCTTTCCTTTAGAAAAGCAGATCTAAGAACCTGTGCTAGTAGCCACCCTAGGTATGCTAGGGTGCTTGCTAATACATCTATACATTGAGCCTATAGCAAGCCTAAATCTTCCTTTCTTTATCTTCTACTTTATTCTCTCTATAAAGCTAAGAAGAATAAACCTAATCTTCTTTTCTTCATACTAAACATCCCCGGGTCCTTCCACCAGTTTCCCTCTGGGAGGCTTTCAAGGTCCCTGACTTCTCTTTTGTACACAATTTATATCATTTCTAAAACTTGTTAGACAATACTGACTGCAGTATTCAAATGTCATCTAGCCAAACACTGTGCTGTTTTGAATGCTGCCTAGAATACCATTTTTTTGTTGTTGTTGTTAAAAAGTCATTCTGTTGATACAGTGACTCTATAATCCACTAAAGAACTCAGGCCTTTATCACAACAAACTCTTAATCTATACTTCTCATTTCCTGAATTTGTTGAACCAAAATGTAGAATTTTAATCCCTATTAAACTTATCTTTGACTTGACCTGTGAAGATCTTTTTGGATGTCAACTCTTCCATCTCACATGTTAGCTGTGACCCTCAGCTTTAGGATCAAAGACTGAGAACTGGAAGAACAGCAGAGGCTGAATCCAACCCCCTTATTTTACCCACGAGGAGACAATCTAAGAGAGGTTGTTGTATGACTTTGATTAGCATCAAAGTGGTAATGTCCAAGTCAGCATTTAACCAAACTCTCCCTGACTTCACATCCAGCACATTACCTGTTATAGCTACACTTAATCATTGACATCAATAAGTTTGACAAATAGGCTTTCTATGGTTTCACACAAATAACTGAAAAAAAAAAAGTGGAACAGCACAAATTGTTAGTACTATTACTGCTTCTGCTACTGCTCCTGTGATACTGGATGATGAGAATAATGACTACAGTGATGTAGAAGTTTTGGACCATGAGCCTGGGAGTCAGGCTATATCTGTTTCCCAAAAATAGCCTAGCCAAATTCAGAGATGTTCGTGATCAAGAAGCCAGCCATCAGCTAATGATTTCCCTGGCCACAGTAATACATGAAATCATCTACTAAGATATGGGAGGTTATGATCTTAGCTCAATTCAACAGGCGTTTATAAAATATTTACTTGGAATAAAGCCCTATGTTGGGAACCAAGAATTCAAGGGTGAACATGAAACAATCCTTGCCCTCAAGGAGATTATACTCTACTGGAAAGAGATTGACATATACCTACATAAGTAAATATAGAATAATTTGAGAAAGAAGAGTACATACAGAACTAGAGATATGGTATATGAATGTAATAGAATACTATTGTGCTATAAGAAATGATGAACAGGTGAACTTCAGAGAAACCTGGAAAGACATATGAACTGATGATGAGTGAGGGGAAAAGAACCAGGAGAACATTGTACATGGTAACAGCCACAGTGTGCAAGGACTGATTTTGAAAGACTTAGCCCTTCTCAGCAATGCAAGATCCTAAAATAATTCCAAAGGACACATGATGGAAAATGCCATCCACATCCCGAGAAAGAACCATGGATTCTGAATGCAGAATGAAGTGGGCTATTTTCTTTTTTGGTTTATTTTTTTTCTTTCTCATGTTTTTTTTCCTATTCATTATAATTCTTCTATGCAACATGACTAACATGAAAATGTGTTTAATAGAATGGATTATAGAGCCCATATCAGACTGCACGCCATCTTGGGGTGGGAGGGGGAGAAAATTTAAAACTTACGGAAGTGAATGGTGAAAACTAAAAATAAATAATTTAATCTAAAAAAGAAAAAAAAAGAACTGGGGAGATCAGTAAAAGTTTCTCAAGGAAGGTAGAAACAAAGCTCAGTCTTAAAAGAACTTAAGGATTATGAAAGATGCAGGTAAAAAGACACAGAAGAAAGCTTTTGCAGAATGGCTAGTAAATAGTCCAGTTTGGCCAGAATGTATGTGGAGCGGTGGGATCAAACTCAAACAGAAATGAGGGCCACTGATTCACATGTAAGGGCCTATGGGCCACACGTACACTTAGAAAACCACATGGTAATATTATCTTATTTTTTATTGTATTTTTATTTATTTTGTGAAATACAAGTTGCATTTTAATCTGGTTCTACAATATTCGGGCATGTTGTGGGCTGCAGATTGGACACCTCTGATGTATAGAAGTGAATTTGAAATGAGTAGGAACAGGTAAATTGGGACCAGATCATAAAGGGTTCTAAATGCCAAAGGCATTTCTTGTTTATCCTGGGGCCTTATCCTTAACCTAGGGCCCACAAATATAAGTTTAGTTGTCGTTTAATTTTGATAGTATTTCAATGTAAATGGTTTCCTTTGCAAAATTATGTATTTTATTTTATGCATAAAAAATTATTTTTCTGAGATATCCTCAGGCTTCACACAACCAAAGGTGTCCATGAAACAAAACAAAACAAAAATTTAAACTCCTGTCTTAGCTGTTTTAGGGAACTACTTTTTCTTAAACAGGAAAGTAACATGATTGGACCTGCCTTCTAAGAAAGATTATTTTAGTAGCTGAATCCAGCATAAATAATGAAGGCCAAGGAGTTCAAGTGTTTTACTCAAATAACCCTGTTAGGATAATATCAGGCAAGAGTATGACCTACACTTGAAAAGAAATCATTATGATGATGTCAGAGGCCACATTTCAGTGGGTTTAGAAGAAAGCGAGAGGAGAGGTAACAGAGGCACCAAATGCAGGAAGCTTTTCAAGAAGTCTAGTTGAAAAGGGAAGTAGAGATAGGGAACATTAGTTAGTGGTATTGCTAGATCATGTTAAAGGGTTTGTTTTTTGTTTTTTTTAGTTTTTAACTTTTCAAAATTTATTTTACATTAACTTTTAAAAGATTTTGAATTCTAAACTTTTCCCCCTCCCCAAGACAGCATACAATCTGATATAGGCTATACATGTACAATTATATTAAACATATTTCCACATTAGTTATGTGGTAAAAGAAGAATCTGAACAAAATGGAAAAACCACAAGAATGAAAAAAAAGAGAAAATAGTCTGCTTCAATTTGGATTCAGATTCGTAGTTCTTTCTCTGAATATAGAAAGCATTTTCCAACATGTGTCTTTTAGAATTGTCTTTAGAACTACCCAGTGCCTAGCATAGTGTCTGGCTCCAAAGAGCCCCTTACCAGATGTTTCTTGAGCTTAATTGCTGAGGAGTTTCAGAATTTACACAGAGATTTGGGAGTGTTCCTTAGTGGTGCTAACTGAAGCCGTGGCAGTGGATGAGAGCACAAATGATAACAACATCCTTGCATCACTGAGAAGAGCTAAGTCTATCAAAGTTGGTCAGGCACCATGTTGCTGTTACTGTGTACAATTTTCTCCTGGTTCTGCTCACTTCACTCAGCATCAGTTCATGTAAGTCCAGCTTTTTCTGAAATTTGCCTTCTCATTATTTCTTATGGAGCAATAGCATTCCATTACATTCATATGCCACAACTTGTTCAGTCATTCCCCAACTGGTACGCATCTCCTCAGTGTCTAATTCTTTGCCACCACAAAAAGAGCTGCTGTGAATATTTTTGTTCATGTGCGTCCTTTCATCCTTTTTATGATCTCTTTGGGATATAAACCTAGTAGTGGTATGTACAGTTTTACAGCCCTTTGGACATAGTTACAAATTGCTCTCCAGAATTGGCTGGATCAGTTTGCAACTCTTATAACAATGCATTGGTGTTCCAATTTTCCCACATCTTCTCCAAAACTTATAATTTTCCCATTTTGTCATGTTAGCCAATCTGATAGGTATGAAGTGGTACTTCAGAATTATTTTAATTTGCATTTCTCTAATCAACAGTAATTTAGAGCCATGTAAAGGTTTTTAAGGAGAGAGTGAATTTAGTGATGTTTGTAGGCAGCAGGGAAGGACATAAGGAGAGATTGAAAATTATCAGAAAAGTGGCAAAAAAGTTTAGATAACACATTGGAAAAGATGGGAATGGATACATTAAGAATGTATGAAGAGTAGTTGGCCTTGGGATAGAAAAGGGCTGTCTCTTCTGCTCAGACAGAAGTGGGAAGATGTCTGACTAATGTGTGATGAGAACAGGAGAAAGAATTCTTTCTGAATGGTCTCAATTTTTCCAGTTAAGGTAAAGTCCTCAGCTGAGAGGGTGGAGGAAAGAGCTGTTGTGGTAGGCTTAAGAAGAGACAAGAAGGTTGTAGAGATTGGGACAGCAAACTGCAAAGGGGGAGTGGAAGGATTTTCCTGTCATAGTGAGGGCAAATTTGAGATTAGATTATATAAATATGTATTGGACCCAATAAGCATGGTTTCATGAATTTTTCTAGTTCTATTCAGCAGCATATGAATAGAAACAAAGGAGGGAGAAGGTGGAAATAATCTAGGTTAGGGGGTTAGCAAGGTGTGATAAATGATAGGACAAACGTTTGTGGGATTTGGGAGTAGAAAACAGTGAACTGATTCAATGAGGGGTTAAAACTAAGAAGGGAGGACAGTATAACCAGTTCTGGGAAAGAACTGAGTGTTAAGAAGGCAAGGAAATCATGAAGAGAACAAACAACAGAGTTAGGGGTTCTAAGACAAAGGGAAAGATTATAATCAAGACAAAGAAATTTTAGAGTTAATGAATATGCAAGTTGAAAAACTGTTGATCACAAAACTGAGAGCATGACTATGTATGGTTGATGAGATAGAGGAATAAGTCAGGAGGTATTAGTAGAATGAAGAATTAGAAAGTTAGGATATTTGAAAGAGTATCAACGTGTATATTGGAGTTTAAAGACAGGAATTGAGGTAGAGGGAAAGACACTGGGAAGGGGGTCCAGAGTTATTATGCACCAAGATTTTGGTTAGGTGATGGGTTTGGACATCATACATTTCAAAAGAGAAGATACTGATGAATGATGTTGGTACAGGAAGAGAGTCTAGAAGTGGCAATGGTGTGCAAGGTGTGTTCCAATTCCCTCACTGTGAACAGTGAGTCAGGAGGCATAAAAGGAAACATAACTAACACTGGTAAACAGTATCATCAGGAGGGAACCAGACCTCAGTGAGTGACAGAAGATGGAAAGAATGAAAAAAAGAACAGGTTTAAGATAGAAGGAATTTTGTTAATTATGGAAGAGAGATTCCAGGAGTGCAGATGAAAGAACAGGAAAATCTGCTGTGGTACAGTGGTCACAATCCAGAGGACAAGAAGAGCAAGCAAACATAAAATGGGGTTATAAAGCTTGGACACTGACCTCTAGGAATTCTGAATTACTGAGTTAGGGAGAACACACAGGAATGTGTCCAAGTAGGATATCAGTGGGTGAAGAAAGGTCTACTGAGGAAATACAGTGAAAAGAGAGTTGGACATCCTCCCTCAAGGTCCAATACCTGGCAGCTGTTGATGTCTTCTTTGAAGCCTCAGGATTAATGGGGCAGAAGTACCGCCCAAAAAATGAGAGAGTTTACTGTTCACTACTTGAGGCAACCAGGTGATTCAGTGCAAAAAGTTCTGGAACTGGAGTCAAGACTACGTGAGCTGGAATTCTACCTCAGACACTTATGTCAATCGACCACCTTGTGCCTCAGTTTTCTAAACTGTAAAATGTTGATAACAATGTATCCCAGGGTTGCTGTGAGGTTCAAATAAGAACAGATATAGAGTGCTTTACAAACCTTAAGTGTTCTACCAATGCTAGCTAGCTACTACTTGATGCTGATTCCCATCTTAAAAGATTTTGAAATAGCCATCTGCTCTTGGTTTTGTTCCAACTATATTTAAGGGTTTTCAAATAAGTAATGCTCTTACCAGAAAGTTCTAATTACACTGGGGACATGGTCCTTCCTAGATTATACCTTGGACATCTCACTAGGTAATGCAGAAACAGCTACCCGGGGGTGGGGTATCATAGACATGTTGCATCGTTCCTTTATCTCTGTCATAACAGAGTTGGATCAGATAATTTCTGAGGCCTTCTCCCAATTCCAACATTCTATGTTAGATGGTCTTTTGCCAGTTTAAGCTTATGTGCTATGTTTTTTAACTCACTCTATCCACTCTGCTGAACTTCCTCTCAAGTAAGATGCAAATACACTGGCTTTAAAATCTAGTTTGGTGGGAAACATTAGGATAGGTCCTAAAGCCACCTTAAATGTGGATAAAATTGTTTTTGAATTTGATTTTCAGTGACAAGTGAAACTGGTTCTAAAAACAGCCAACTATAAAAACTTTGAAGTAGAAGAGAATGATTCCTAACAAAGAAATTACCTGATATCTTGTTTAAATATTAAACCTACCCTGTTATTCAAAGTTGGCCCTCAGCATCACCTAGAGCAAAGGGCAGAAATAAGTAAACAAAGCCTTTTGGCTCATTCACTTCTCAGCTTAAAAAAAAAAAAGAGAGGCATTTAAGAGGGTCAATTAATTTACAAAAAACACAAGATTTTATTATGAATAAAAGAATCAACAATGGTCATTTTTCTTTCTTTCATTCTTCTTTCCTTTTTGTCTAAACGTGGGTTTTAATTGGTGTAAGGAAAATATGACAACTGGTCTTTCTGACTGGCTAATATTACCTTTGTACTTTAAAAAAAAATTATAATGTGCTTATCACTACTTAAAACATGTAGTAAAGCCCTATTCTGATGTGAAGGCTAGGAGTTGAATGTTGAGGTTTGGGAAGTGTTTGGAACTAAAGGAGAGAAAGCAATGGTGATCTGTCAATCTCTTAAAACCTGCAATGCAAAATTAGCACATATAGTCTCTAAGTTACACTACATCAGTGGTTCTTAATAATTTTTTATGTCAAGGATTCCTTTGCCAATGAAGCTTTTGGACTCCTCAGAATGCTTTTAAGTGCACAAAAATAAAATATACAGGATTACCAAGAAAATAAAATACATTGTTATCAAAATATTTTTTTAAAAAGTTCACAGACCCCAGGTTAAATATCCTTACCCTACACTATGGTCCTTTGAAAAGGTTAGGTAATGTCCCGGAGGAAACTGCTACCCATGCATGAAGCTAAAATTGTTCATTTACTGGGCCCTCAATAGGGTATGCACAGCTCTATTAATTGATGACTAATTTCTCATCTCAGATCCCACAGCCATTATTCCTAACCACCTCTCTCAGGAGCCCCAGTAGGATCCGAATCTACCAGCCCACCCTCCTCTCTCTGCATGAGATTTTGCCTCCGATTTTTATTTTTTTTATTTTTAATTTTTTTTAAACAGTTATTTTTAAAACTTTGAGTTCCAGATTTTTTTCCTTCTTCCTTCCTCACCCACCCCCACTGGGAAGATAAACAATTAAATATAGGTTATACATGTGTAGTTACCCAGATCATTTCCATAGTAGTTATATTGTGAAAGACTGTATTTCCCTCCATCCTATCTTGACCCCACTTACTCTATTTTCTGCTTTGATCCTATCCCTTTTCAAAACTGTTTGCTTCTGACTACCCTTTCCCCTAATCTGCCCTCCTTTCTATCATCCCCCCTCTTATCCTCTACCCCATTATTTTCATGTAGGATAAAATACCCAATTGAGTGTATGTTATTCCCCCTTTAAGTCAAATTCAATGACAATAAGGTTGACCCATTCCCTTTCACCTTTCTGCTCTTCCCCTCCATTGTAACAGTGTTCTCTTGCCTCTTTTATATGAGATAATTTACCCTAATCTATCTCTCCCTTTCCCCTTCTCCCAATAAATTCCTCTTTCATCTCTTAATTTTATTTTTTAGATATTCAACTTCATATTCAACTCATCCTGTGCCTTCTGTGTATACATGAACATATATAGACCCACACTGTCATATATTTTATATACACAGACACCCCCCTATGCATATATATATATATATATATATATATAGACACATACATACAAACACACACACATACATATTCCCTTCAACCATCCTCATACTGAGAAGCATTATGAGTTACAATTATCACATTTCCATGTAGGAATATAAATAGTTCAACTTTAATAAATTCCTTATGATTTCTTTTTTTCCTGTTTACCTTCTCATGCTTCTTTTGTTTCTTGTATTTGAAAGTCAAATTTTTTGTTCAGTTCTGTTTTTTTCATCAAGAATGCTTGAAAAGCCTTTATTTCACTGAATGACCATATTTTCCCCTGCAGCATTATACTCAGTTTTGCTGGGTAGGTGACTCTTAGTTTTAATCCTATCTCACTTTGACCTCTGGAATATCATATTCCAAGCCCTTCGATCCCTTAATGTAGAAGCTGCTAGGTCTTGTGTTATCCTGATTGTGTTTCCATAGTACTCAAATTGTTTCTTCCTGACTGCTTGCAGTATTTTCTCTTTGACCTGGGAACTATGGAATTTGGCTATAAAATATCTAGGAGTTTTCTTTTTGGGATCTTTTTCAAGAGGTGATTGGTAAATTCTTTCAATTTCTATTTTGCCCTCTGGTTCTAAAATATCAGGGCAATTTTCCTTGAGAATTTCTTGCAAGATGGCATCTTGGAGACTCTTCTTTTGGTCATGGCTTTCATGATCCAATAATTTTTAAATTATCTCTCCTGAATTTATTTTCCAGGTCAGTGGTTTTTCCAAAGAGATATTTTACAGTGCCTTCTATTTTTTCATTTGTCTGGATCTGTTTTATAGTATCTTGATATCTCATTAAGTCATTAGCTTCCAATTGCTCCAATCTAATTTTGAAGGAATTATTCTCTTCAGTGATTTTTTGAAATTACTTTTCCATCTGGCAAATTTGACTTTTTAAGGCATTCTTCTCATCTCTGGCTTTTTGAGCCTTTTTTGCCGCTTGAGTTAATCTGTTTTTTAAGGTGTTATTTTCTTCAGTTTTGGGTCTCCTTTGGCAGTCTGTTGACTCTCTTTTCATGTTTTTCTTGCATCATTCTCATTTCCCTTCCCAATTTTTCTCTACTTCTCTTACTTGATTTTCAAAATCCTTCTTGAGCTCCTCCACGGCCTGTAAGCAGTTCATATTTTTCTTGGATGCTTTTGATGCAGGAGTTCTGACTTCACTATCTTCCTTCTGTTCCATATCTTGATACATTTTTGTCCCCAAAAAAGTAATCTAAAGTTTGATTACGTTTCCTGGACTTGCTCATCTTGCCAGCCAATTACTTGACTCTTGAGCCCTTTGCCACAGTAGAACTCTGCTTCCAGAATGAAGAGAGCTTTGTCCCAAATTGCTGGGGGTTTTGCAGCTGCTGGAGCTATTATCTGGGTGCCTTCTCTAGAAATACCACAAGCTTTGGCTCACTGATCACACACCCCAGGACTACCAACCAAGACCGTGATCTAGATCCAAGCAGGTTAAAGCAAGAGCAATTACCCTCTGAATGGCCGCTTGGTCCCCCTACAATCTGCAAGCCAGGAGCTCCTGAGGCAGCCAGGTAGTGGTGGCTGCATAGCTGCTGCACCTCTGCTGCTTCTCACCCCGGAGGCAGGGGCTGGATCATGCTCTCAGTTCCCTGATTCTCACAAAGTTCCACAATTTTACTTTCTTTTTGGTGTTTATGGGTTGATAAGTCTGGAAACTGCCACAGCTGCTAGTAATTCTCTCTCCTGAAGTCTGCTCCGGGCCACCCTGGGGCTGGGGAACTGTGAGCTGTGGTTGGCTCTCAGCCTGGTGTGAAAAGATCCTTCCTGTCCACCTGCCGGGCCTCTTTCAGCAGGAGCTTTGTTTCTCTTTGTCTCTTTGTGTGTTCTGTAGCTCTAAAGTTGATTTAGAGTCATTTTTTTACATGTACTGGAAGTGATTGAAGTGGGAATCCGCACTGAGTTTGTGCTTCTATTCCACCATCTTGGCTCTGCCCCTGTACTAAATTCTCAATCTGCCTCCTACTTTTATAAGACTGAGGCTATCCATAATAAAATTCCCTCCACTCCTTACCTGAACTTCACTCATCTTCCACCTCCTTACCTCTTTCAGAGGATATGGTGGCACTCCTTACTGTCAAAGCTATATATGCAACTTATGCCCTTGATCTCAGCTTCTCAAAGTCATTGTTCATTATTTCATTTTTAAACTTTCCCTCTCTACTTGTCTTTTCTCTTTGCATACAAGTTTGCTCAGATTCCATTATCCAAAACATAAACCTTTACACTGATCTCATTTCCTTCTCAAGTTACTGACATATCTCTCTAACAATTTCTAGAAAGAATTATTACTTACTTCTCTTCTCTTCCTTACCATACACTGACTTGTTAACTTTTGGCAACCTGGGTTAAAATACTGACATTTTATTGAAATTACTCCCTCCAAGGTCACCAAAGATATTAATTACAAAGTCACTAACATTGTGTGAGCCTGGACAAGTCACTTAACCTCTCTTGGCAACTGAGATTTTAAATGGTGAAGCAGCTGCTGATCTATTTTGGGAAAGAATTTTTCCAGTGGGAGTTCCCCACACAGAGTAAATTGTAGGTCCAGAACAACAAAATAAATAAAAGGGAGAAAAGGAAAAATATTATATGTACTAGACTCAAAGAAACCATTTCCCAAACATTCTTTGTATTCAATTCATTGGAAATGGATCAGCAAAATTCTCTGAGCCATCTGGCAAGATAAATAATTCAGTAATATCCAATTCTGTAATACTATTATTTGAATGGAATTTCACCTGGACTATATCAAGCATTGGGGAATTTCAAGACAATAACACTAATAAAATAGCTCCCATTTCTTTATGGTTTCAAGATGCTTTCTATGCATGACCTCATTGGATTCGCATGTAACATCTATAAAGTAAGTAGTATCTTATTACTCCCATTTTACAGATGAGGCAAATGAGTTAGTGAGTTTAAGTAGTTTGTCCAAGATTAAAAAAATATTGCATGTGACAGAGCCAGGTCCTCATCACATATAACTTCTTAAATTCTACAACATAAAAACTTAGTTTTAGCTGTTTCCTGAAATAAGTGCAAAAGCAGCACAGGACATAAAACTAGTGGAAATTTTAAAACAAGTATTACTAATAAATCCAGTTCTTTCTTGGTTCTATTTAACTAAAAGTAGAATGAAAAATCAGACCACTTAAGAGTGAGCAAACTATCTTCCAGCCTCCTTTTATCAAAGAGGATGTCCGCTAGCAGCTGGCACTGGAAACAATTGCAAGTCTAGTGTAAAATGAACAAAGTGAAAGAATTTATAGAGCCATATGCTAAGTAACTCATTCTACAGCCTGTATTAATCAATGAAGAAGCATTTTTAAGAATCCTCAGTGCCGTCTTTGACAACTCGGCTCCAATTGTTGGAGAACTCCAAGGCCCTGAGACACAGTCTGTTCTCGTTTGAGTTCTTTAATCTGAGTCCTGCAGCAGCATAATGGTCTGTTTGCCATGGCCTCTGCTGCCTTTGGAGCTTCTAGATCCCTTTCCTGGGGCTTTCTGACCACCTAGGGATTTTGGCAAGGGAGCCCCCTCCTTTTGCAACCTCTGTCTCCAGCACTTGCTCTGTTGGAGGAGACCCTTTTAGTATTGGCCACGGATTTCTGGCTGACTTTTGTGCATGCCTGGTATGGAAGAAATCATTGCTGTTTCTCTTTGGACTTCTTGATCATTATTTGGACTGGTGCTAATCAAAGATTTTTGCTGGAGTAGGTATATGGGAGTTGGGCACTCTGTCCCTGCTCAGAGAGATATCTTGGCAGAAGTGTGTTATAAGTCATTTTTCCATACAGTATCATGTCTGGCATTCAGTAGGCATTTAATAAGTGCTTGTTAATTGGTTTTTTTAAATGCTATTCATTTTTTTTTCCTTCTGCATCAGTCTCATGATTGGTTTATCTTCTGGTGATCTAGGCTATACTCAAACTTTTTCTTTTGGACATTTTTTTCTTTCATTCTTATTTTCTCAATGGCTTATCTCTTGCTTTTCTGGTTACCCTCTAACCCCTCTCCTTTCCAAAACTTTAACAAGAACTCAGTCACTAGCACAAACACTAGAGGCAGGGTGACTTCAGACTCCAGGGAAGACTTCAGTTAAGCTTCCCCAAGAAGCCCCTTGCCTTCTAACAAGCTCTGCATTCCTGTCTCTCTTCCCTCTCCCTCTTCCTCACCCACACAGTTACACTTCCTTTATTTCACATGACTTGGCAGAATCAATATTTTCTGCTTCTTGTACCAGGAGTTGGGAGGGGTAGGGCTCAAACTAAGTCACTGACATGGGGAGGGATGGGATGGGGAGAGAAAAATTAGAAAGAGCCTACCTTAATCTGATCTTGAAACAGAAGCCACTGAGCTTCCCTGTGCTGGCTGTGCCCAGTATTCATGGTGGGCTGGGATTAAGTAGGATGAGTAGGAGCTTTAGGTATTTAAAATCTTCATGTTATTTCACAAGCCCTTTACTCTGTGCATTGTATCTCTCTAAATATCTTATAATTTTATAATTTCAGCTTCAATCGAGTATGTTGGCTTATATTTCTTTCCTTTGATATTGTTAGATTTGAGAAATATATGAAGAACCCAAAGTTTACTTTATATGGCTGGGTATCCCATGCCTTTAAAACTTAATTTGAATTATAAAAATTCAATTTATCTGAAAATTAAAAGACCTTTTCTAAAAACAAAAAGTAAAACAGGGTATACTTTGATCTATCCTCATGATAACTAATGCTTGGGGGTGAATAGTGCTCTTTCTTTTTTTATTTTCTCTTGAAAATATGGTTAGTTGTTATACTAAACAGCAGCCAGAAATAAGCTTCCAAAACATCACAATATCATCTGACTGCATCTATAGTAAATTTCCTTATTTTCCAGACGCAGCTTAGTATACTGTGCTCTGTTTTAGGTAAAAACAGATGCTAATATTATATTTCAAGGTTTGAGCCTTGAAGTTGTCAGGTACATGTTAGAGGTGAGTCTCAATGTTTTTTAGTTTAGTTTAGTTTTTTAAAGAAAGCTTGTAGGACAAATGGGGAAAAGTTGTTGCGATATTATAAAATGGGATATTCTGAACTTGAATAATTTGAGGTACTATTTTGAAGTCTAGCTGCAGTTATATTTTAGTTTTAGGATAGATCACCCAAGAGTGAAGAATTTTCCAACTTTTAAGTAATAAAATTATTTTTAAACTAGGAAAGCCTGAGGGCCAGGAATTGGCTGGGAAAGTTTCATGAAGAAGATGGCACTTGTGTGTGTCCTTGAAGAAAGAGGTGAATATCAGCAGATAGGGCAAGGGAAGCCCACTGAAGGTATGAGAAAGTGACATAACCAAAGAAGGCAAGATGAGGAAGGGGAATAGAAAGTGATAAAGTTTGATGAGAATGCAGGGTGTGAAAAGGAATAATATGCAATAGTATGGAAGAAGTCTGCCAAACTGTGAGCCACAAAATACTGGATCTTGAATGCCAGGATTATTTTGTTCCCTAGGCAAGCTAATGAAAGATTCCAGTAGAGGAGTCACCTGTTCATACTAGTATATTGGGAAGATGATTTAGCAATCAGTGAGGAGAAAATTTGGAGGAGCACTTGAATTGAGGTAAGAAGACCAATCAGGTGGATATTGCAATATTCTAGGTTGAGCAGGAATAAGGACCTGACTCCTAGTGGTTGCAATGGGAATGGAGTAGAGAGGCTGAACATGAGAGAGATGACAGAGGACTGACAACTAATTATTTTTACATACATACACACACACACACACACACACATATATATATATATACATATAAAGAGAGAGAGAGAGGGAGAGAGAGGAGGAAGAGGGAAAGAGTGAGAAAGACAGAGAGAGTGAGAAAGGGAGAGAGAAAGGGAGAGAGAAAGAGAGAGAGAAGGAGGGAGGGAAGGAGAGAAAGCGGAAGAGGGAAAGGGAGAAGGAGAGAGAGATAAGAGAGAAGGAAGAGTCAAAGAAGATTCGAAGCTTAAGAGTCCAAATGAACAGAATATTGGCAGTTTCTTTGACAGAAATGGAATCTAATAATGATAATAAGAAATGCCATTTATATCATATTCACAAAGCACTTTGCATAAAATATTCCTCTTTAAGTCTCAACAATCTTGAAGGTAGAAATTGCACGTATTTTACATATGGAAAACTGAGTCTGAAAAGTTAAATGGGTTGGAGGCAGGATGTGGACAAAATTCTTTCCAAGTCTATACTCCACATGGAACTTAGAGGGAAGATGATAAGTTCAGTTTGAGACATACTGAGTTTGATATATCAGTAGAATAAATAGGTAGAGATAAGTATTTAACAGGTAGTTGGAAAATAGAGAGTTCTAGGAAGAGATGGAGGGATAGAGGTCAGATTGAACAGTCCCCTACCTCCAGAGAGTTGATAAATTAGGCAATGGGAATGGGATCATATCATAAGAGTATAAAGAACAGAATAATGAGTATGTAGTTTCATATAAAAGAAAACTGCAAATGCGCTTTCTTCCTAAGAAACTGTCCACCTAAGATATCATATGGAATAAAGCAAATGGGCATGGCAAGGCCTACTCACATAACAACTCCTACCTTGTTTTTCTTCTCTTCCTTCTGGCTTTTAATTGAGGGAGGAGGAGGTTGGAGAAAGAATGGCTGGCGAAAGTGATGCAAAAAGAGATCATTGTAACTTTGTTTAATATTCAGAAGAGAACCATAGAGATGATTTAATCTAATTTCCTCATTTTTAATTGAAGAGGAAACGAATACCAAGAAGATTTAAGTGACTTGCCCAAGGTCATCGAAGCAGTAAGTGGCAAAGTCAAGATTCAAACCCAGCTCTGTGATTTCTATGCCACTGTGTTATACCTGGATTTATTAACATATTTCAAGCCCAAAGCCTTCTGTGGCTGATCTTTACATGACTGCTTCCTATGCTGGAGAAGAGAGTAAGCCAGTGGCTAATTCAGTGGCGGCAGCTTTTTGTGCCCTTCCCCTTCATCCCATTCCACCTTGACAAACTGTACATACACACATACTTTAAAGACAGAAAACACATTCAGCTGATCACCGACAAATTGCTTTAGGCTCTTTGCATTGCTTCGACTAAAGCTTCCCTAACATGAGCTGTCCCCTTACATACTCTGATCTGTCTTGTTTCTAATGTTGGTGACTTTGGCCCTTGTCTAATTCTCCTTCTGCCCTTGGATCCCACTTGTCAGATGACTGCTTCAGCACATTATGAACCCACTCTTGGACTTTATTTTCTACTCTGTTTTGACCAACCAGGCATAGTTGCTTTGTACAGATGAGTGCTTTGCTCTGGACCCTTCCAGACTTTGTTTTGACTGACTCATTGCCAACCTCTTCATTCTGGGCCCAAACCTCCTGTTACTAACCTAGCCCTCCATTGTCCATCTACTTCCCACCCTTGAGCCTATCAAAATATCAATCCGCCCTTGCATTGACCTCATTAGCTCCTCCTGAAGACCCTCCCCAAATTCATTACTGGAATCTGACCTCATTGACTCCTCCTGAAGACCCTCCCCAAACTCCTCCTCTAGACCACCCCTAGATTTCTCTGTACATAAGACCCCAACTTTCCTCCATGTGGTGTGACAGCACCATAGAATGGCTTAGCACAGACTTTCTCTGTGAGAGCACCATGGAATGCCCTGGCTCAGACTTACTCTGTGAGAGTGCCATAGAATGACCTAGTATAGACCGGCTCCTTAAGAGCCTATCCCATATGGCGAACTTTCAGTAAACTTTACTTTTCTTTGGCTGGAAAAAAAAAAAGTCTCAGTTCCAGTCATTACCCCAGCCCACCACTGATCATTCAATCCTGAATCCAGTGTAAGATGGGTCAGTAACTCAACTTGAGATGACTTGGTTTTTCATACTGTAAGACTCCCATTCCCCTTTTATGAACCTTCCTCACCTTAATCATGAACTGAGCCACAGTGGAAATATTAGTGTTCAAATGCTGCCCTACAAAAAACCCTATACTTCAGTCGAAATGGCCAAATATAATAATTTGCTGAAATACATAAAGCAAGAAGAAGAGTTGGTTTAGGAGAAGAAGATAATGTATATAGGGATGTCCATCAAACAGCAGGAAATGTGGATCTAAATCTTGAGAGAGAAACTTTGGCTAGAAATGCCAATGAATGAGTGAGTCATCTCTATTTAGGTAATAGCTGAAGCTGAGAGAATGACTCACCAAGGGAAAGTGTTGAGGGAGGGAAGAAATGAACTTGGAAAAATACCTACATTTGAGTAGTGGGAAGAAGAGTGAGTGAAAGAGAAGGAAGAGTCATCAGGTATTTAAGAGAACCAAGAAAGTGAATTCATCACTAGTTCAATTCTAAATGTTTCTCCCTCTATTGGGAAGATGACTGGCTAATAAATGATCCCTTCTAATGTTGTGAATATCACTCTCTAATAAATGCTTTACATTTTTATATAATTTATATAAGAGCATACACATAGAATGAGATTAATTTGTCTGAGATTTGTTTAAATACTATGGAATAAAATTAAGATCCACAGATTACACTGATGTGCATGCTGAAAAACACACAAGAACCCTCTGAAGTGTTCAGTTTTCTTCTATACCTAGCACAAAGGTTCCTAACTTTATGTATGACCCTTTCCCCAAAGAAGATACAAAAAGTCTATCAATGGGGCCTGGTAAATACTTGGCAAATAACTATACTATCCTACTGAAATTACTTGATCTCTATTTTTTTATGTGCATATGCCTGAAAAATTCTATAATTTAATTCCTGACATATTGAATAGTGGACAAAATGCAGTTTACTGCAAGTCAACAGCATTGGGTGGAAAAGTATCTGTGGATCCTTGCTCTAGCCAGCACTAGGCCAACAGTTACAATTCCCTTCAGTCATTAGGTCTGAGAAAGTCCAGCTCAACTTCTTATTCTATGATAAGGCAACTGGCAAGGAATTATTTTTAAACTCCAAGATCTGGGGTGGAGAGAATTACTAGCCTGGAGGTGCCTGAACAGGAATTTAAGAAATTCCAACTATGCTATGTTAAGCTTCTAAAATGCTGAAGGTAGTAGCTGTTGGACTACTATCTTAATTGCAAGTCAGCAGTGATGAAGAGGCAGGAAGCAGTAAGTCTTATGTAAAAAAAAAAAAAGCAGAGGAATCAGAAAGTATCAAACAGGAAAAATAGAGTGAGGAGAAAATAGGAAGTTGGAAGATAGGAAAATAAGATACAAATATTACATGAAATAATTTATATAGCATTTTATAGTTTACAAAGTACTTTACATAAATTATAACATTATTTCCATATAAGCCAGTGGTTCTCAACCTTCCAAATGCCACCATTGTGGGCGTATCTGCATGTGGGCAGACCAGCCTGGAGATGGATAGAGAGAGGGGCAGTGTCACATTTCCTAAGACCATTGGAAATATATGTTTTCTGATGGTCTTAGGCAACCCCTGTGATCCCTGTGAAAGGGTCGTTCAGTTCCCAAAGGGGTCATGACCTACAGGTTGAGAACCACTGATATAAGCTATGAATGAAGTAGAACAGGTATTATTATTCATTTCACAGATCACAGAATGTCAGTCTCGGAATGATTCTCAGAAGTCACCTATTCCAACTTATAACCTGAACATGAATCCCTCCTACAATATACTTAAGAGGTCATTTGGATTCTGCTTGAAGACTTCAGAGGAGAGGGAAACCTCCCAAAGCAGCCCAGTCCACTTTTGTATAGATCTAATCTTTAGGAAGCTTTTTTTCTTTATTTTGCCTGAACCTGTTTCTCAGGCAAGTTCTTTCCCCAGCCAATCATGCCAAAAAAAAAAAAAAAAATCTAATCTTTGCATCAGATTGCCCTTTGAAAAACTTGAGGACAATTCATTTGTTCCTTTAAATTCTCTACTTTTGGCTTTCTGGAGAAAAACTGGTGAAAGAGCCTGCCTGAGAAAGTCCATAAACATTTAAGTGTTTACTACGTGCCAGGAACTACACTAGGCACTAGGAATACAAAGTAGGGTAAAAACATGATCCATGCCTTCACAGAGCTCACATTCTAATGGGAGACACAACATGTACACAACTACACACACACAAGATATTTGCAGAAGAGATGGAAGGGAATGTTAAAGAAGACACCAGCAGTAGGAGGCGGCTTTTTGCAGGAAGGAAAGATTGGAAGGAGCTTGGAAGGATTCCAAAGAGGCAGAAAAGGAGTAGGTGACAGATTTAGGGATAGTAGGTGAAAAGGCATGGAGGAAGAGGATGCAGTGCCATTTGTGAGGAAGAGCAAAAAGGCCAGTGTCACGAAACATAAAGTTCATGAAAGAGGAGTAAAGTGTAAGAACATTGGAAAGACAAGAAGGCAGCAGATTGAGAATGGCTTTAAAACTCAACAAAAATTTTATAATTCAACACTAAATTTTATATTTAATCCTAGAATAATGGGGAGTCCCTGGAGCCTGCTGAATAGGGAAGTTGGATAGTTAGATTCATGCTTTGGGAAGATCATTTTGGCAGTTGAGAAAAGGATGAATTGGAATGAGAAGAGACTTGGGGCAGGGAGACTGACCAGCAGGTTATTGCAATGGTCCAGTCTTGAAACGGTAAAGGTCTGTACCAGGATGATGAGAGGAGAAAAAGAGAGAGGTGCTGCGATGGTAGAGCCTTCAGATATGTCAGATATATAGGAGAGTGCTCTACCATGCTATTATACTACACTCATGAGAGGAGAGACAATAATCAGCCAAATTGTGAAAGCAAAGCTTGATTTTCGTTTCCTCCCATTTCTCAGAGCTGAAGCCCAAGCCCAGTGCTTTAAAGCTATCTTTTTTCTTTTGATCTCATTCTAAAAACTCACCTTCAAGTAAGGAGTTAGTCAACATCTTAGTATGAACCAATTTATTGCTGATAAGACAATGTATTTTCACATATAAATGATATTATATTTATTGTCTTTTGAACGAGTGGAAGAGTGGTGGGAGAAGGATGAGAATTTGGAACTGAAAATTTTAAGAAATGAATGTTAAACAATGCAAATGGGAAATATTTAACAAAATAAATGAAAAAAATAGATATTTTGAAAAACCTTAAAGTGTTTACTTGTTAATGTGAACTGCATTTGAGCAGAGGAAAATCATAATGACAAAGGACTGAATGTCCAAGAAGGAAAATCTCACAAGTAACACATCCATCAACCCAACTACTAAGGATGGCCCTGCGAGTAATATACTACAATTCTTAGATTAGTAGGCCAAACGGAACACTAAGAAAACAATCTGTGAAATACTGCCATCCATCTCAATATGGCGGCTGTGATGGAGAGTATCAGGCTTAATAGAGGTCATCCCCAAATGAACAGCTGAATTATTGAGAGATCAGCTGTCAAGTGATAAATGGAATCGGTTTCTCTGTCTCATTTTATAGCTTTTATTTTAAGAATTTAATAAGAATTACCTACTTTTTCCTCTGTTACTTTTGTCCATGTATATTTTAGCAAGCAGTCATCAATTTTATGTAGTTTTTTTTTTTAATTTAGTAGCACATAGAGCTTGTAATATGGAAGGCAGCATGGTATAATGGGAAAGCAGTGAACTTGGAATCAGAATACAGGGGTTGAAGCTCTGACTCCCATATTTACTAGTGGTGTAAGTGATGGGCAAACCAATGAACTACTCTGGAGCTTAATTTTTTCTTCTATGAAATGGTGAGGGTGGGGAGGAGGGTGACACGTGATGATCTCTCAGATCCTACCACTCTAAATCTATGACCAGATGCACTGCTGCTCTCTTTGTTCTTCAGTCCTTCTCATCTAGATTAACTTGAACTCCCTAATATGTGGGACTGTTGTGAGAAGAAGTACTTGAAGTACTACAGAAAAAGGTTAGTCATTAGGACATAAACCTTCACTATAGCTAAAGTGGTCCATTTATCATTCTATTCACACATTTTGCACTCTTCCACCTTCATGTTTTAGCACACCTTGGTGTTCCTCTTTAGAAATTCTCTTCTTTCCTCCATATCTAGCCACATTCCATTGACTTTTCTAGTTCCAGATCACATTCCAGCCCTTGAGGAAATTGTTTCCTGCCCATCCCATCTGAAAATATTGTCTCTTTCCTCTGATCCCTGAGAATACTTGTTTATATATATTGCTCATTTGGTACTTAATATTTACTAACCTGTACTGTTCATTTTTTTTTTCATGCACCCATGTCTTTTCCCAACTAAATTATGATCTCTTAGGGTACTGACCCTTGCATAATTGACAATTTTATTCAACAATTGTTGTTCAGTTAAACAAAGATATATTCAGAGACAATTATGCACAAGGCTTATTCTCATTAGAATTATTTAGTACACCACCTTGCACATAGGCCCTTGAAAAATGCAAGTTTGATTATTTCTGGAACTGTCAAGATTGTCACAACATTTTCAGAATTTATATGAAGTTTCCCTATGCAATATCCACAACTAAAACTGTTACTGAAAACACAAAGCAAGCCAGAATGGTCATCAGTGGGGAAAAAAAAAAAACAAATTAGTTCTTTCATTGATTAGTTATGGCGTGAAACAAAACATCTCTGGCACATAGCCTTTCTACTTGGTAAATAAACAATAAAATTATCCCTTGTATTAAATCAGTACTGTGGAGATATTTTCATATATGTTTTTAGAATAAAATATGCCATTTCTATGACAAAATTAACCATTCTTGGCTACTTATTGAGAAAGGAAAAAAAAGCCAACTTTTCCACCAACTTCTTTCATCTCCTCCCTCCTATCCATCCCAACACAGGACTATTTAGCAACCACAAGGCTCCACCCTTTTTTGAAGTGAAACCCAATACTACCAAACAAAAAAATAATTCTGAAGCACTCAATTTAATTTAAATGGGAAAAAATTGGGGGGTGGGGGGCAGAAAAGGAAGTAAGCATACCAACCTGGCAATGGACAAGATTTATTTACTGGTAATGATAGCGTAATTTACTTTTGTTGGTGTTGCCATATACGTATCAATTTTAATATATTATATTAAAAAATACAACTTATTGTAGAATTCCACTATTTATATCACAGAGTTTGAGAACTGACTCAGAGGAAAGAGTATTCTCCTCTGACTCACTAAGGCCACTTCCTGCAACACCCTATGTTTTTCTTGGAAGAAAGACCATATAGTTTCTATGATTACTGTTGTATGATGTTACTTGACATCTAGTAGTGCTAGATCCCTTTTATCCCTATTTTTTTTTATTAATTCCTTTCAGATTCTAGATCTTTTACTCCTTTAAGAGAATTTTGTAGTTATTCTGTCTAGATCTATAAAGAATGTTAATTTGATTTAGTAACACTAAATCTGAAAATTAATTTAAATATACTATATCTTCCCAAATATTTGTCTTCTTTTATTTTTAGAAAATGTTTTATAATTTTATGTGGCCTGTATGTGTCCTGAAAGCTTAACCTCCCATAGCTTATTCATTTTGTAGTTTCTTTGAATGGAATGTCTCTATCTCTTTTTCCTGTGTTTTTTAAAAAAATGATGGCCAAAAAAGCTGGTGATTTTGGTAGGCTTTTTTAAAAAAATCTTTCTATTTTACTAAAACCATTGTTTCTATTATTTTTTATTGAATCTCTGGGGTTCTCTAAATAAATCATCATAAAATCTACAAATAGATAAATTTTTGCTCTTTTTGTTTATGATTATTCTCTTTTATTTCTTTTACTTGTCTAATTGCATTTCCAGGACTATACAAAATAATAATAGAGATAAACTGTATACCCTTTGCTTTATCCCTGATTTTGTTGGAAAAGCTTTCAGTGTTTTTCCAATTCAGATAATGCTATCTTTCTGCTTTAATCTTTTTATTCCTATGCTTTTTAGGTTTTTTTTTTTAAGCAAAACAGGGTTATATTTTGTGAAATGTACAAATTCATAAATAAGAGAGATGCAAACTAAAGTAACCCTAAGTTTTCATCTAACATTCATCAAATCAGCAAATGCAGTTAAACAACCAGTTAAACAGAAGCCATATTAGATTATGAATTCTCATTTTATGACTAAAAAGTACCCCTTTATTTTAAAACTCTTCCAAAGGGATGTTCTTTCTCTTTTTGAATATTCAAATTTGAATTCCCCAAGCTGATCCTATATCTTCAGGATGGAGTCAACATAAACATTGCTACCTATTACCATTTATAGAGTCTTTCCCTCAGATGTGCAACTGTAGTGGCTCTAGCTTCAAATACAAACTCCTCTCTTTTGTTTTTGAAGACATTCACAACCTGACTTCAACCTAACTTTCCAGCCTCAATATACATTATTGATCTTCCCAAGCTTAATATAGCTAAAGCAGCATTCTTACTGTTCCTTGACACCTCATCTCTGATCTCTATGCCTTTGCATTGGTTCTTTCCTTGGCCTGAAATTCACTCTCTCTTCATCTCTCTTACAGAAACTCTTACTTCTTTCTTCAAGACTCAGTTCAAGCACATTCCTACATTATACCTTTCTTGATACCCTCAACTGCTAGTATGCCCTCTTCTTGACCTACTCTGTATTTATTCTATATATTCTTAAATATATACACTTGCCTCCATGAATAGAAAGTAACCTTATATAGGGTAGGAATTGTTTCATTGCTGTCTTTTTATCTCCTATGCCTAGCACCATGTCTGGGACAAAGTAAGCACTTAATGTGCTTAATGTTTGATTAGAAATATGGACACACATTTCTACTGTTGGTAGAACTCTGATTTGGTGGAACTATTCCAGAAAACAACTTGGAATTATGCTAGAAAAGTAATATAACCTTTGACCAGTTACTGGTCATATATTCCATGGGTATCAAAGACAGAAAGAAAAGTGCAATGCAACCAAAATATCTATATACTTTTTCTAGTAACAAAATGGATACTCATCAATTGAGAAATAGCTGAACTAATTATAGTGTATGAACATAACAGAATATTATTACCTAGCCAAAAAACAAAAAAAACAACAACAATGCTATGAGAAATTCAAAGAAATTTTGGGAGACTGATACAAACCAAGAAAGTGAAGAAAACAGAATTAAGAGAACAATACATTGAATTATCACAGTAACATAAAGGAAAACAACCCTAAAAGACATCAAAATTCATTTCAATGTACTGACCAATCTTGACTCCAGAAGACAACATGTTGAAACATATTTCTACCTTCTGGATAGAAAGGCATTATTAATAACCAAAGGTACAGTAGGCTACAATGTTATCACACATAGACAATATTTTGTTTTGTTATGTCTAACCTGTTCTCATAATTACAAAGTATAGATTCACAGAGTAAGTTATTGGGAAGTGACAAAGAAGAAAAAAAACTTAAGACATCAATAATTTTTTTAAATGAAAGAGAAAAAAATATCACACAAGTCATTATATTAGAATAGTGATCAAAGCAGGCTACGTCTGTTCCAGGATGGCTGACAGTCATTATCAAAAACATATATTTTTGAAGTTTCCAGAGTTTAAAAAAAAATAGAGAAAAGGATTTCTTACTACACTAAATCAGAAGATTGGAAGATCAATAAAATCAGCTAAAAATTATTCTATTCACATGAAGCAGTATTAAAATTCTTTTAAAAAGTCAACTTTTAGATATTACTATATGCTTTCTTTGTATATAATTTATATTTACTGATATTTCTGTGAGTTGTTTATTCCTAATAGAATGTAAACTCTTAGAGGACAGAAACTTTCATTTTTGTTTCTGTATCTGTACTATCTAATAGTGACTGGCACATAATAGACTCTCGATGTTTGTGAATGAATGAAAGATATGTAATTTTAAAAGCGTGTGTGTGTGAGAGAAACCTCAATCTCATGACAATAAAAAAAAAAAACCAACCAGTCTCTAAAAGAGGTCCCATGGACTCACTATACAGTACTATTATTCTAAGTTTCTTCATTTTCACCTTCTCTAAATAATCTCTTACTTCTCTCCAAATCAAATTTTTGTGAAGTAGGCAAAAATGGAATACAATCAGAAGCACTCAGTAAAATACAAAGATATCTACTCTATTATTCACCTTGGACCTATTGACTATGGCAAAGACAAGACTGGGTTATGCTATCCTATCTCTGAGAAAGTAATTCAGTTTTTGATAAACAAGATTTTATTTCATTGACTTTTAGTAAAATATTTTAAAGTGTGTTGTTCAAATAACATCCATTCAAATATAATTTATTTTATATATTCTGTTGATCATTCCTTATTGAAGAGGAATATGTTAGATAAAAATGGTGGTGTAGGAGCATTGTAGGAGAGTAGAAAAAAGATTTGGATTCAGATGCCCTGGGTTCCAAGTTGGCTTTGTCAAAAGAAATTCTTATATTGTAAAAGCAATAGGGAGCCACTGAAGCCTCTTGACCATAATGAGATCTGAGATTTAAGAATTTCTATCTGGCATTCTGTCATTGATGAAGTAGAGAAGGTATTGACTGAGGCCAAGAAGACTAACTAGGAAGCCATTACAATAATCCTAGTGGGAGGTGATAAGGGTCTGAATTAAAGTCATGCCTATATTAGTAGGAGGAAGGGTATGGATGTTATGTTATCAAACTCAAATAGAAATGGGGACTGTCAACCCATACCTAAGGATCCCTGCAGGTTGCCTGTTTGACACGTCTGCTGTAGAAATAAGAAGACACAGCAAGTAATTATGGAGAATGAGGAAGATCTCTTGGAGATCAAGTAATTACATTCATTTCACAGTAAATAATTTACCATAGAGGTCAACATGAGGAATAATTGCTATATACATTGTTGATTTTTAAAATCTACACAATAGATAACTGACAGTTTAGCTAGGGGCAAAAAAACAGTTTGGTCGATTATTCAAATAAAAACTGTTTCCTTCAGTGTAGCCTGGTCCCTACTAGCCAAACCCAGCTGCCCATCCCATGCTTAAAAGATTAAATACTTACTGTTGCACAACCTTCCTGGTGTGTCCCATTGTCCCTACCTCCCCATCCAGCCCTCTGGACATGTCTCATATCTAAAGCTCCTGATATGTAAATTGCATATAAGATGGGCATTGCATATTGAAGGGCACTAGGAAAATTATACCTTCCGCAAGCTAGTTTCTTTACCCAGTAATGAATTGCAGTTCAGAATTAAAGATGTAATCCTTTGAATTACGCCTTAAAATCTCTAAGAATTTAGCTCTAAATACTCAAATTAATATTAATATATACCCCTGGGAAAGAGAAAGGAATTAAATCATTACAACCATACTGTAATCCAAGTTTCCTCCAGTTAAAGATGAGGAAAATTAAGCCTAGGAAGATGACGTGACTGCTCCAGGAACACACAAGTAATGAGGGCCAGAACCAGGGGTGGAACCCAAGTAATCTTACTATAACACTCAGTCCTTCTACACCACCCAATCTTTTGTACAACATAGTGTTTCAATTCAAGAATCCTTTAGTAAAAAATTTCTGAAATTGTGAAAGGAATTCCAAGTCAAACACAGAATGAAAGCAGTTTCATCCCTCTTTAGATGTAAAAGCTTCCCCTGTCTACCAAACACATCTAGTTCAGTTGCTACAGCCTGACGGGAATTACAATCAGCAAATTCCATCAGGAAAAATGATCAAAGAATATGACTGAAACCAAAGAAAGTAAGAAGAAAAAAGGACCTCAGGTAAAATAATCACCTTATAAGGATTAAATGCTATTATCTTTCCACATTTAAACAAAATTTTATTGGGATATGCTGAAATGTGATAAATGTTCTATATTCCCTAAAGTACTATGTGTCAGATAGAATTATTACTACCTTTATTATTCCTGAAAAAACATCATGTGAAACATAATCTATTGCTTCATTGTGTCATGCCTCATGCCACAATAAAATGAAAATTATGTAAGTAAAGTCATGCCATTAAAAATTGGAAAATAAAGGTTATTTGTCTCACAACTAAGGATCAGACAGAAATTCATTTCCAGGCACTGTATGACAGGCACAAAAGAAGAAACACATAAAATTTAAAAGGTTTGCACCAATAAAATTAATGCAGCTACACTTATAAGAAAAGATACGTGTTTAGGGAAATCTTAATTATAACATCTCTGAAAAAACCTGAACCTATAAGTTATAGAAACATAAAAGTATATAATTTTTTAAATTCCTTAACAGATTGACCAAAGGATATGAATACCTTTTAGAAAAGAAATGTGAACTTGAGTTTAAATATGAATTTAGAATTTTGAAATTTTGAAAAACACATTGAAAATCATATTGCTGGTATATCATTCTATATCAATCAAATTGAGAGAGATGTTGACATAGAAGAAAAATTCCATGTGGGGGGCTATAGAAAGACAGATGTGGAACTTTGCTATTGTTGAAGCTGTGAGAGTACAAACATTCTGGAAAACAATTTGAAATTATCTCAGAACATAGGCTAAATTGCTCATACCCTTTGATACAGAGATAGCAATTATAACTAGTACTTATAAAAACTATAAGATTTGTAAAGAACTTTTCACATATCTCATTTTTTCCTCATAAAAACCATATGAGTTAGATGCTATTATCATTCCCATTTTATAGATGAGGAAACTAAGGCTAAGGTAAAGTAATTGCTTTGTCCAGGATTAAGCAGCTAGTAAGTTATTGAGGTAAGTTTCAAACTCAACTCTTCCTGGCTCCAAATCCACTATTCTATCCACTGTCAGCATAGATTCCTTTTAGGACTATGTCCCAAGAAAGTCATTAAAAGTTTCAAATGACCCTACTTTTCCCCACACCCACATCCCTTTATCTCTCCCCTGACCCAGGCCACACAGATTCAAGCTAGGGTCCAGGTGGAAAAATCTGTGGCTATTCCTATCACTTGGATAAACTAAGAGTCATCAAATATGAGCCTTCCAGTGAAATGGTGAACCAGCAGGCTTTACCATCTGCTCTGCCACTATCCCCTTCAAAACTTCCATCTGACCTGCTGGTACGTCTAGGGACCCTTGGATTTTGCCATCTGCCCAGCATTTGAACTCTTTTATATGTGTTCTTTCCCAAATTAGGTCTGAGTTTCTTAAGATCAGGGATGATCTAATCTTGGAATGTAGTGAGTGTTTAATAAATATTTTTTTCATGCATTCATTTACTCATTCAAAAAAATACCTATGCATACAAAAATTTTTAATGGTAATAACAAGAATTGTAAACAAAATATATGTCCTAAGCTGGGAAATAGATAAACAATTTGTGGTAGGCTAATGTAATGAAATATTATTGTACTATTAGGAATAACAAATATAACTATTTCACTGAAACAATATAAACAAAACTCAGGTCACAATAATTCTAACCAATTAAAGTAAAAGCATGCATCCTTGGTTTCTGTTAATGACTACTAGAGTGGAAAATTACATTTCCCATCAGAAAAAATAACAATACTACATGGTTTAACAACTATTTTTCAGCAGTTTTACTTGGTAGGATATTTACTTGGGGGTTAGTTGCATATTATCTTTTGTGTCAAAACAAAGTGCATCCCAACTACTCGGGAAAGCAATTTGAACACTAAATGAAATAAAAAGTTACTAAACTGTCTGTAACCTTTGATCTGGAGATTGCACTGAGAGCCACATTCTCCAAGGTGAAAGAAGGTCCCATATACAATAAAATATTCATTGAAATACTTTTTGTGGCAGTAAAGAATGGAAAACAAAGGTGCTCATCAACTGGGGAATGGCCAAATGAACTGTGGTATAGGAATTTAATGAAATATTTCTGTACCATTTAAAAAATGGTAAATATGAAGAATCCTGAGAAATACAGGAAAAACAAACATGGGCTCACGAAGAGCGAAGTCAAACATATTCAGGAAACAAAACCTGTAACAATGTGCATGGAAAGAAAAAAGAAATCGATCATTATGTAATTATAATGAATGACCAAGATTGCTCCCAAAGAAATAACAATCAATTAAAAAGTTACTGAGAGTAGTGATGGAAGGAGAAACTGCATGAGTTACAATGCTAATTGTTATGAGTTGAGTCCTTTAACATTTTCAAAACCTCTTCAATGCCCTAGTGTCATTTGATCTTCTCAAAACCCCAGAGACAGCAGAAACAATGTTTATTTGCTTTTCAGATGAGGAAACTAAGTTTCCGAGATGTTAAGTGGATGGCCAAGGTTACAAAACTAACAAGTGTCAACCTGGCTGTTCCATGAACCAGGTCCTCCATCTCTTAGCTCAGGCATTTTCTATGGCTTCCCCCATTTCTAGAATGCTTTCCTACCAGGACTACTGATCTCCTTGGCTTTCTTCAAATCCCAACTAAAATCTCCTCTTTTACTTCAAGCCTTCCTCAACCTCTTTAATATTCTAGTGCCTTCCCTCTGTTAATTAGTTCCTATTTACCTAACTACATATGTTTGTATATATTCATTTGTATATGGGCTCCCCCAGCAGATTTTAAGCTCCCCTATGAAGGAGAAGACACAACTGAGAACTGCTAATTAATTAATTGATTAATATTACAATTGCATAAAAGTTCATCAACTTTATGCTATATCCCACTTCCCTTGAGATTTTCCTTTGGTACTGTACTTCTTAATTACCTGAAGCACCTAGTTGCAAGAGTGGATAGGGTACTGGGGCTAGAGTCAGGTTTCAGACACTTAATAGCTTTGTGATCCTGGACAAGGCACTGACCTTCTTTTGGCCTGTTTCCACACCTGTAAAATGGGGATAATAACAGCACTTAGCTCTCAGGGTTGTTGCAAGGTTCAAATGGAGTATTTGTAAAGGGCTTAGCAATGCGCCTGGCACATAGGGATCATTTAAATGCTTATTCCTTTTCCTCCTGTCTCATTTGACAGAAAGACTGATTCGACTATGAGACTCCCACGATTTCTTTAGTCTTTTCAATCTCAAAAGAGAATACAGGTATTACAGTCCCTTTGGCAAATATGAATCGTCTTTATTTGACTTATAGGTGTAAGCAGCAGATCATAAGGAACCAAGAACTGACCTTCTTTAAGGTTTGTAAAGTGCTATGATCTCATATTATGCCAAAAACAGTTCTGAGAGCTAAGTGCTATTATTATTGCCTTTTTAAAAAAGTTAATAAATGGTGAAACTGAGACAAGCAGAGGATAAGTAGTTTGCCCACAAATTACAAGTGCAGCTTTTATCCCGGAACACAGGTAGCAAGGACAAATAGATTTCCCATAAAAATCTATTTTAATTATGTTATAATCTAATTGTACTCCAAAAAAAAGTTTTCTGTGTAATTTTGTTTTATGTTACATAATTCCTGCTTTAAGTAAATATTTCATCCTAAGGAGTTATGGAAGAAGAATTATTTCTTTTAAGTCTTATTAAAACATAGGAACACCAGAGACTTTGGTGCCAGTAGTAATGTAGGAAAAAGTTTAGCAGCTCTACCCTATGCACCGTCTTACGTGAGGCTCCAGGGTAATTAGTGGAGTTTTAAGCTAACAGCCAGGTACAATAAGGGAGCTGAAAGGGCTTTCCTTACCCCAACTCTAATAGCAGACACATCTTAGGAAGGTATAATTGAGAGCAAAGCAAAGCAGTTTGAAAAATAGATTTGACCTAAGGGTTTTTTCCTAGCTGAATGGGTGAGACTAAGGATATGATTCACAGGAGAACAGGAATAGCCCTGAGGCTAGTTGTACAAAGCACACACAAACAACTATACCCCTACCTCTGCAGAGAAGAGATTCCACATGAGCTAAAACTCTGGAAAACCAAGAAATGCTCATAGAAGCAGAGAATCAATAACTGAAAACCAATAGCTAGCAGAGTAAAGGGGGAAAAAAAAGTCATCAGACCATAAAATAGTTCCTACCTCATAGCTTGCAGAAGAAAACAGTCCAGGAAGTGGCACCACAAGACCAGATGACATAATAATAATGCCTAACATGTTAATAATGCTTTTAGGTTTGTAAAGTCATTGTCTCACCTGATCTTTACAACAGCCCTTTGAAATAAGTGATATCGTTAGCTCCGGTTTAGAGAAGAGGAAAGACTAAAGTCAGAAAGACTAAGTGACTTGCCCAAAAGTCACACAAATAATAAATTTCTTTTGCTTTTTTTTTGGAGGGGGAAAGGCAGAGCAATTGGGGTTAAGTCACTTGCCCAAGGTCACGGTTAGTAAGTGTTAAGTGTCTAAGGCCAGATTTGAACTTAGGTCCTCCTGACTCCAGGGCCAGTCCTCTGTTCACTGTACCACCTAGCCCCAGTAAATTTCTAAGACAGGATTCAGACTTTGGGCTTCCTGACTCCCACTTAAGGACTTCCTCTATCCACCACATAGTATACTTTAGTGGCAGCTTTGGAAGCAGAGAGGGAATCCAGGAAGCACAGAGTCCTATGTCCATGAGATATTCTGGCTACGTGTGTTCTCTCCCCCACAAGTGTTAGCCTGTTTATATTCCCTATGGATTTCTTACATTGTTATACAAACTTGTTAGTAGGAAAACTCAAAATCAGCTCTCAAGAATGGTTTTAGAAAACATGTTTCAACTGATAGATTAGTATGGCTGAGAATGTCTAAAAGGTCTGGATATAACAGGGAAGATATATTAAAGTTCTTCTGCAGGATTCTGTTACAAGCTTAATCCTCCTAAACTGGGAAAGCTTAAAACAAACAACAAAAAAAGAATGTCCACTTCAACAATATTTGACTAGGTGGCTCAGTGAATAAAACATTATTAATAAAACATCCTAACCTGGAGCCAGGAACACAAGTTCTAATCTGGCCTCAGACACCTAACTTGTTTTGTGATGCTGGACAAGTCACTTAAGCTGTCTGCCTCAGTTTCCTCATCTATAAAATAAAGGTACTCATTTGCTCCTATTCCCCAGAGTTCATGGAAGAAGAAAATGAGATATTTATAAAGTACTTTGCAAACTTTAAAGCATAATATAAATGCCAGGTATTATAATTGGTTTGCTATAAATGCCAGCTATTATAACTGGTTTTGATGCTAGATTTCCAATCTTTCATAATAATAAATTTATAGGGTAGCTAGGTGGCACAGTGAATAGACCACCAGCCCTTGAGTCAGGAGGACCTGAGTGGAAATCCAGTCTCAGATACTTAACACTTACTAGCTGTGTGACCTTGGGCAAGTCACTTAACCCCAATTGCCCTTCCTTTGCCCCTCCAAAAAAAAGCAAAATAAAAATTATATTTGCACACTGATTTACAAATTTCCAAAGGTATTTTTTAAAATTTGTGATGCAAACAGTATATTCACCATCTCCTTTTCTTATTTTAAAAGTATTGTGTAGCATTACTTTGTGATCTGTGAGTACTTCCATGGTCCCCGGGTGTGCTCTCATTTAACTTGCTACTGATCAATCAATCAATAAGTATATATTGACCATTGTGTTAAGGGCTGGTAGACAAAGCAAAAGTAAAAACAGCACCTCCTGCCCTCAAGGAGCTTATATTTCAAAGAAGGAGATACTGATATACAACCCAGACATATATATATATATATATATAAAATAATATAGAGTAGACTAAAGATAATCTTAGAGGGAAAGCCACTAGAAGCTGTAGGGACCAGGAAGTGCCTACTGCAAAACATGGAACTTCTGCTCATGAAAAAAAAAAAATCTGTCAGAAAAAGTGTTATGTGATTGGGAGAATTTTCTTGTTATTTATACTGTTGCTGTTCAATCAAATGCCTTTTGCTTTGAATTAATATGTCTTCTAATTTGGACTGGTAGAACAAAAATGAGCTATGGTCTAAAGTGGTTCACTTTATTGAAGCAGTAGAGTACAATAAGTGTGAAATATTCCATATACTACCAGCTGTGGCCAATTTGTTGGTATGTTTTGTTAAACTGTGTTCTTTTTCTTTTTAATCTTTGTTACAACAATCACAAAGATCACTGGAGGAGAAAAAAACAAATGTGCCATATCTGAAAATGAATGTTGCATAAAACACAAAATGAGTAATATAAAATATAGCTCAAAATAAAAATTCAGAATATCCACCATCTTAAAAGAAATTATTGCATAAAGCAACTTATATTGGCATTCTAAAATATCCAGAAGCAAAAATGTAATTATCTGTGATCTGCTAAAGTGGTTTCTTAGGTCATACCTTATATTTCTAAAAAATAGGATTTTATTTAAAATCATTATTCAAATCTGAAGTGCATCAAAGAAAACTTCTAAAAGCTTTCCAATAATTAAATATAAAAGAAAACAAAATGTCTCTAAAGATTGAAATACTAATAGCCAAGGAATTTAAGACAAGAATTATTTTTTAAAATGTCTTAAGACAAAATCTCTTAACTTCTTTAAGGGGAAAGTTGTCATTAACTTGCAGGTACATGGAAAGTCAATTTTTAACAAGAAAATTTTAACTAGGAATTTTTAACTTGAAAATCACACACCTCTAATGTACTCAGGAACTGTTTCAGGGAATGACTGCTGATACTCAGAGGCTACACACACACAAGCATGTGCACACACACATTTGGTATGTTTATTATATATACATATATACTATATAGGGCAGCTAGGTGGCACACTGGGCCTGGAGTCAGGAAAACTCATCTTTCTGATTTCAAATCTGACCTGAGACACTTATTATCTATGTGACCCTTGGCAAGTCACTTAACCCTGTTTGCTGCACTTTCCTCATCTATAAAATAAAGTGGAAAAGGAAACGGCAAACCACTCCAGTATCTTTGCCAAGAAAACCCCAAATTGGTGTGGGGGGGGGGGGTGGAGTTTGGAGTGACAAAGAATTGAAGATGACTGAAAAATGACTAATGACAACATCATGTTTATAAATGAGAGAGAGAGAGAGAAAGAGAGACAGAGAGAGACAGAGACAGAGAGATAGAGACAAGGAGAAAGAGGGCAAATTATCCCAGTATCTTTGCCAAAAAGAACCCCAAATGGAGGGTCACAAAGAGTTAGACATGACTGAAATGACAACAACTACAACTGACTAAACATTTTGGAGCCTGGAAGTAGAAAAGGGGGTTTGTTAAATGTAGTAAATCACAGATACCTGGACTATGCTCCCTCAGAGGTTAAGACAGATGGATTGCCTGACCTTAGGAGTTCTGAGTTTCAGGGTACTAAGTCAATCAGTCAATTAGGTGTCCACCCCAATTTTGGCACCAAAATCGTAAGCCACCAAAAGTGGGTGGCTTCTAGGCTGCCTAAGGAGGAGCAAATTATACCCAGTTACAAATGGAACAGTGCAAAGTTTTCATGTTGATCAACAGGGTTATCAGGCTGAGGATCAGCTGCTGTACTTCTAGCATGGGTGAAAAAGGAAGACCCAGGCTATTTCTGCCTGCCCATACCCCCAAAGGCATAGATAACTCATATTATTAATCTGGGTGACTAGAAAGATGGCAATATTCTTATCAGAAATAGGGGAATTCAAAAGCTTAAGGGGAATTCAATTCAATAACGCTCTACTATATTACTATTTTATGGCACTTGGAGTTGTATTTAAAGTTTGAGGTATTCATAAGCCATCCAGGTAGAGAGAGCAAGAGAACAATTGAAGAAGCTGGACTGGAGTACAAGAGAGATATTAGGGGTGCTCATCTACCTAAACATGATACGAGAACCCAGAGGATCTGCTGAGATCGACAAAACAGAAAGAAGATGCAAGAGACCCTGAGGAGACACTCATGCTACCAAGGTGTAAGATAATGATCAAGCAAAGTAAACTGAGGAAGAACACTTAGAGAAGTACACAAATGAAGTAACACCACCAAGGTGAAGAAAGAACAAGACATCCAAGAGAGGAAAAGAGGTCAGTGGTGGCAAATGCTGCAGAGTGAGGGTTTAGAGCTAAGAGAAAAGGCCATCAGACTGAGTAGTTTAAGGGATCAACTGTAATACTGAAAAGTGCTTCAGCTGAGTGGAGATACAAGGTGGATTACAAAAGTTCTATTTTTTTTAAATTAATTAATGGAGAGAAAGTGGGGGTGGAGATTTTACACATGTCTTCCTCGGAGATTATAGCTATAAAAAGGAGATATGCAACAACAGACTGAAAGAAATGTCAGGGTGAAGTGAAGCATTTTTTTTTAAGGAAAGGTGAGATACGAGCCCATTAATGAGCTGTTGTAATGGAGTCAGTACACAGAAGGAGATGGAAGAAATTAAAGAGAACTTTTCTGTATTTGAGAGGTGGGCTTGAAGAATCTGTATAACTAAAAAGTACGTCACCCAACGTCCAATCTGATAAGTCTTTATGAGTTAGCTTTAGGGTCCCTAGATGACAGCAATATTGTCCATTACTGAGCCTTTATTTGAAGTCTTTTCTGTTGAGTGGGAAATGCCAGCATGAATCTAATAATTAGAGTCTGCCTAATTAGAGTCTAATAATTAGAGTCTGGAAGATTTAGGTAGAAGTTCCATCTCAGGTAGATTAGTTGTGAAACCCTGGACAAACCACTTAGCCTCTCAGGGATCTGGATAACTCTAAAGTATATAAGTTACAGAGTTATGCTGATGCATATGAGGTCGAGGGATTTTCTTCACTCAGAACTCCCTACATCATTGAAATCACAACTCTGGATGGGTTGAAGGAGGTAGAGGAAAGAGAAACCGACAAAGCTAAGATTAACCTCTGAGATCCTTAGGCCACTTTCACTTCACAATATAGCATAGTACCAGGGCTATAGTGAAGGTGCAAATTACAACATTTTATATAAATGTAGCATATTCTCCCATTCCCCCCACATAGAAAGTGAGGACAGCTAAGGGTAAGTGATTTGCTCAGGTTCACCCAGCTAACAAGTGTCCAAAGCTGCCTCTGAACTCATGATTTCCTGACTTCAAGCCTGGCACTGTATCCACTGGGTTACTTCACCGCACTGTCATTCTTTGGGTCACCATACTTGAAAGTTTGTGCTCACCCCCTCCCCTCTTTTGGAATGAGTACCATTTATTCCCTTGTTCTTCCCAAACTATGAATACAGTGCTACAGGTTGGGAGCTTGCAGGTCACTGAAGGAAATAATCCTTGTGGAGAAGAGGCCTCCACCATCCAGCCAATGCCAATGACTAACCAACCTCCAGATATAAGCTAAAGGACCCTGAAAACACCACTATCACCAGCACTTTGCACTTGTCCCAGGCCAACGTCCCTGCTTCCAGCCTGGGCTCTGCATCCACAGTCCAAGGAAGCAATTCTTAGGGAAATAAACCAAGCAACTTTCTCTGCAAGTCCTGCAGACCCTTCTTCCTCAGCAGCAAAATCCTAAGCACTGTCAAATGGTTCCACACCAAAAGCTGATACAGTTTAGTGATTATATTACCATTTGCTTTGCCAGGCACCCAATGGAGTAAAGGGCATTTTCCATAAGACTTGAAGCTAAAATCTCCTTTATGTGTTGTCTCCCCTTATTAGAATATAAACTCCTTGAGAGCAGGGACTGTCTTCCTTTTCTACTTGTATCTCCAACACTGTCTTGGCATAGCACTTTGCAGACAGGGCTGAGTAAATGCCTCTTCTTCATTCATTCATAATATCTCACTTGCTATTTGTAGAGCCCGCTACTCTGTAAAGCATTGTCCACTGAAAGACAGTGATCCCAAAGAGCTGCCCTTTTCCTAACTCCTGATTTCCACTGCTGACTTTCCCTCACTCTACCTCTTTGTGACAAATACTGCCTGAAACCATTCTTTGACCTATGCTTGGCTCTTCTGCTCTCACGACTTGTATCTACAGCTATCCCTTCCACATCACTACTTTCCCCATCATGGTTTCAACATATCACAGGTCAGCAAAAGAAGTTCAATGGAAATTTGGGGGAAGCTTTGTAGAAGCTGCAAGATGACATGTGAAGGCCAGCAGATAACTCAGAAATAGTGTAGAAACTCAGAAATGCAGAAAACATATATATGGTATTTTTACTCAACACTGACCCACATACAGTCTATGACCAAACACTTCACTCACACTTTATAGTAAGTAAGCACTTATTGTAGCACTGTAAATAAAAGAAAAAGAAAAAAAAAATTCAAGCTTCTCTGCTATGAAGGGAGGGTCTAAAAATTTTACACAAATTTTCCAGATCGAGGGGAAACCCTGACCCAAACTCCCACAATGTAGACAGGATAACTGTACTACATTCTAGTTTGCCAAGCTATAGTTTTCTATAGATCTGACTGACTCAATTCTTCATACATGTCTAAATTAGCATAACTACATCCCAGTGGACTCCCCTTCAATCCTGATGGATTGGCTCTTGTCCAAGACCCTAGAGGCCTTCCATCCAAAGTAGATTATGATGATGAAGTCAGGATCAGCTAAGTGGTGCAGTGGATAACGTGCTGACCCTGGAGTGAGGAAGATTCATCTTCCTGAGTTTAAAACTGGCCTCAGACATTTACTAGCTGTGTGACCCTGTCTGTTATTTAACCCTGTTTGCTTCAGTTCTTCAACTGTAAAATGAGCTGGAGAAAGAAATGACAAAACACTCCAGTATCTTCGCCAAGAAAACCCCTCCAAGGGGTCACGAAGATTCAGACACAACTGAAAAACAACTGAACTGGAGTCTTAAATTCATGTGGAAGAGTACATTCCAACTATTTTACAAAAGGTTTTACAGTTCTTCTTGGTTCTATGACTGTATTGCATGCTCACACAAGAGCAATCCTCATAAAATATTCCCTAAAGTCATGACAGAAGCCTTCTGATGTTCAATTGCATGCAACAACCACTGTGCCAGACACCATTCCTATGTCAATGTTTATATACCTGAGTAGTGCCTTAGCACACACTGCCTTCCACATTGTAAGCACTCAAATATTTAAGTCAAAAAGATTCCTGGAAAATGGTTTTATTTCCTCCTTCCTGGCCACCATTCTCCCTTACAATTACTTTCTCCAGTTGACTGACTGACTCATGTCTCAACTCTTCCCTATATTTTTTACATAGTTAACATAAAATGCAATGTCTCTTCATAATGATGTCACTTCTGATTTCAGACTTTGACCCCACCCCACTCAGCAGTTCTGCTGGTTGCTACAGCAGCTAGACTGATGGAAACATAACCACTAAATAAACAGCTCCATGCCAAACATAGGAAATGGCTCCTCTGAGGTGTCTGCACTTAATCTTCAAGTTGAATAATCAGGAGAGCAGAACCAGGCAAAACCTGTACACAATTACAGACACATCGTACATATGATGACCAACCCTGATAAACTGAACTATCCTCAACAACGCACAGCTAAAGACAACTCTACAAGCCTCAAGATGGAAGGAGTTACCTAA
>CM053585.1:411047420-411072589 GCA_028646515.1 Pseudochirops corinnae
ACGCCACCATGGGGGGGGGGGGGGAAGGGAGGGGAGAAAATCTGAAACCCAAGTGATTGTGGAACTGAATCTTGTAAATTAAAAGTAAATGAGTAAATAAAAAATAAATTAAAAAAAAAAAGTTGAATAATCAGGAACGAACACAAGTTTTTTGTCAATAGCAATCCAGTCCAATCCAACAAGTAACTATTTCATTAAACAATGCTTATTTATATAGCATTTTTACCAAATGGTTTCCTCAAGGTCCTTAACCCACAAGTTCAATCCATAAGTAGGAAATGTATTATTATCTAACATAGTAATACATTGTTCCCATTTTACAAATAATAAAACTGAGGTTTAGAGGTGTTAGATGTCAGAGAATTATCAAAGGTCAAGTAGCCAAGCAATGTCAGAACAAGGTTCCAAACTCAGGTCTCTCCCAATGCAAAGCTGAAAACTCTTTCATGACACCATGTACGATAGAGGCTGCAGAGTACTCGGCAGTGAAATTTCCAACCACTTGTTTGTTTCTATCTGCTAAAACATATTTGCTGAAATGACAAAATGGTCTTGGGCAAATGACTGCTACAATGAAATATTTTCATAGTCTTCTAGTTTTACATGAATCTAGTTAATTACCAAAACATATATTCTTGTCCTTCATGTAACTAAGAAATATTTTGTCCCTGTTATTCTTGCATACCATGAATGAGCTACTAATTGCCTAGGGTAATTACACTTACGATCTTTTAAAAAATATTTTTATTTGATACAAAGGCCTTTTTATTCTGAACAAAATGTTAGTCTGAATCCCAGACTTCCTGGCTTCGCAAAAGAAGGACAGAAAAAAGGGAGGGCTCAACTCTTAGACTGCTTAATTATGCCTTTAGATCTAGAACCGTACAAATCAGAAGACTGAATGAAGTACCACCATTTACTTGGTCTCTGAGGGAGAGGGTTAGGGTTAGAGTAGGTCTCATATATTCTACATTTACCCCTTTATACCCAAAGATGCAATCTGATGGGTGTGAGTAAAAGCTTTAGAGTTGTTTTAATTTGTAAAAACAAAAACAAACAAACAAAAAAAAACATATGCCAAAGGAGATGTCCCCCCCCTTAAAAAGAAGCAATTGTGTTACTACTTAGTTAATTTTAAAATATATTTTAAATGAATACATGAAGGTAACTAGTTTCTTATATAATACTTTTTTGTATAGTTTACTTTTTGTTTGCTTATAATTATTTTCTGATTACAATGAAAAAGAAAAACATTAAAATCTTATCTATCCTCTCCTCTCTATTCCCATTGTTACCATTTTAATAAATGTTCTCAATACTGTCCTCCTGGGCTACAATAATAGTGCCCTAAAAAGTTTTTCTGCTTCTATACTTTCCCCATCTCCAATTCACATTTGTATAGAACTTTCAGATTTTATCACGCTTTTTCTCATAACAACCCTCTGAGGCTGGTAATACAAGTATTATTGACTCCATTTTTTTCTTTTGCTTTTTTGGATGGGGGAAGGCAGGGCAATTGGGGTTAAGTGACTTGCCCCAGGTCACATGACTAGTAAGGGTTAAGTGTCTGAGGTCAAATTTGAACTCCGGTTCTTCTGACTCCTGGGCCGGTGCTCTATTCACTGCGCCACCTAGTCACCCCTATTGTCCCCATTTTATGTACGTAGAAACTGAAGATTTAAAAGATTAGGAGTCCTATTACACAGTTTGTGAGGTTGGATTCAAATACATGTCTCCTGAATCCAAATGCAGCACTCTTATATACAGGACTGCCTATATGGTCATGTCACTCTCTGTTCAAAACCTTTGATGCCCCTTACTGATTATTACATAAAGTTAAAAATATAACAGTGTTCAAGATACTCCTAAACCTGGCATCAGCTCACCTGCCCAGCATTACCTCATACTTCCTTGCATACTTTGCTTCTGCCTTCCCTGAAGACACGCTACCCCTGGGATGTGCCCTGAATTTGTATCTTGGTTCCCTTTTGTTGGGTTTCCTTCATATGTGTTCATCTGCATTAAGAATTAAAATGTGTATGTAAAAAAGGTGGATGAGAACACAGAAAACTGTAAGAACTTTTCCACTTCAGTCCTACTCAGAGTCAGTAACAAAGCTTCAAACTCTTTAGCTTCTCAATCAGGAGCCTCTTTAATTTGACACTTTACTTTTCTAGCCTATCTCAGTCCCCTATGCCATGGTTATACTGAACTATTCCCCATATCCCATCCTGTGATTTTCTACCTCCTTGCCTTTACTCATGATGTTTGCTATGTTTGGAATGCTATCCATCTTCCCCTGCCCTCTTCTGCTGAAATCCTACCAATCTTTTAAAGATCAGTAAAAGTTCTACCTCTTCTCTGAAGCTTTCCCTGATTCAGCATGGCATAGTCATGGGGTACTTAACCTTTTTTGTGCCATCAATCTCCTTAGGAGTTCTGATGAAGCCTATGGGCTCTTTCTCAGAATAATGTTTTTAGGCAATTGAAGAAAATACAAAATTTCTGTTAGAGGTAAGTGAAAAGAAAGATATACATATACATATATATACATTTATACATACATACATAAACACACACTCATTTGGGTGGGTTTTGGGGGAAAGATTATGAATTCAGTTCTAGATGATCTGAGTTTATTATGAGATAATCAGTTCTGAATGTCAAATAGGCTGTTGGTGATATGGGACCATTAACTGAGGAGTAAGACTAGGAATAGATATATAAATGTGTCAGTCATCTGTATGAATATGACCATTAAACCCATGGAAGGGATAAAATCACCAAGCGGGAGAATGTAGAGAAAGAAGAGGATCCAGTACCGAGACTTGAGGTCTACCTACAGTTAGGATCAGTGATGAAGATACAGAGAAGGAAGAAAAACAGGAAAGCAATCACAAAAACCCAGAGAGGAGAGAGTATTAGAAATGAAGAAGAGTGATAAGCAGTACTGGTGGCTGCAGTGAAATCAAGAACATCAAATGAGAAAAGGCCATTAGACCTGGTGATTGGGAGATCATTGGTAACTTTGGAGAAAACTGTTTCAGTCAAGTCAACAAACACTTATTAAAGAGTTTATGTGCTAGGCATTATATTAAGCATTAAGAATACAAAGTAAAGCAAATAGAATCCCTGGCCTCAAGGATTTCACATTTTGACTGGGTATAGGAGAAGACAACCTGCAAACAATTAGACACATATTAGACACATCCAGTGTAAATGGGAGGTGATTTCAGAGGGAAGATAATAACAGTAGCAAAGGTGGGATTAGAACTGGGTATTGAAAGAAAGCAGGGCATAGAGATGTGAGGAGAAAGAGCATTCAAGGCATGGAGAATAACAAGTGAAGAAGAAATATAATCTAGAGAAATTTTTTCAAGTGTCATATGGGAGAAACAGTAAGAAGGCTAGTGTCGTTGGATCTTAAGAGTACATGGAGGGGAGTAAAGTATAAGAAGACTGAAGGGATAGGAAGGGGCTAGGCTGTACAGAGATTTTAAAAGCTAATCAAATGAACTTATAAATATGTTTTATTTTATTATTTATTTATTATTGTTCTGATATTATTTATCTTTTTATTATATATAATATCATTTATTTATTATATAAATATAGTTTATAAATATAACATAATCTTGAGGGTAATATGGAGCCACTAGAGTTTATTGAGTAGGGGGTGAGGTTGAAGCTGAACTGTAAGATTTAAATCTTTTCCTTCTATCATTAATTTTCAGAATTAAAAATCTTAGATTTCATTCAAGATATGAAGTTGTAAGCCATATCGAAAAAAGATGAGACATGATTGAGAAGAACAAAAGTTGTGGCAATGAGTGTAGATAGTTTTTCCTAGACATTTGGTTGAGAGAAAGGGATAAATAATTTTTTTTTTAAGAAAGAAGGAGACTTGGATATGTTTGGAGGCATCAGGGAAGGAACCAGTAGATAGGAAGAAATTAAAGATCAAAGAGGGCATGATATGAGAGGATGAAAAGGGCCACTTTGTCATCAAAAAACAGTAGGAAAAAAAAAAAGAATAGTACTGAGGGAGAGATGATGTCCAAGGTTATAAGATATAGTGAGGGGAAGGGGAAAGATTATGGAGAATGGATTCTACTTCCTTTATAAAGTATGAAATTAAGTCCTCACCTGAATGGGGTGAAGAAAGGTGCAATAAGGGACGTTTAAGGAGAGAAGAGAATGCTTCAAACAGTTTTTGTAGGGAGTAGGACAAAGAATAAATTTCAAAGGAGTGAATGGACTGCCTTGCTGAAGTGAAGGCTCAGCTGAAATTAGATATAAATTTGTTTTGGACATAGCAGTCATGGCACTTTCTTCAGTTTCATTCAAGAACAACTCAAGGGGGAAGAAAGGATATGGATAGTGGAAATAATCCAAGATTGGGGACATGGAAAGCCATGGAAAGAAAAAGGATTGGGGGCAGGGGAAGGGATTAATAATAGAGGACATGATAGAACTGAGCTCGGTAACTACAGGTTTCAGAATGGGAAGGAAGGCACATGAAGGCAGTGAAAGAATACAGTCTGGAAAAGTACTAAAGGATTTAGATAAATGTGAGAAGACTTGCACGAACTGATGCAGAAACAATAATCATATGAGAAATTACGTAAATGAAAATTATACTAAAAGATGATAGAATACAGATTATACAAGATGTATTATGGGATGTAGAGAAACAATGACATCGTATATTTTCTTTCTTCTTGTAAAAAGGTGTTGATTTAGGGTGTGGATTATTGCCTATGCTGTCGGATTCAGTTCCTATGTCCCTTTATTTCACTTGACTATTTTTCTTTGCTACAAGACAGGTTTTTACCAGAAGAAGGAGAAGGTAGAGTGGGTAAGTATTGGAAAGTGAAAATGGTATAAATGCAGAAAGCAACAATAAAACTTTTTAATGTTCAGGATCCAAGGGAACAAAAAGCCCAAGCTTTATTAATTTTACCTTTGTCAATGATTTTCAGTATAGAAAATCCAAGGTTTCCTATATTTATATATTCATTAAAAACTGATGTTACAAAAACATGAAATCAGTTTCTACGAAAATTAACTTACTCTTCATCATAAATCTGAAAATGTAAATTTTTGTTACAGATTTCTACCATTTTCCATGGTTGTATGGTTCCTCTCCTTTCCATAATCATAATACTTTTTGAAATACAACTTTCTTCAGAGTAACTCAAAGTAGTAAACAAGTGAATTTTTCTTTCCCATAGTGTTTCAATTTTTCCTTATTTGGTGTATAGAATAATATCTTTGTCTTAATATTTGTTGTCACTTCTCTGCCCAAGATACTGTGGACCTCAGAAATAAAATTTGACCTGACAGCATACAGAACAAGAAAATGTAACATGGTATGGCACCCATTGTTATAAAGATACACATTCCACTCAGACATTTATTAAAAGCCTATCATGTGCAGAGCATACAGGTTCATGGAAAACAAAGCCGGTTTTAGATAGGCAGAGAGACAGACAGATAAACATATACATACATATACACAATTCAGTAATGATTGAGGATATAAAGTACTGAAAAAATGCTGGATTTAGAGTCAGAAAAGACCTAGGTTTTAATCCTACCTCTGACACTAATAATACTACCCTGTGCAGGTCATTTAATCTTTCTACAATTTGAATTCCTCATTGAGGAATATGATAACAATACTCACTGGAGTTCCTGAGATTAATTAGATAACATATAAGGCATCCTTTGAGATGTTATCAGAAAATGCCTCCATGATAAGGATAATGTAATAGAGAAGTTATCTAATTGGCAGTTGGCTAATTTTAACTACATAATTTTCACTCATAATAACTCAGTCCAAATCAAATTTATTCTTGAAAGACATCTTTGCTCCTAAAAATAAAATTCACTTAAAATATTTAGAAAAATAACATATGTGAGCAGAAATGAAACCAGTAAAACACAATTGTCTTTTAATTCAGTAGCAACTGAAGAGAAAAGACATACATTTTCGATAGGTTTTGTATACTATTATCAAGATGATATAATCTCATCAGACAACCTAGCGTATCATCTCTTAATAAAAATTATGTAGTGTTTCCAATACCAAACGACTATGAAAAAATAAACTGACTCTGGAAATAAAGGTCTCAGACAAATATCAACATACTATAAAATAAATAATTTCAACATATAAAGTGGTATATATTTTAGATAGCCTTTGCTCTGGAACTTCAAACATTTCAATCATTCTCATTTAATATCCAAATGTCTGGTCTTTCTAGCCCTTTAAAAATCTAAGACAGATTCAGGATTTATATTTTACACTTACCTTGGTGGATTAGCAATGATACGCAATGCCACTAAAAAGGAAGGAGAACAAGCTTCTCTTCAGAACTCTTTACACAGAAAATGAGACTAAACAGCTTATCCTCCCCACAGCCATTTCCTCTCCTATGCAATTTACTTACAGGATACTGAAGAGGCCCTTTCCAAGTTTAACTGAGTGAAGAAAGGATCCTCTGTCTTAAAATCTCAGCTCCAGGAGACCTTCCCTGACTATCAATAGACGAGAACTGGTGGACCAAAGTACTAAATATTTTACATACCATACTTAAAGTATGTGTTAAATTTAGTTTCAATAAGATTATAGCTTACCTTGGAATTTGACCTGTTCCTTGACAATATTTTATTGCAGGGTGTGAACAAACCAACCCATAAACACTTACACCTACTTTTAATTCAGAGCATCTAATGTTACATTTGTTTGGGAACGTTCTAAATACTGCATCTACACTGTATAAATTGGCACTGCTTTTTGTGTGGTCCAACTTGGTATACTTTCTTTCATCAGGAATAAACTGTACTGAAAGAAAATAAATCACAGGAGGTCAAAGTAAACTAATACAAGTAATAATTCTTGGTTTAAATATAAGTATGATTATCAATGTTTGGTGTCAAAAGAGTGATTTCTCTCCTTATTCAGTGTTTTAATTTTTCTAAAAGTTTTTAAAGCACATTTTTAATCCTCTCTTTGTTTTATGTAAAACAAATGGATTCGACTTGTGAATTCATTAGCATATGGAACTCCCAATGAGGAAATTCCCAATACTAATGGAAATCAGCATCTGCTCTGCAACTTATAGCATTTGCCTGGGGTTAAGTGACTTGTCCAGAATCCCAAAGCTTGTATATGTAATGGGTAGTACTTGAACTCTGGTCTTTCTGAACACGGCTGGCAATCTATCCGACATGACATTGTCAAAATAATTCCCAAATGGGAACATCATCAAATAATGATTCTATAGCAGAGGTCACTAAGCAATGAAGTGGACAGAGAGCTGGAATTTGGGAGGCAGGAAAAACTGAGTCCAAATCCAACCTCAGACACTTGTAAGTGTTGGCAAGTCCGTTGTTTGCCTCAGTTTCCTCAGTTGTAAAATGAAGATAATAATAACATCTATCTTATAGGACTGTTGTAAACAATTGTACATCGTTATATGTAGTGTTTTGCAAATCCTAAGGCCCTATATAACGTTGTTTATTATTATTATAAAATTTGGCACAGAATTCTACCATAGACTCTGAGGCACGTAATCAGAGATGGACTAAGCAAGTGGTCTATTAGTATGTGACAGAGTGGTCATTCATAGTGTGGGAAATGCTTCCTGTAGAAGATGGGATTTTAGTTGGGACTTAAAGGAAACCAGAGAAGTCAGTCAGCAGAGATGAGGTGGGACAGCATTCCAGGCATGGGAGACAGCGAGAAAATGCTCAGGGTCAAGAGAAGCAATGTAAAGTTTGTAGAACACCAGAGGCCAGGAGTAAGAAGATCGGAAGGGGATGGGGAGAGATTACAATGGGATTTGAATGCCAAACAGAACATTTTATATTTGCTCCTAGAGGCAATAGGAATTCACTGGACTTTACTGGGAACAGGAGGGGAGAGGAAGAATTGGCCAGGGGGCTAAGGGTGGCGGTATTGACATCACGGGACCTACAATTTAGGAAAATCACTTTAATGGCTGAATGGAGATGGAATGGAGTAAGGTTTTTGGTGAGGAAAAATCCTTTTCAAAGTGTAAAATTTTATAAACACATGCTATTGTCATTAGTTAACATTCATTGCAAATGGAAAAATAAACAGTACTTCAGTCATAGAATTAAAGCTGTGGAAGTGAAAAATGCCACAAAGGTCATTTAGTCCAAGCCCCTCATTATAGTGTCAAGGAAAAACTCAAGCCCAAAACCAGCACAGGCCCAAAGTAACAGAGCTAGGAAGTTTCAAATATAGGATATGAACCCAGGTCCTCTGATTCCACAGCACCAAGGGCTTGTTTGGAAAAAATGTTTTGTCCTTTATCATGCAAAGGTTGTTAGAAAACTAACCTGAAAGCAGAGTTATTTCTTGTTTGTTAAGTAGTAGTTATGAGCTCACCCACCAGCTACGAGTGATCAAGTCTGTGCCTTGGAAGGCCATGCACTGTAGTTGAGGGGAGGGAGGGGAACATATACGCACGAAACTAATTAGTCTATTATCTGAATTTGGTTGCATGATATAGGCTATATAGTCTGTATGCAATTGAGAGATGAGAATAATAGCTCATCGTGAGACAGAATAGGACGGGAAGTTTTCACGTCAAGAGGTGAAATGACCCAGGCTTGTTGTGGGTCAACACAGTGGTGGAACTGGGGGAGTATGAGTTAACCTTCCTCACTCCCACACCACCAGCTGGCACTGCTGTAAGCAAAGAAGCTGTGGTGCAGAAACAGGAAAGTCTAAGTCAGTTTTGACCCCAGGTGGATTGATCTAGGACCCAGCTGTTGGCAAGAAGAATAGAGAAGTGTTTTTTGGCAGGGAATTCTTGAGATTCCATGGAACCTGTTGGCTGATTGCCTTTAATTTCCATGCCCTTGTGGCTTTTACTGGCTTATACTTCCATGAACTGCTTTTGTAACTGCTTTAGGAACTGCTTTTACCTGGTGGGTGTTTGTATATATTTTTATGATAGGATTAGTTATTTATTTGAACTCTCATGCTCTGAATGATCCATCACACCATCTACTGAACCACAACCAGGACAGGGCTTTTGTAGTTTATTTCTGAGGAAGATGAGTTATAATACAATAATAATTTTGTGGACAAGCTAGAGAGGTATGGGCTGGGAAAGAGCTTATAGTTAAATGGATTAACTGGATGAATGACCCAAACAATTGTCATTAAGGAGTCAACATCAACTTGAGGGAGTTACCTGGTGGCTTTATATCCTTGGCCTTATGATCTTCTACATTTTTATAAAAGACCTGGCTGAAGGTATAGTCAGAATGATTATCAAATCTATAAAGCTGAAAACAACAACTGGAGGGACAAAAGATTCAGAACACAAAAAGCATTTCGACAGGTTAGAGGCAAATTAAATCAAACATCATTTGAGAGGGATTAATGTCATTAGACGATAAACCCCTTTAGGGACTACTTAGTTTGTGTCTTTGTATCTCTAATATCTACCATGGTCTCTTGCAAATTCCAGGTAATTTATAAAAGTTTATTAAATTGAATTAATGTTAATTCCTACATTTAAAGTCAATAAGACAACCACAGGAGGGAGAGAAGGAGAAAGAGGAGAAAGAATGACTGGGCAATAGTTAATGTAAAAAAAAAAATCTGGAAATTTTAGAGAATTGTAAAATCAATATGAATCAATATGTTAATAGAGGAATAAAAAAAAAGGTAGTGTTATCCAAGGTTCCATTAATAAAAGCACAATGACTGAAACAAGGAAGGTGATAATCCCACTGCATTCTGCTCTGATCAAATGACACCTACTGTGTATTTGAGAAAGGGGATTGACAAACTAGAGCATGTCTATAGGAGAACAACCAAAATGGCAGAGGGTCTCAAGACCATGCCATGTGAGGAATAGTTGAAAGGAGAGACATGATTAGCCTAGAGAACATAAGCCTTAAGGATAGACAAAGATTGGTGCCCTCCAGCATATGAAAAGCTGCCATGTAAGTGGAAGAGGGATTAGACTTGTTTTTTTTGGCCACCAAAATAGGCAGTGGGTAGAAGGTTCAGAGAGGAAGATTACCTGCTTTAATCAAGCCATGCAAAAGATGAGTAATGCAGCCTTATGAAGTGATGGGTTGTTTTAATCTGTGTATAGACTGACTTTTTAAAAAACATGCAAGTTCAATTGACAGCTATGAATAAACAGTATAAAAGATAGAACATATTCATTTACTTTTGAGGACCAAACCAAACTAAAATGTTTACACAGGAATTTGGCAGGTTGAAACCTGTGGACACAAGGCCAAGACTAACAAGAAACAAACTGTACTTGGTTAATAAGCAGGTATTCATAATATGATTGACATTACACAAATATCCCCAAAGCATCTAATATTTAAAGGGTAATCATATTATGTGTATCAGAATAATTTCAAGGTGCGGTTTTAAAATAACTTTGTATATTATACAAGTGGTTTCAAAAGGCTACAAACAGGTCTCCATTAATGCTATAAACAGCTTTCTAATAGCCTCTTATTATCACTACCCTACAATATATAACAAGATCAACACCCTGAAGGGGTCAGAAGACCTGTAAAATCTTCTCTCCAAAGTGGCCTCAAAGCTTTCACAGATCTTCAGTCTCTGAGAGGCAGAGGCAGTAGATGACTAGTTCCTAAAGACAGGTATTTAAAGTCATAACAGATCCTTAGCCTCAGGCTACAGAAAGTGGCAGAAAACCTACCCAGCACATTTTCAAAATGACTGAATTAAACAACCCTCTATTAAGCACCTACTGTGTGCCAGGCTCTGTGGTAGGCATGGGAGAGACAAATACAAAGAATGAAACAATCTCTCCTCTTAAAGAGCTCACATTCTACCAGGAGATATACATACATGCACAGCATAAATAAAAGTTAAAAAATACAAATATATACATGGCACTTAAATAAATAGAAGGTAGTTTGTACCCTTTTGCTAGCTGTTCAAGGGCTTAAAGGTTCACAAAGATTATGTTTGAGCTGCCTCTCAAAAGAGGCAAAGGGAAAGGAAGGCATGAAGTATGGCCAGTGTAAAGGTAAGGAAATTAGAGAGAGAGTGGACTCAAAGAATAGGAAGGGAATGCTTGTTTCATAGCCAAGACATCTGAGCAAGGTGCCTGGCATGGGAATACAATGTGCCTTCCAATACAAGGTCCTCTTCAGGATGTAGGAATGCCAGTTTTTCATTGACCCAGGTGCTTAGGAAGAACACTTTGCTGTCTCCTACCAATATATACACTCCCAGCCTCATTGAATGGTGCTCAGTGATCACAGAACTCTGAACAGCTAGAACACGAGTGAACCAGGACTTCCTTCATTCTTTGAGCGAAGGATTCAGAGTTAATGTCTGCAGAGGGAAAAAAAAAATCCTTTCCTTCTCTCTTCATCTAGTCATACTTATCCACTTTAGCTCTATCTCTCCACAGTTCATACCCTCCCTTCGCATTTACCCTCATTTCACTGTGACCTTTAGAAGCCCCACTCTGTTGCTAACAAATTCTCCTTCTTCCTAGATGTCTTCACCATAGGGAGATATGTGGCATAGTGGATTAAGTGCCGTACTCAGAGTCTGGAATACAAGTTCAAATCCTACTTCAGACACTTAGTTATGTGACCCTGGCTGGGCAAGTCACTTAAAATGCTGTTTGCCTCAATGTCCTTATCTGTAAAATGGGGGTAATAGGAGCATCTACCTTGCTGTATTGTTATGAGGATCAAGTGAAATAATATAAACATTGTGCAAACTTTAAAGCACTATATAAATGCTAGTTATCATCATCATCATCATCATCATCATCATCACCATCAAACTGAACCTTCTCCTTTGGAAGACACTTCTGTGGTAATGCTCTCCAGTACTGGGTGCTCCTTTTCTCGTGCCTCCAACACACTGAACCACAAGAAGGAAACTCTTTGAAACTCACTGTCCCTTCAGCTGTTTTGCCTTCCTTGAGGTTCACTGCTGATCTTTATTATCTAGTCCAGATGCTTGGTGTAGCTTAGGCATTCAGCAGTTTCCTGCCACAGTCCTCTTCCTTTCTTAAGAAATTCAGTATCCATCACACAGTCTTCCTCTCTATCCCAACCCAAGTCTTCATATTCACGAACTTCAACCTACATGATTATGTCCTTTTAAATACTCTGTCCTTCCAATTTATCAACTGCCTTAAAACCTATACAGTCACTCAACCTTAGTCTATGCAGCCGTTCTTAACCTGGGGTCTATGAACTTATCAAAAAATATATATTTCAGTATAATTCATTTCCCTTGCATCCTCTGTATTTTATTTTATGCACTTAAAAACCCTTGAAAAGGGGTCCACAGGCTTCACCAGGCTGCCAAAAAGCCAATGACACTAAAAAGATTAAGTGCCTTTGGACTACACTGAGCGGCAGTCATAGTCTTGATGCATCTACCTTAGCACACAATAGGTACTTAATAAATGTTTACTGATTGATGGCTAATTGATCCAACTTCTGGGTTAGAATTTTATATCTGTATATTTCTCGCTCTGCCTAGTCCTTCAAAATCTATCCTTACCATAACGTTCATTCTTTTCACTCAACCTGTTCTCATTTTTGTTCCTTTACAATTCTGACTATGTAACTGTAACTGATCAAAGTTCAACTACATGTTATCATTTTTCTTTGAATTCCTTGTTCCTGGGTCCTATTTCCAGTAATATTTTACCAAACTCTAACCCAGAGTCTCTTCCTGCATCTACTTTCTCTGTTCTTACTGACATGATACTAAACATTGGGACTAAGTTGTGACATGGGTCTACTATGAATTTATGCTATACAGTATAATCTCACTGTCGTTCAGCAATCCTTTTCTCCTTTATGTTACTCACTTTCCTTTATGCTCTTTTTTCCAGACTGATGAGCAGAATCACATTACCTAGGATATCTAGCCACCACAATTCCTCTGACTAGGAAGTTACAGGTTCAGGAAGGGCATGAATAGTCATCGTGGGTCACATGTAACTATCATGTGCTTCTCAAGTGTACTCCACCCCTCTCCCAGATGCTGTCATCTCTTTGTCAAAGAAAATCCGCTCTTAACTCTTTGATTTCTGATGAGTATTCAGAAAGAGAAAATAAAAAGTAAAAAGAATCCAGGAACTCTCCTCCAGACCCAGTGAACAAATGTGTAGCTACCAAGTGCTCTGGGGTAGCCATAAAAGGCTCTTGCATACTCCAGAATAAAATAGAAGGGAAAAAAACAAAAAAAAGTAAAAAAAAAAGAAATGACTGTCTAGATCCATCAGTTTGATTTTATGAAGTAAAGTTCTGTCTCTCCTACCAGAGATTATTTCCCCCAAAGTCTAGCCAACCAGTTCATCCCAGGAGCAGCCCCAGACACCTGGACTACATCAGTTATGTTATGTCCATGCTTTGTATGGGAAGGGTATTTCAAAAGTTCAAGCTCATCAATTTAATTGTGTAAGCTCACTAAGTTAACTAGAGAATTCCTTTAATCAATTAGGTGGTGAAGTAGATAGAGTCTTGGCCCTGGAGTAACTGCATTCAAATCTGACCTCAAACAACTACTATTTGTGTGACCTTGGGCAAGTCATTTAACCCTGTTTGCCTCAGTTTCCTTATCTGTAAAATGAGGCAGAGAAGGATATTATGGCAAACCACACCAGTATCTTTGCCAAGGAAAATGAAGAGATGGACATGACTGAAATGACTCAACAATAAACAACTTCCTCCCCATTTTAATGTGCTTTCCTCCAAAACTTGTTCCTGGATCTTCTCTTCTCTCTCTACTCTCTCAGTTATATCATCATTTCTCATAGATTTAATTATCATTCCTAGAGGAAGCCAGCTAGGTGGTACAATAGAGTTCTGGATTTAAAATCAGGAAATCTGAGTTTGAATTCTTCCTCAGGCACTACTGAGCTGTGTGACCCTCAAGAAGTCACTTAAACTCTCTCAGCCTCAGTTTCCTCATCAGTAAAACGGAGAAAATAATAATACCTACCACACAGGGTTATAATGAGGATCAAGTGAAATATTATATATAAAGTGTTTTTTCAAACCTTAAAGTCTTACATAAATGTTAGCTATTATTAGTTATTCATATGTAAATGTGACCTCTGAATCTATACATTCAGCTCTATTCTTGCTCTTGAACTGCAATCCCACATCAACAACTGCCCGTGAGGCATCTGCCTTTGAATGACCAACAGGCACATCTCAACTTCACCATGTGCAAAACAAAAACTCACCACCTCCATCACAACACTGCCCTGCTCCAAACTTAGGTATTTCTTTCCAATTGCCAAGGCTTACAACACCATAACCAACATCGTCTCTTCTCTCTCCCTCACATCCAATCAGTTTTCAAGTCTTTTTGATTTTACCTCAACAATATCTCTCATATCCATCCCTTTCTCTCCATTCACCAACCCACTGCCCTAGAATTCTGGTCCTCATTGCTTCTACCTTGTAATTAATTGGTCTTTCTTTCTCCAGGTCATCCACTACACAGGTGCCAAAAGCATCTCACTATGCACAGCCCTCATTATGTCACTCTCCTACAGATATAGATAGATAGATAGATAGATAGATAGATAGATAGATAGATACAGAGAAAGAGAGAGAGAGAGAGAGATACATACCTACACATATTTTATGTTACTCCCCTTCAAATACTCCACATTTTGGCCAAAATGGACTATAAAATATTGTCCAAATTCAACATGTAACTCCCTTCTGTGAGCCTTTTCACATACTTGGAATAAATTCCTTCCTCATTTTTCCCTCCTAAAATCCCAAGCTTCCTCAAAGACTCATCTGAAAGGCTACTGTAGGTGAAACCTTTCTTGATCTTCTCTACCACCACCACCATCATCACCGCCACCATGACCACCACCGCCACCATCACCACCGCCACCATCACTGCCGCCATCACCACCGCCGCCATCACCACCGCCACCACCACCGCCATCACCACCGCCACCATCACCAACTCAGTTGTTAGGTCTTTTGAAATTTCTTGATATTTACATATTTGTTGCAAACATTGTATCACATCCCAAACTGAAAGGCAGGGATTAATTTTTGCTTTGTCTTTGTATCACGTGAACCTACCATGGTATCTTGTAAACAGTAAGCACTAGATAAATGTTTATTCAATTCAGATAAAAATAACTCCTGTTCTAGCTCTTCAGAAAAGATTGGCATTATATGAGGTCTTTTCTGACCAGGTTTCATCACAAATATTCAACAACCTGTTTCTTCTCAATCCTACCTGGAGATTTAGAATCATCTATATTTATTTCTCTTGTAAATTTATTTAACACTATAACTTATTGAACTTATTGTTTATAGATGTGGGCGCTCTGGGCAGCCTCAAGGTACTATTGTTATGAATTCTTTTTCTTATAGCCCCATTCCCAAAGCAAATTCAAACTTCCTCAAGGACAACATTTAGTTATACTCCACTAAACTGTACTGGACAGCATTATTTGCAGCTTATTTCTGGATGCCAAGTGACCTTTGCATATCAAAAGAAAGGGTGGGAACCTATGTGTCAGTTTCAGCATTGTACAATGTTTCTCCCTTGGTTTTTCTAAGGCGTTACCCAAGACTTCCTCTTCTTACTCTGTAAGTAAACAATATCACAGCTTCTAATCATTCCCTACAGTAGTCTTTGGCAAAATAAGAAAAAACATGGAATTTAGAAGATTAAAGCTGTGTATGCATAAAATTGGTTGGTCTTAACTAGACAGAGCCTGGACACATGAAAGATTCAATACACACAGGGCATTCATTCTTCCATTTCCATTTCACAATGTTCCAATTTTGACCTGGATAAAAAATGTTTCAACAGCATTCCCAAGATCAAGGCCCCTAAAACTCAGGCAAATCCATGTAAGAGCACATTGAGGAGAAAAATAAGACCTTTGTATTTGTGACCTTCAGTCTATTAGACTGAGAGAATGATGGTACTCCAACCCAACCCTCTAGACCACTGCCAAAATTATCTTCTTACACATAGATTTAGTGATGTCACTCCTGCACAATAATCTTCAGTGGTTTTGAATGAATGTTAAGAAACTGTTCAGTAAACCTCATTATTCTAGAAAAACATGAGAAATCATCATTATTTCTTCCTAAGGATATAGTTCATACTCCTATGCCCAGTATGGCCCTACTTTATTAGGTTATAATGACAAAAATACTTGTCAAAACTTGACCTTCAAAAAAATAATTTTTAATTTAAAAAAAATTTTTAAACTTGACCTTCACCACCTCATGAGGGAATTATTGCAACAGCTTTCTACTTGGACTATATGCCTCAAATATATCCCTAATCCAATCCATCTTCCATTCAGGTCTCAAAGTGATTTTCCATAAGCACAGGTCTGAACACGTTACCCCCTATGCAATAAACTCCAATGGCTCCCTTTACTTTCAAAACAAATATAAAATCCTGCTGGCTTTTTAAAAATGCTTCATAAATTGGCCCCTTCATACCTTTCCAGTCTAGTACATTTTATTCCCCTTCAGGTACTCTGTGACCCAGTAGCACTCATCTTTTTCCTATTTCTCATAAATGATACCCCTTCTCCCAAATCTGTGCCTTTTCACTGGCAATCCCATGCCTAGAATGCTCTCCTTTCTCACTTCCACCTCCTGGCCTCCATAGCTTCCTCAAGTCTTAGCTCAAATCAATACCTTTGGCAAGAAAACTTTCCTGGTCCATTCCCTCCCTTACCCATACTTCCAGTGCCTTCCCTCTGAGATTTGCTTCATTTGCATTATACATGCATATAAACATACATATTATTTGCATGTTGTTTTTTCCATTAGTAGAATGTGCTCCTTGTAGGCATTGCCTTGTGTTTGCTTTTCTTTGTCTTCCCAACTCTAAGAACAATTCCTGGCACGCAGTAAACACTAAATAATTGCTTGCTGACGGACTAATTTAAAATTTCATATTAGTGTTTCTTAAACTGTGGTCCAGGGAACCCTAAAGGGACCCAAAGACTCTTTGAGGTGGTCCACAAGGACAAAACTAGCTTCATAATAATACTAAATTGTTTTAATTTCTAATATCATAAATATTGATAGCTATACTATACAAATAAAAGCTTTTTCAGAGGTCCTCAAAAATTTCTGAGAGTATAAATGGGTCTTGAGGCCAAAAAAACTTGAAAAACATTGTTCCACATAAATGTGAGTCATAAAAATGATCCTCCACAATTTGGCTCAAGAATGCCTAACATTCTCTTACCATCTTTCTTTCCATATGTTTGTAATAGCAAGCACCCTAGCATACCCAGGATGGCTGCTAGCACAGTTTCTTAGATTTGCTTTTCTAGGAAAGATAGCTGTTTAAGGGGTCAGCAATCTTTTTTTATTACATTCACTAGTTCAGGGGGAAAACTGGCACCCTGAACTTCAGAGAAAACACAAACAGAGAAAATATAAGCAGAGAAATAAAGACCAACAGACAGGATTCTATATACTTTACATACATCCCTGGATCAAGAAAGCCTTTACATCTGAGCAGTCAGGGAGCTCTGAACATACAGCCACTCAGAATCTCAACTAGGGAATCACAAGATCCTTCTCATAAGCAAGCCCCCAAAGAAAAATGAAAGAGAGAGAGAGAGACAGAGAGAGAGAGAGACAGAGAAACAGAGAGAGACAGAGAAAGAAAGAGAGAGAGAGAGTGAGAGTGTGTGTGTGTGTGTGTGTGCGTGCGCGCGCACGCGCGCGCGCATGCACCGTGCTAGCGGAGGGCTGGAGGGAACTTCTCAGAGCCAGAAGGCATCACCACCCTCCTTACTCAGTGCCTAATTAGAAATTCACAAAAGGTGTGAAAACCTTTCTACAAGCAAGCCTCCCCTAAGAAAGCTTCCCTTAATGGGCTCCATGTGAGGTCTATTTATGGGCAGGGAAGATCTTATATTCCATTAACATTACTAAGTTGTAGGCTCCAGCTAACTAGGCCACCTCCTTTTGTATCCCTTAGGTAACTAGAAGTTCTCCTTTAAATTCGGAGAAAGATCTAGAAAGACTATAGTTTAAATGGAGACTGAAGCAAAACATGCTATCGCTCTTTTTCATGTCTGGTTTTGCCTTTTTTTTTCCCAGTGATCACTCATTGGTTACAACCCTTCTATATAACCTAACTATTGTACAATGGAAAGTATTTGGAGATCCTATACATGATTGCATGCCACCATGGGGGGGAGGGGGAAGGGAGGGGAGAAAATCTGAAACTCAAGTGATTGTGGAACTGAATCTTGTAAACTAAAAGTAAATAAACAAGTCATTCAAAAAACAAAAAAGAACTTTCTCCTTTGTTCTTTAGGCTTAGAATTCCCTCTTTATCCATATTCACCTGTTGAATTCTTATACATCTTTTAAAGTCTAACTCATCCCCCGCCCCTGACTCTAAGTCCCATAAGTGCAGAAACTTTGTTTCATCCAACTTTTTTCTCTTCCAAGTCATTCACAGAGTGCTTTTCACCTAGGAGGCCCTTAATAAATGTTTGGAAATAATGTCATTGTTTGTAGTGGAGTGAGGGTGTCTTTGTTACAATACTGAATTATATTATTGAATATATATTCCTGGATTCTGAGGAGAATTGAGTTTAAATCTTGGCCCTGATGCTCTGTGATCTTGGGAATAGAGATGGGCATGGGGATGGATGTGGACAGATGACAAGCATGGGGATGAAGACAGGGATAGATGGGCATTGAACCTATGAGTTTACTGATATAGGGAAATCCTGAATAAGGAAAGTGACTTTCTCACAGTCACACAGAGAGTATGTGACAGAAACATGGCTTGAACCAAGTAGGCCCTCCCGGCCTGGAGGTCAGCTCTTTGTCCACTGGGAGTATAGCATAATAAGACTTGGAGCTGGATTGAACCATATAGAGCGTTTAGTCCATTCTCTTACTTGACAATCACCCTTGTCCTGCCAACTTCATGGGGTTATTTTGAGGAATAAATAGGGTAACTTATGCAAAGTGCTTTGCAATCATAAAGAATTATATATACATTGGCTGCTTTTATTACTATTTTTGTTTGACAAATGTTTGGCATGAATGTTTAAATGTTTGGCGACATAACATCCTCAATTTTAAGACACAGGGAAATATTTCTTTTCATCGTGAGTTGATTATCTAGTTGGCAGAAAATTCACAATGAGTCATAGCTTCCTACTTTCACAATAAAACCAAGACTGGAAGGAGAACAAGGAAAGCACAGGATCTTCCATATTTATTTTGAGCATTATGCTCAAAATGTTGAATTAGTGTGTTGATATTATGTTGAAGATACAAAGATACATAAGACAACTGTTGTCTTCCAGGGGTTTGTAGTCATGTGAAGGAGAAGAATCTGAGATATGGTTCCAAAGTAATGCGAAGGATTTTGTGTGTGGCTGGTGGGATCAGTCTCATCACATACTAGCCCTACCTTCTTTACATCACAGAAAAGTAGTGTACTCTTACCTTTTGGAAAGATTTTTTTAAAATCCTCTGCTTTACATCCCAAGAACTCTCCAACCTGGCTCTCATACCTTTCCAAAGTTATTCCACACTATTTATGGATATATTCTATGTTACAGTCAAACTAAATTACTAGCTGGTACCTGAATTCAATTTTCTGTTTTCTAATTCTATGTCTTTGCTCAGCAACCTTCTTATCTCTGTCTCTTAGAAACCTCAGCTCCATCAAAGTTTAACTAAGTTCCTAAGAAAAGCCTTTCCTGATCACCACAATTTTTAGCGTTCCCTATCCTTCAAATAATACATAGATTTTTAATCGATCTGTATTATATAGATTGCATTCCCAATGAGGATAGAAGTTCTTTGAGAACAGAATCCATTTCATTTTTTTCTTTATGTCCTTAGTGTCCAGTATAGTGTCTTAAGCATAGAATATACTTAATAAATAATTTCTGAATTTAACTTCATTATTTTGAGGACTCTGCAATTTCACTTGTTTGGCTAAGTATGCTTTCCACCAATATGGACCACAAACCATTCTGTAATTTTTCATTATCTACGATTCTTGTCTTTGTCCTTCCCTACAAGTAAGTAGCCCATAAACAAGAGCTATGCTTCCCAATATCACATCCTACCCTAGAAAAGGAGATTTAGCGGTCAATAGGTGCACCCAGGAGTCAGAGTAGCAAGGACAGCATAGTCCCAGAGATAGTATATATATATATATATATAATATATATAGGCCTTAGGATACACAAGCAGTAAACGAACAGGCATGGAATAAGAGAACACTTGGGACAGAGAATGACTTCCACTCTTCCATACTGCCTTCTTCCTGAATTAATATTTCTGAAAGACTCATCAAAAATCTCAAGATATAAAACACACATGAAGGAACAGGTGAGACTGATGATTGAATTCATTGTTGAATAAACAAATAAAAGAATAAAGCTTTTTTCCTCCAGAATCCATTACTTCCATGAGTAATTTAGAGAAAATTAATTGAAAGAACATATTTCCCCTGAAAGGGATACTAGACTTCAAAACAGATTAGAAGACCAAAGAAATGAGGAAGCCAAAGGAAATAATTCTCAGAAGAAGAGACCATAAATGAATGATACTAAATTTAAAAGGGTAGACTGGTCAGAGGGTGAAGGGAAAAGAGGGACAGGTACCATATGCTTATCTGGGTTAGGATAGAGAAATTTTTGAAAAGAGAAAAAAATAAACAATTTAAAAAGAAAGATAATAAGCAAATCAAATAAAATGACCAAGGAAGAAGGAGACATAGGACAGTATGTGAGAGAAGACTGGGATAAAATTAGTACAAGTAAAACTAATCAAAGAGACCAAAGAGGAATGGAAAAATCAATATGAAGGAATTAGATGGAGGAAAGCACAATGACAACGTTAAATGTAAATGGATAAAATGGTAAAGAACAGGTAATTAAACCAAACCCAATAATCTGCTGCTGGCATATGTTTTAAAAAATTTTTTAAATAAAGACATGAACAGAGAGAAAATGAAGGTCTAGAACAAAATGAACTCTGCTTCAAGTGATTTTAAAAAATAAGTAGCAAGTATGATTTAGACAAAGCAACAATAACAAAAATCAAAATGTTAAAAGACAGAAACAGAGAAATCACACGATGCTGAAAGACACCAAAGACATTTAAGCATTATTATGAATCAAAAGACATAACATCTGAATTCATAAAGGAAAAGTTAACCAAATAGTGAAAGGATAGAGTAGCATGATAACTGCAGGAAATGTCAATATTCTTTCAGAGCAGAATAAATCGAACAGAAGAATAACCAAAGAGAAAAAACAAAGAGTTTTCCTTTTTTTGAAACCAAAAGGCTAAACAGTTAGAAAAATTATATTCAAAAGAATTATAACATCTTTTCAAAGCAAAAATTTCAAATATACATATTTCTCAACATCAATGATAACTTTACATAAATTAATAACAAATATACTATTTGAAGGAGAGGAAATATTAATGTGTTAAGTATGCCATGAATAAATAATAAATCTTTAATATGAGAGACTTTGTGAACACCTCCTTTAGAGATTGTAACACAATGAAAACAGCAACAAAACAGCAACAAAACTAGGAGAAATTGTGAACACCTCCTTTAGAGATTGTAACACAATGAAAACAGCAACAAAACAGCAAGAAAACTAGGAGAAATTTTGTGAACACCTCCTTTAGAGATTGTAACACAATGAAAACAGCAACAAAACAGTAACAAAAATAGGAGAAATTTTGTGAACACCTCCTTTAGAGATTGTAACACAATGAAAACAGCAACAAAACAGCAACAAAAATAGGAGAAATTTTGTGAACACCTCCTTTAGAGATTGTAACACAATGAAAACAGCAACAAAACAGCAACAAAAATAGGAGAAATTTTGTGAACACCTCCTTTAGAGATTGTAACACAATGAAAACAGCAAGAAAAGAAAAAAATAAAGATCTCATGTAGACTAAATAACAGTACCCTGAATAAATGGGCCAAAGAACAAATCATAGAAATAACTGATAATTATGTTAAAGAGAATAAAAATGAGACCACATACCAATTTTAGGTAGATACAGCTAAGGCAGTCCTCAGAGGGAAAATAAGATCCCTGAAAATATTAATAAAATTGAAAAGAAAAAGTTAATAACCTCGACCAGAAATTTAACAAAAGAAAAATGTAGAAAATCAGCAAATAAATTAAAAATAAGCTTAAAAGAAATCTTTAAAATTCAAGAATAAATAAGTTAAACAACAAAAAGACTATTTTCCGCTTTAACCTGTCCCTCAGGGCGGTGAGGTGGCACAGTGAATAAAACACCAGCCCTGGAATCAGGAGGACCTAAGTTCAAATCCGGCCTCAGACACTTAACACTTACTAGGCATGTGATCTTGGGCAAAGTCACTTAACCTCAATTACCCTGCCTTCCCCCCTCCAAAATGCAAAAAACAAAAACTGCCCCTCCCTCCAAATTTCCTAATTTCTGCTCAAGATGATACAATTGTGCCACTCATTCAGGGTCATTAAGAGTCATTTTCAACTTTAACCTTCTCCATAACCCTATCATATCCAATAAGTTATCAATACTTGAATTTTCATTTCTGCCTCCACAATGCCTCTCACATCTCCTCTCTACTCACACTACTACTACCAGTTTCAGGCCCTAATCACCTCTCTCACCTGAAACACTAAAACAGCTTCCTAAGTGGTCTCCCTGCTTCCAGTCTCTCTCCTTTTAACAGGTAGGTAGATAATAAGAATTTATGAAGTGTTCACTATGTGTACCTTCCACAGAGCTGCCAAAACAATCTTGGGATCAAGTTTGTTAAGATTATTCTCATGATCAAAACTTTGGCAACTGCCCATTAGTTGATCATAGGACAAAATACAAACTCCTCCAGCCTAGCACTGAAGTCCTCTATCACTGTGTTCCAACCTACATTTCTAGCCGCGCCCCTCCCCCCATTCCTCCCTTCTACATTCCAGGTAACCTGACCTATTTGCTATTGCCCAAATTCAATACCTCATCTCCCATCTCAGTGCATCTGCACACATTTCACATCTGGAATGCACTCTATATCTATACTGCAGCAATCTCTTCCTCTCTGAATCCTCAACTTGCTTTCAGATGCCACCTCCTAGGGAAAGCATTTCCTGAGTCCCCTAGAAGTTAGTGTTCTTTCCCCATGCATTTATTTTTCTGTGACTTGCCCAAGGTCACATGGCTTGTCAGTGTGTCAAGTGTCTGAGGCCGCATTTGAACTCAGGTCCTCCTGACTCCAGGGTCAGTGCTATATTCACTGTGTCACCTAGCCACACCCCTTATAATGAAAACTTCTTAAGAGTAAGGACCATTTTTCATTTTGTACTTGTATTTCTGATGCCTTGTACATAGCAAGCATGGAATAAATGCTTACTGAATCGAATCTTTGTATTAGCTCATTAACACAGTGCCTTTCAACATAAATGCTTAAAATACCAAGCTGCTACTTAGTGGAGAGACCCATGATTTTCAATATAATTATTTTCCTAGTGATGTATGATTGCAAATCTTTGAACACAGCAATTTTCCAGGGATCAGTAATACTGGTAAATGCAAGCAGATACACCATATTTTCAGGGATGCTCTATGCTCAAGAAGTATATATTTGAGCAAATAAGTGTAGTATCAGAAAAGCAGATGGGCTAGTGATAGGGCAAGAATGAAAGCAAAAAAAAAAAAATTGCTCCATTAGGATCCACAAAAGTTTAAAGACTCAGAATGAAGCCTCCACAGTTTTGCTTCAATCCTCTAAAGAATATTAGAAAAGAAAAGGGAAAAGACTCAATAAGAATGAGAAAGCATGGATGACTTCTCCTCTATATTTATAGAGAGAATACTCACATCAGTGAAATGACAGATTCACTGAAGTATGTTTATTTTTGTGCCCAAAATACAAAGATGTTGAAAGCTATCAGCATTAATCGAAAAGATAACCTCCTTGATATTACTATCTAGAGAGAGAGAAGAAAGAAAAACAGAACTGTAATTTTAATCAGTTCCTAGATAAGGAAACTCCCTCTATTAAAGCAGAGTAGTATCTGCTCTAGAACTTATACTCTGGGACATCAAGAGGTTAAGTGACTTACTTAGCTAATATATGAGAGAAGCAAGCACTGAACCCAAGGCTTTCTGACTCCAAGGCCTGTTCTGTATTGAATGAGAACATTTTTTTATAAGTACATTTTTGTAATATATAGTGCCTTGCACAAGAGTAGGTACTTAATAAATGTATATTACACCCCCTCCTCTCTACTATGACATTATATTCATATTCATAGACAAATAAAAACATCCAATGAAATACAGCATTAATTACTGTTAATAATGGAAAGAAGAGGGGCAGCTAGGTGGCACAGGGAACAGAGCACCGGCCCTGGAGCCAGGAGGACCTGAGTTTGGATCTGGCCTCAGACACTTAACATGAAAACTAGCCATCTGATCTTGGGCAAGTCACTTAACCACAACTGCCTTACCTTCCCCCCTCCAAAAAAAAAGCAAAAAAAAAAAATGGAAAGAAGTTCAAGATTAAAAATTAATTTTCCTTAAAATGATGAAAAGCATTTACCTTACCTTAAACCAAGAATTAATTAACAGTATTTATGATGGAGATATACTGGAAGATTTCCTAGTAAGATCAGGGACAAAGCTGAAATACCTACAGTCATCATAATAATCTGACATGCTAGAAATTCTAGCTATAGCAAAAAGACAAAAGAAAGAAATTGGAGGACAGGCAAATACCAGGTGAAATCATCTGTACTGGAAAGGGATATGATTTATTTTTTAAAAATCAAGGAATCAATAAAAAGGTGATAAATTCAAATATAAAAGTAATTCATGAAAATCATGAGCATTCCTATATATTACTTGGGAGAGGGAGGGAGGGTTAGAGTACAAAGGGAAAAAGAATAGAAAGAAAAATCTGACAACAAAATTCACCAAGTACCTGGAATTAACCCAAGCAGGTCACACATAGGACTTATATAAATACAACTGCAAAATAATTTTGAAAGAAAGATAAGCAAGACCAGGACAGCTGATCAATGTGTTCTAGTGAAAGGGAAACAGAATTCCTTCTC
>CM053585.1:411072689-411097745 GCA_028646515.1 Pseudochirops corinnae
AATAAGACCAAATTTCCTTGGGTAAAGAGCTAAAAGAAGCCCAAAACAGGAAGAGAAACATTCATTTTGTGACTAGGCTAAGGCAACATAATGGAAATAATGACATTAACCAAATTAATATATGGACTAAATATTACTAAAGGGATATTCATTGAATTACATGAACAAACAAAATTCATCCAACTAAAAATTAATAAAAGGAGGTTAGTGTTATCAAAACTTAAATTATGTTTTAAAGTAGTGATTATAACTACTGGATGAAAACATTTAAAAACAATCTGCACAACAGAATAAACAAAACTCAGGAACAAATGCTGATTCTGTTGGTTTTGGAGAAACCCAATAGAACAACTATTGGTGAAAGAACTATTTAATAAGAGCTCTGAAAAAACTAAATAGAAATTAGGTCTAAAATGGGTTTGTTCAATCATTAGACAGTAATGAAAGCCAAAGGGATAAATGATCTAAATACAAAAATATATTAATTATATTTTTATAATTATGAAAAAATTATCATTTTATAATTATTTAAAAATTTTAAAAACCATAAAAAACACCAACATATAAACATGTTGGTATATATGTTTATAGGTACACTTTAAGTACTTTTAGCAAAGATCTTAAAAAGTAGGTGTCTATCAGTTAGAGAATGGCTAAACAAACTGTGGCATATGATTGTAATGGAATGTTACTGTACTGTATGAAATAATGAACATGATGAATATGGAGAAGCATAGAAAAACTTACATGAACTGATGCAAAGTGAAGTAGGCAGAATCAGGAAAACTATATACACAATGACTATAGCAGCGTAAAGAAAAAGAACAGTATCAAAAACACATTTAAAGTTGAACACTAAGAAAATTATAAAGGCCAAATTTGGTTCCTTGTTCCTTTGCAAGAGTTGGGATACAAGGGTATGGAACACTGAATGTAATTTCAGATTTTTTTTCTCCTATGTATTGGTTTTGCTGAATTTTTTTCTCTTGTTTATCTTTTTTAAAAAAATTATTTGTTATAAAGGAGGAAGGGGAAGACACACAGCAAAAAATGTAGGTGATGTCAAAACCAAAGATATCTCTAAACATCTATTTCTCTTTCACTACTTTTGGGAAGGAGAAGAATTTATAACCACCCTTAGGATAGTGCGTCCCCAGTTACAATTATCAAAGGCATAATAGACTACTTTGGTTATATAAAAATTATGCACAAATAAAATCCATGCAATTAGAATAAGAAAAGATAGGGAAGGAGGAAAATGTTTGCATTAATCATCTAAAAGCCTGACATTGAATATGATACAAATTCATAAGATTCAGTATCAATGTACTTTAGTAGATACGGTACTAGATTTCAAGTCAAAAGACCTTGGATTTGCTTACTGGCTATCCTTCTTCTTATCTCTATGATTTGAGGCCAATCATTTAACCTCTCTCTGTCTTAGTTACCCATCTATAAAATGAGGGGTTTGCATTAGATAGCTTGGAAAGTCCCATCCAACTCTTCATCTACTATGCTATGATCTAGGCATTCCTCAATAGTTAAGTAGTCCTTAAAAAAAAAAATTCTGTAAAAAGGAAATGCAAATTTTCAACAGCCATGTGAAAACTTAGAAGTGCTAATTAACAGAAAAATGCAAATTTAAACAACTCTGAACTATCAATTTATTCCCATCAAATTGGAAAAGAGGGTAAAAGTTGAATATTTTCTATACTGCAAGAACTATGGGAAAATAGAAATGTTCATCACTGCTCATGGAACTGTGAATTTATCCAACTGTTTTTGAAATCAATCTGGAATTGTGCAAAAAAAAAGTTACAAAATTATACATGTCTTGGACCCCATGATAACACCACTGAGTTATACCCTCAGGAAGTTACTGAATAAAGAAAAGCCCATCTGTATAAAAATATTCATAGGAAAACTATTTGCAAATGAAAAAAGAAATCATGTGCCCAATGATTGGAGAAAAGCAGAATTAATTATGTTGCAATGGAATATTATTGTACCACATGGAATGACAAATATGAAGAATGTAAAGAAACATGGGAAGACTTTTATGAAGCAATAATATCTTTATGTAAGCATTTTAAAGGTTACAAAGTTTTTCCATATAGTATCTAATTTAAGTATCCCAAACAATGTTATGAAGGTACTAAACATTTTCTTAGTCAATTAAAAAAACTCTCTTTAAGGGTTTACTATATAAACCAAGCATTGAGCTAAACACTGGGGATACAAAGAAAGGCAAACACATCTCTTGCCCTCAACAAGCTTACATTCTAATGGGAGAGAGAACATATAAACAAATAGGAATGAGCAAAATATTTTCAAAACACATGAAAGACAGCTGTAAAGAGTAAGATTCTAGCACCTGGGGAAAACTGGGAAAGGTCTCTTGTAGAAGGTGGTATTTGAACTGTCTTGAAGGAAGCCAGGTATCTAAAAGGCAGGGATATGGTATCCTCATGGTATAGATGAGGAAACTAAAATCCAAAGAGATTAACTGGCTTGCCAAGCGTCATCTAGACAACCACCTAGATACATTCATCTCTCAGGCTTTTCATGACACTTCTCTGCCTTTGTTCTACTAGGCTACAATTCCTACTTAAGCTATGCTGCTGGAGCTTCATCCATGTCACACCATTGAGTGTAGCCCAAGGTGCTATCTATCTTCCATCCTCCACTCTTCTCTACTTGGTGATCTCATCAGCTCTCAGTGATACAATTATGATTTTTAGGCATATGTCTGTAAGATCTATATATCTATCCCTAGTCTCTCTACTGAGCTGCAATCCCCTATTCCTCAATTGACTACTGGACATTTAGAACAGGATGTTCCATAGACCTCCCAAATTCAACACGTCTGAATGAGAACTCATTATCCTTTCCCCAAACACACTCCTCTTCCCAACTTCCCCATTACTTGTTGAGGGCACCACTATCCTTTCAATCACGCTGCATTGCAAGCTCAGTGTCCTCTTGGACTTCTCATTCTCACTTATCTCAGATATTCAATCAATTGACAAATATTGTTATTTTTATTACTATGACATTACACACATATTTCCCCTTCTCTCCATTCACACAGTCACCATGCACATTCAGGGCTCATCACTTGTCACCTGAATTAACTGCAATAACCTCCTAACTGGTCTCCCTGCCTTGTTTCTTCCCACTCATATGTAATCTTCACTCAGATGCCAAAATGATTTTCCTAAAACAAGTCTGACTAACTCCTCTATACCTCTAGGGCTCCTTATTACTTCTAGGATATAATACAAATTCTTCTTTGACTTTTAAAGCTCTTCACAAGGTGTTCCTTTACTATATTATATATTCTTCTTAAGTGTTTCTCTTCAATGCACTCTACAATCCAGCTACCCTGAACTACTTGTTGTGTCTCACACCATACTTCATATCCCATCTCCAAGTCTTTGCACTTTCTGCCCTTTACAACTAATTAAAGGTTCTCACATGCTCTAAAGAGAAATGAATAACCAGCAGTCAGTCAAAAAGCCTTTAATGACTGGGAGTGGTGGCACAGTGAATAGAGCACTGGCCCTGGAGTCAGGAGGACCTGAGTTCAAATCCAGTCTCAGACACAACACAAAAACCTAGCCATGTGACCTTGGGCAAGTCACTTAACCCCGAATGCCCTACCTTCCCCCCTCCAAAAAGAAAAATAAAAGAGGATTTAAAAAAAAAAGGCCTTTAATGAGTGCCTAATATGTGCTAAACACTGGATTTAACTGAAGACTAGACTACTAGCAAAGGGAATGAACGAACTTTGGGCTATATGTAAAGGATGGATACTCTTGCTTAAAACTGAGGCCTCTAGTTACAACCAAGGTAATATTTATCAGTTCAGATCTCCTTGCCCTCTTTGCCCTTCTGCCTCCTCTGTCTCTTCTTCCTTAGTACCTAGTATTTGCTCTTTTTCACCAATTTCCCCTTTGCTATCCAAAATCAAACTATTTCTTTTGATAACCTGACACCTTCACTTCTTGACCATCTTGATAATCATTGCCCAGGTTCCTTGGGCAATATGCTTGTAAAACTTCAAAAAGACAAAGAACTTCTTAGCAATATCACTACTGGAATACCTACCACCACATCTCTAGCAAGACCTTCCTTGCTTGGCGTACAATCAGTTCCAACTGTTCAGCATTATCAGGATGAGCCACAAGGACTATAAGAGCTCCTTGGGCCAAATTAGAAAAAAGAGAAGAAAATGCAATACAGGTGTCTGCTTGTTAGCATCAGAGTCACTGCCTAGCACAAAAAGCCAATACACTGCTAATACATAATAATAATGCTAATAAAAATACTGAATGACTTTGACCAGAGGATCAAGACACCTAGACCCATATCCCCTAGAAGAAGGACATCCTTCCATTTATTCATCCAGTTAAATCCAGATGGTAAAGCCAATATCAGTGCTCATCCAGTAGTATCCCTGCTCTGAGATGAAGTCTTCACTCTGTTCAGAAAAAGAGTCAATATACACCAATAAACAATGTTGATTCTCAGGCAAACCGAGAAGCAATTCTTGGTCATTCTGGCATATGCATCTGTACCTGTATGAAAGGAGGATTTTGTTATCCTTCCTAGAGTTAGTTTCTCAGGATCCATGGCCATGGGAATGTCTAGTTTCCAGGTGTTTGATAAAGGCTCCCAGAATAGCCCCAAGGATTCTAGATAGGAGCTTCCAGAATCACAGTGACAGAAAGTCCTATGGAGGCTGTGCCATGAGATAAGGGATGACATAATGTAACATTTACTATGCTTGCACAGAATGATGGTATTGATAAAGTTAACCTATGAGCTTAATGTTGGCAAGATGCCTTCTTTGTCTGTTGCCCTATAAAGCAGGTGGGTATTGGTCAGTGGGGAGGGGGGAAGGAAACTACAGGGAACCCATGGGGGGAAACCACAGGGAACCCATAGGAGAATCTGTTTGTGCGTTGACTGGCCCCCATCAAGGCTTAAGGGGATTTAGGGGAGTCACAAGTTGTGCCTGTCTCAATTGACCCCATCTCAATTGCCCCCCTTCTCACTGGCCACCGTGAGAAGGGTGATTAGGGAATTCTATATGAGCTGGTTCTCCCACAACCCTCTGAGAAGACTAGATTAGAATAAAACTGATTATTAACCCTTCCGAAGCTGTCTGCCTGTCTGACCAGATCAAGAGTGAACCTGTTAGAGGGTGGAGACCAAGAACTCCAGTGCCTCCTGTGTGCCATCAGTGAAACAATACTTCAAACATGGGCTCCTGGAGCCCAGCGCTCCGGCCTCCAACCACTGCTGGCCATCATTCCTTTACCGCTGACTCCTGATTAACCAACCAGATCATTTTTCACATTAAAGTCATACAACAGTAAGCATCAGATGAAGAATTTGAACCCTAGCGCTCTAAATCCCAAACCATGTCCCATTATCATCTCTCACGGGAGAAAGAATGTAAGAGGAAGGGTTAGTTTGGTGGAAGCTAACTTTAGGGAAGGTGACCAAAATCTTGCCTTGTAGAAATCATTAAAGAATTTATCTTAATTACTAGGTAAATATATTTTGCCTTTTAGCATATTAATCTGTTTTGCCTAAATGAATGGAGCAACTGAAGTTGCTCTAAAATCATTGATCTAAATATTTCACCCAATCTCATTTGTATCATTTTGCTTAGCAAACCTCTTCTTTTATTTTAATTTTAATTTTATTTTTTATTTATGGAATAAAAGAAGCATTTCCATAACACAGCATAATGAAAAAGATGATTGCACATGAAATTGCAAATCTATTATGTACAATTTACTATTCCTTTTAAACATATAATAAAGTTATCATATTAACCCCCTTCTTTTTTACAGAAGCGAAATGTATATTCCTTGTTCTAAATTTCAAATGAAATCTAAATCACTATTTAGATTTCCCATGAGGACTTACTGTGCCTAGGTCAAGTTCTTATTTTCCTGGCTAATTTAAGATCTTATTTAGTTAGCCTTCTATGGTTTTGGACAGCTGGGATTGTTTTTAGGGACACTGACCCTACATGGGAAACTCTCAGACTCCAATTTGGCAGATGTGACAAGGAGGCAGTACTGATAAGAAAACAGTTCAGAAAGTATTTTGGTTTTGTGGCATTCTCAAAATTTACAATATTTTATACTATCTCAAAATTGTTTTTAATTTTTAATGGGAGATGTAGTTTAAAAAAAAACCTCACCCACTATCACAGATTCTGTGAACACAATAAAGCTTGAAAATGATTCTTTAAAACTTCAAATCATGAGTAATTGTAGTCTTCCTCTGTAGAAAGATTTTCTCAGTTTTCTTTACCCTCCCCCTCACTTCCTCAAATACAATGTAAAGCATATAAGGGTAGTACAGTTCTGAAGGCAATGTAAAAGCTGAAAGCCTGCCTGAATGAAACAGCTAGCTAGCAAGGAAAGGTAATTCAGCAGACTAAATTTATTTATGTCACAAATACTCCTAAATTGCTAGTTCTATATTCTAACTAATGACTTGTTAGTGACAGTGTTATAATTGTTGTACCAAATGTGAGCAACTGTTAGAGTGAGAAACACATGTGACCTTACATGTAAGAATTACTCCAACTATAGAATTAAGCACACTATTCATCACCATAGTAACACTGAAAAACAAATATGAAAACCAACTCACAGATCCCATTTTTCAGGCTGAGTATGATCTGGGATGCTCATATATGTGCATAATTTAAGCACAATGTCCTTTGCCAAAATGGTTACAACAGATGCACAGTCTATCTAAAGAATATACATCATGTTATAATCTACATTTAGGAAATTAGCTGAAAAATATTCTTCAATTAAATCTTATTTGGATAAACAAGTATTGTACATAGACTTTTTTTCTTGTCCTAGTGTGGATGCTGATATTCCACAAATGTACTTGCTTAGAAAAGTATCGCAGCAATTAACGTATAATGGGGAGAGTGATTGGTTCACCCTGCCATCTAAAGAAAAAAAAAACTTGTCATCTCAAATATAGAACTAATTCGCTTTGGAATCAGTCAGAAACAGCTAGGTTAAAATCTTGTATTTGACCAATAATAGAGATGGGAATCTGAGAGAGCAGCCAAATCCTCAGTGCCTTACATTCTGAGAATGTAAGTTACAGATCCTCTGTGTGTGTGCGTGTGTGTGTGTGTGTATGTGTGTACGTATATGTGTATATGTTTTAGTGAAATAAGAATCCAAAGAACTAGAATTGAACTAGAATCTGTATTAGCATAAGTAAAATTCAAAGAACTAGGCCAAGGTAGGGAATCTAATTATTTCAATAAAAACAAATTAATATTAACTTTTAAGGTAATGTAAAGGGAGTAGCAGTGTGAAGCATTTATTAAATACCTATTATTTGCCAGATACTTTGCTAATCATCAGGGACAAAGGAAGGAAAAAGATAGTCACTGATTGTTTTAATAGGAGGGAGAGGGGGGGGGGGGAGGAGGATCGGTCATTTGTTCATTCCTTTTAAAAGCTAGAAACCTCCCAACTTAAAAATCTGAAATTAAATATACGGAAAAAAAGCTTTGAAAAATCAAAGGAGAGATAAACACAACTGAAAGCTAAAAGTTAAACACAGTGAAGAGTCATTTTATAAAATGACTGAAAATAGTAAAACCATTAGCAAAGCCAATCAACTAAATGAAATCTGAGAACAAGACATTTACAACAAACAGAGAGGAAAAGAAAATTGTCAGAAACAGTAACCCCCTACTACAACAAAGGTGAAATTTAAAATCAATCATTATCTACAAAAATACCCAAATTAACAACAGAAAATTGAACCACCCAATATAAAATTGAAACAACCCATTATAAAAAAGTAAAAGTGAACATGATTTGAAAGTACTCCCCAAACAAAACAAAAATCTGGAACAGAAAAATTTACAAATTAACTCTATCAAATACTTAAAAAATAAATAATCTTATGCTTTATAAACTATTAAAGCAGAGAAGGTAATCTAACAAACTCCATCTATGATCCTAATAATGAAAACAAAGTGAGAAATGGGGCAGAGAGTCTATATTCTAATATCACTAAAGAACACTGATATAAAATTTTATAGATAAAATCTGTCAAAGGCACTTTAACAATATTTTTTCTTAATTCATTATTACAGAACTAGATTTGTATCAAAAACTCAATTATGTTAAACATTAAGAAATCAATAATATGAATCATATAAAGAATGAAAACAACCCCAAAATGCATGATTACATCTTTAGATGCAGAAGAAAATTTCAAAAAATGATAAACCAATAGAGGAGCAGTAGCTTGAAAAAAGGAGAACAAAGAAAAGTCTTAAATCCAAACTTCATAAGGATCACAGGATTTATATTCTACAAAGGGAATGGACTTCAGAGAACATCTAGTTCAAGGGTTCTTAACTGGAACGTAAGCACCGCCTGAGGCTAGATTTTAGGAGGTCTGTGAACTTGAACAGGAAAAAAAGATGATGTATATTTCAATATAATTGGTTTCTTTCATAATGTTCTGTATTTCACTTTATCCATTTAAAAATGTGATTCTGAAAAGGGATTCATAGGTTTCATACTGTCAAAAGGGTCTATGACACAAAAAAGGTTAAGAATCTCTATTCTAGTCCAAACTCCTCTTTTTGTGGATGAAAGAAATTGAGACTGAGGGAAGTTCAGGGAGTTGCCCAGAGTCATACAGGCTGTCTTACAGGTGAAATTTGAACTTAGGACTTCTGAATGCAGAGCCAATGCATTTTCTCACTGTACTTTGTGTACTCATTCTCAAGATTGAGTCATTCCCCCATAGACAAAAAAGTCCAAAGATATGAATAGTTTTCATAAGAAGAAATAGAAACTCTCAACGGGCAAATGAAAAGTCTTAAAATCACTAATAATCAGAAAAATGCATATTAAACAACCCTGAGGGATAAGCTCAAATCCATCTAGTTATAAAAGATGGTAAAATTTGGGAAAACTTATTAGGAAAGAGAGTAATGTGTACCATTTTACTACTGGTACACTGATTCTATCTGGGAAATAATTCAGAATTACACATGAAAAGTTATTAAATTCTTCATAACCTCTGACTCAGAAATCCCACCGCTGAGCTTATTTCCCAGGCAACAAGAAACAAACTTTCTGCATTTAAAAAAATACACACAGCAATACTATTTACGATAGCAAAAACTAGAAAAGTATGTGCCTCAACCACTGGGGAACAAATTGTGATGTATGGATGTAATGAAATATCATTATGTAACAAATTATGAATAAGGACCTACCAGAAAAACATAGGGAAATGTATGTTGTAATAACAAAAGAACTAAGGAGAACTAAAAGAATAATATACAAAATGATATAAATTAAGGTAACACAGAAAGACAACATAATTTACATTAAATTCAAGGAATGATATTGTTGCCAAATTATTAATGTTAAAGGGCATCCTCCCATTCTATTAAAAATTAGGTGTTATGTACCATCAGTCATACTCATTCTATCACATAAATTTTTATTAACTTTTCAAAGAATACTCTGGAGGTGGGAGTGGGGGTATTATAATGCCTATAACATGCTTACTATGTGAAAACTAAATATTTCAAGAAAATAAAACATAAAAAAGTAAAGCATATCTGTACTTTAAAATAAACTGATGAGTTTAAAGAAAACTTTTCTGGGCAAACATGGACTAAAACCCCCAAAAGGGTACCCTGCTATTTTAAAGGTGGGGAAAAAGCATACCTTATTTGCAAAGAAGGATCCTCTTCACTGGTAGGGCTATACTAAGAACATGTCTTACCCTCAGAGAGTGTAGAAAAGTTTGTATTTTTCAAATCTCTAAGTATTTTAGTCACTCAAGGCTTTTGCCTATTTATTTAAAATTTATGATGAATTCCCTTTGCATCAGTGATCTCACTGCTAGGTATATTCCCCAAAGAGGTAAAAAAACAGAGATTAAAAAAAAACATATCAATCAATCAATTGATAAAAATGTATTAAGTGCCTGCCATGTGCCAGATGGAGGCAGCAACATGGCTCAGTGGATAGAACAGTGGGTCTAGAGTCAGGCAGACCTGAGTTCAAATTTGATCTCAGACACTTACTAGCTGGGTGACCCTGGGCAAATTACTCAACCTGTTTGCCTTAATACACTAAAAAAAGAAATGGCAAACCACTCCAGTATCTTTGCCAAGAAAACCCCACAGACAATATTGGTGTAATAGGGTCCATGGGGTCACAAAGAGGCAGAAAAGACTTAATGAATGAACAACAACAATGTGCCAGGTAATATGTTAAGCACTGGGCATAACAATATAAAAAAAGAACCAAAAAATATATAGCAGTACTGTTTGTAGTAGCAAAGAACTGGAAAGAAAGTGGGCACCATGGATTGAGGGATTTCTTTACAAATTTGGTGTATGGATGACATGGAATATGTCATCATGGAATTACACTATAAAAATAACAAATATACAGAATTCTGAGAAGCTTGGAAGACTTGTGTGAACTGATGCTGAGAGAAATAAACAGAACCAGAGAAAAATTTTATAGCTGTTATGGAAAGGAAAACAGTAAGTGATAGACTTTAGAACTCTGATTAATGCAACAGTCAAATCATGATTACAGAGGATGGATATAGACTCAGAGAGATAAGGAACTCTAAAGCGAAATGACATTTTTAGGCGTGAAAAATTTATTTCTTTTGGGGGGGATTTTTGTTGTTATTAAAGAGGAGGGTACTTTGTGGGGGTTGGGGGAAAGTGTTGTAAAGTAACAAAGATTTCCTTTTTTTAAAGAGCATCAATAAAACATTTTAAAAACAAAAAAGGCATGCCAAAAATTCAAAGAGCTAGGAATAAATGGAGCAGAAAATATTTTCCTAGTATCTTTCTAATAAAAGGCTTTAACAAGTTTAGTTTCACATTTAGAGACAGCAATTTTAGTTACATTCACATTGTCAGGAAGGAGGCAGTCAGTTGATTCTGTTATCTAACCAGTCCAGCTTGTCTTTTGCACACTAGAGTCTACAAGATGGTGGGTAACAGACAGCAGTAACAGAAGGAGAGTTTGGAAAAATCATTAAACTTCTAATAATTGCAGAATAATCTCCTCTTTGAAATTAGGCTTCACATGGCAATTTATTCATCTCACGTACACATATATACATGCTGATTTAGGATTTCCTAGGCTTAACAGAAAAATCTAAGCAATTTTTCTTTCCATAACTAATTAAATAAGTTATTTTTCTGACTTTTTTTTTTAATCCTAATCAACTGTCCAACATTAGAGTTTAGGCAGAATGAACACAAGTTTTATGCTTCACAAAATTGAAGTACCTAATCATTCCTATAAATTTAATACCTCCATGACCAATTAATTAATTCCCATTAATCTGTTGTGTAAATAAAAAGTATACTGGTCTCTCTCTTATATCATGCTGAAGCTTAACAATTGGCCATATTCTTTTCACCCTTGACATTATGACATAGAAATTTTCAAGGTGGCTTACTGAAATAAAGAGAAAAATGTATCAATGTCACATTCAAGTTGTAGATAACCCTTGCCAACCACCTCTATAAGCTTTATACTTGGGCTTTATGTTATTTTTATCTGACTGTGGCACAAAAATATTTAATCACAAAAGCCTGCAATATGGTCCACTCATAAGCAATGCTCATCATACTTCAGCTTCCTTTAGGTTAGTCATCTACACATTTACTGGTCACCAAGGTAACAAAGAATCTGACTCACATATTCAATAGAAGTAAGCAATGTCACACTACATGAGGACACCAAATTTCTTTATGGGCATAATGACACATAATTTGAGGAAGTATAATAAGGCTATTGATAAAAGGAAAGTTGACCACTTAGCCATATAATAATTAAATGGGGGTGTGTCAATGTGAATTGAAGTTCTAGTCATTTCTATGAAGTTTAAAAGTCAATTCACTAACAGGAAAAAGGCTTTTGCAAACAAGCCTTCTAGTCATTAAACAAGAAACTAAATATATAGACAATTCAGTAGACACTGAAGGTCACATATCCAGCTTTTTCATATAAGGTAGTCAGGGGAAAATAAACTGTCATCAGTAACCCTAGCATAGGAAAGACAATCAGCCAACATTTCTATCCAAACAGTAATGATCACTCAGGACTGACTGACTTTACTCAGGGTACAGATTGTAGGAAGAAAACTGCCAGTACCATCTGGCTGGGACTGCTTTCTTCCCAACTTAGCATTACTATTTGCCCATTGGAAACAACAGCTATATCAGTGGGCATGTGGGCTGGGAACAAGAATGAAAGGTCACATGGAAAAACGTCAGCAGAAGTAAAACATAAGGATACAATATGGGAAGAAAAAAATTCAACGGGAGTTGAAAAAAAAAAACCCACCAGAATTCAAAGAAAGGATGAACAAAAAAAATCACTCATTCAAGTTTTACTAAAAATAGCCATTTATCAATTACCTAGGAGAATGAGATGAAGAGCTAACACTGGAAGAAATAAGGGGGAAAAAAAAATCAAATGATTCTTTTTTAACAATGAAGGAAAACTAAAAATTAACAGAAATGAAAAGATCACTATATTTATTTTTGTACAAATAAGGTTCTAAACTAAACCAATTCTTGAGATCTTTTGCTAAGGAAGAAAAAATAATAACGATAATAGTAGTTAGTATTTATATAGTGTTTTAAGATGTGCAAAGTGCTTTACAAATATTATTTAATTTTATCCTCACAACAACCCTGGGGGGTAGGTGCTAGTATTATCCCCATTTGACAGCTGAGTTAACAGAGGTAGGCTGAACAGATGCTAAGTGATTTATGAGATCTGAGCTCAGAACGGGGTCAAGCAGCTAGTAACTATCTGACACTGGATTTGAACTCAGGTCTGCCCCAGATATTTTGCCAATCTTTTTTCCCCCCTTCAAATTGCCATTTCATTCTTAATCAAGTATCTACATAATGCCTTCCACTGATTTTGCTGAGTTCTCAGACTTGAAGATTTCCAAAATTTCCTTCTTGAAAGGATGTTGTATACAATTCCTCACTACCCTTTTAATGCTACATAATACTTCAAGACATCAATGAGTTCATCAACGGGGGCAATTCACTCCAACAGTGCACCAGTAAAGGCCACCCAACCACCCCTTCTTATCCCATGTAGGTCTCATTCACAGAAAGAAGATCTACTGAATGCACTGGAGATCTTCTAGGTCTTCTTCCATTTCATGAAATACATTGGAACACTTAGGCTATCTGTTATTGCTCACTTTCATCCTATGACTTGTCTACCTCTTTCTCTAGTAATACATCTCTTTAATGAAATGCCACTTCTTGAGTATAAGTCACAAGACCACTGTAAATATGCTTCTGCTCAATTGTGCCCATCATTTCAATTATCTGCCCAATGTTTTTTAAGTCATCCACAATTTTGATTCCTCAGAAACTGAAGTGTTCTAAGATTCACAACCAGAGGGTCACCAAAAGAACATTTTTTGTTGAAAAGATCGCATGGATGCTTGCCTTCTCAATGAGGGTGAGGAGGGAAGGAAGAAGGGAGAGAATTTGGAACTCAAAGTTTTGGTTTTCAGGTTTTTTGGGTTTTTTTTTGCTTTTTGGAGGGAGGAAGGTAGGGCAAATGCCCAAGGTCACACAGCTAGTTTTGTGTTACATGTCTAAGGCTGGATTTGAACTCAGGTCCTCGTGACTCCAAGGCCAGTGCTCTATTCACTGTGCCACCTAGCCATCCGAGGAACAAGGTAGGGCAGACTAGATGAAGGGGTAATTAGAATCCATGCCACCTTGGGATGGGGGGGAGGGGACAGATGAGGAGAAAATATGGACCTCAAAATCTTGTGGAAATGAAGGTTTAAAACTACAAAAAATTAATTAATTTTAAAAAAGAAAAAGAAAAGATGGTATTGATTTTGAGGTATAGCTTGATGTGCATTGTGCTAAACTGCATCTAGCTTCAGAATATTAAAGAACCATCTCAATGAGATTTATGAGTATTCAAATGGGGAAAGATTAATAATACATATAAGAAAAAAAGATAAAAACAATGTCTATTTTCCATAATGAACATTAAATTAGTTTTGAAAAAAACAGGTATTTGGCCTGCTGGTATGGGACATTATGCTAGGTGTTAGAGATGTAGAGGATAGATATGGAAAGAAAAAGGAAGAAGAAAGGTAAGTAAGAAGGAAGGAAGGAAAGAAGGAAGGAAAGAAAGAAAGAAGGAAGGAAGGAGGGAAGGAAGGAAGCAAGGAAGGAAGGAAGAGAAAGAAAGACAGGAAAAGAAAGAAAGAAAGAAGAAACAGTTGCACCCATTAAGAAATTTGTATTTTAGTGGGTTGTGTAGCACATACACAAATAAATCTATTACAAGGAAAACTGGAGTAAGAGCCAGCATTAATAGGAGCTGGGTCATGGAGGGAAGGGATCACAGAAGGTTTCACAGAAGTGGTAGGCCCCGAGCTGAGCTTTGAAGGAAGACAAAAATTCTGAGATACAGAGTAAGAGCCTGAAATGCTAGTCTGAGGAGTTTCTGACCAGGGAATAACAAGGCCACACCAGCTCCTTGTTAAGATTATTTCAGCAACTATGGGAAGGGTAGAATAAAGATAGAAGAAATTAAAAGCAAGAAGATCAATTGGGAGGCCACTAAGGCAGTTTAAGTGAATGAATTAGGATGATGGTTAAGTGAGTGTAAAAAGAGGAACATGAAGTTGGATAGCCAAGTCCACTGAATTACTACATATTAAGATTAGTTGATCTCTGTGACAGATCCTACAGACAGATAAACAAGTTGGGCTTAGTAATAGGGAAATTATAAAATGCTTTTATCAATCCTAAACTCCAAAAAAGTAAATAAAAATAGCTTATACTTGGATTGTTCTATAAACTTTTCAAAGCATTTTCATATCCATTACATAATTTCAACTTCACAATAATTTTGTAAAACAAGATAAACAGGTATTATTATCTCTATTTTAGAGATAGGGAAACCTGTTATAGAGTTTGAGTGACTTTCCTAAAATTACTTGGTAAATGGTCTCCTAACCTCAGTTTTCTATGATCACGTAGTGAAGATTTTCACATCTTGTCCATAAAAATACTTACCTTAAAAATGAAAATATGGCTCCTATTCCTCGTCCACAAAGTTCACCCCTTAAGTTCAATGACGTTACCCTTAACAGATGGCCTGTACACACACACACACACACAAAAACAAATGTGAAAATTCTTAAGTTTCAGCGCTAAAAAGTACAGATCAATTATCCTTTCAAACATCTGTATTCTTTTATTATAGTCTGAAAAGAGTGAACTTAGGTTAATTCAGCCCTGGACAGCAAATGCTCTAACACACTATCCATTTGGAAAGTCATACAGACCACAAAATAACTTCAATCAAATCATCTGCTTTTGCCTCATTTTAAAATACCAATAAACTACTTTAAAGAAATGACTTTTAAATAACCATAAATTACCTTTAAAGAACACTTTAAAATTTAAAAGTAGATAATATTTTAGCTCCCTATATTCAATTACATATCAATAATACACACAGGGCTTAGAATATTTTATAATGTCCCTTCCTTTTAAGTCATGTGTCACCAAATAAGACCTACTTTAAATATTGTTTCAATAGCCAGTAATCAATGAGCTTCATTGTGTATTTATAAAAATAATTTTATAGAGAGGTGGATGATAGAAGGAAGGGCAGATTGGGGGAGGTGGTAGGTAGTCAGAAGCAAACACTTTTGAAAAGGGACAGGATCAAAGGAGAAAACAGAATAAATGGGAGGGGACAGGATGGGATGGAGGGAAATATAGTTAACTTTTTACAGTAGGACCACTATGGAAATGTTTTGTATAACTACACATGTATATTGAATTGCTTGTCTTCCCAGTGGGGGTGGGTGAGGAGGGAAGAAGGGAGAGAATCTGGAACTCAAAGTTTTAAAAACAAACGTTAAAAAGTTTCTGTTACATGCAACTGGGAAATAAGATAGACAGGTAATGGGGTATAGAAATTCATCTTGCCCTACAAGAAAGTAAGGAGGAAAGGGGGAAAAGGGGAATAGGGACTATCTAAGAGGGGGCAGATTGAGGGAAGGAGCAATCTGTATGCTTGCCATTTTGGGATGGAGGGTAGGGGAGAGATGAGGAGAAAATTTGGAACTCAAAATCTTGTGGAAATGAATGTTGAAAACTAAAAATAAATAAATTCTGAAAATAATAATAATTATATATGTTGGGATGACATACATTACAAAACATTTTCAATATTAGCTTGTTTTAGAAGTAGAATGCAGTATATATAAAGATAGTAAAAAAATAAGTATGGCATTATCCAAGGAAAGCAAGGTTAATATATGACGCTCCAAATAATCCATATTTTCTCTGTGATTCTGTTTAAAGAGTTAACAATATCAACTTTTTCCAAAGTCAATTCTTTTTATGATACAGGAATGTACAGGTCTCAGATAATCTTGATCTCTAGAATAACTTCTTGTATATGCTACTGGTTATGCTCAAGCTAAACTTTGGAAATGTCAGTCCCATTGCATGGACTCTTAGTTCAAAGCCTAATATAGAACAAGTTATTTGCACAGTGTTCATTTATTCAACAACTTCAAGAATCTGAACTACAGCTAAAGAACAAGAAACCACACAAAAACAATCCATGGGCTGCAAAAATGGACATTACAAAGTTCATGCACTAAATCTGAGGCACTTTAATTGTAGAAGAGGCCTTTAGATTCTCATTCAGTACTCAATTTATATAAAATCCAAACAATGTTGGTGACACAGTTTTAAAAACAGCATTCAATTAGATGTAGCAAATTACAAGTAGAAACAAGGGCAGTCACAGGAAAGGAACTGTGGATGAGAGAATTGCCCAGCAATATAGAGACTATCATGATACCATCTCATACAGAAAAGAGAAAGCTATCCATTAAAAAAAAACTGTTGACACTGATTCCCCCGCATCCCACCCCTGCGCTGCTGTCATTCTTATTGTCTCCAAAAAATAGAATTTGTTATATGGGATGGCTCTCTGGGAGAGGGTGGTTGAAGCATAGTGAGGATAATTATGATAACATAAAGAAACCCCAGAAGACATCAATAAAAAAACTTATTTTAAAAACAACCACAAAACAAGAAGCGTGGGTTGAATTAGTGTGTATTAGTTGTCTACCTGAAATTTCACTTCAGCAGTGATCCATCAGACCTCTGCTCTGAACTTCAAAATGGAGGGAATCACTGAAATTACCTAGAACCAGTGATCTAGATAGGAAAAAGGAGGTAGGAGAGATGAGAAAGGGGTCTCATTGTTGATACAAATCTGCAGTAATGTTGGATGTAAGTCTAATCCCCTACTCAGATTAAAAAAAAAAGCAGTTATACTCAGAAAGGAAGATGGACAAAAAGAACAAACAATTTAGAAAAAGTAATAATGTAATGAATAAATACAATGGAATCAAGAATAGCAACTTGAAAAATGCTCATTAAAAGGGAAGCAAGAAAATAAATTCAATGGGACCTCCAGATATGATCATGGAACATCAGCAAGAAACCCTAGTCTCATTTAAAAAAAGAAATAAAACAATCAAGAGATATATTAAAATAATAAGGAAGAATTCAATTTAGAGAGGAAATTAAAGCTCTCTAAGAAGAATAAAAAAGGCAAACAAGACAGAAGACAAGTGAGGACTTATGATGAAGAATCCCTAAAAGGTAGAGGGGGGAGTAGGAGAGTTAGAATTGAAAGGACAGATGAAAAAAATTTACCTTGAAGATAAAATGTAGAGAGATAAGGATAGATCTCCCAGAAAACATTGAAATTAAATGGTGGAAGAAAGGAAGGAAGGAGGGAAGGAGGGAGGGAAGGAAGGAGGGAAAGAGGGAGAGAAGGAAGGAGGGAAAGAGGGAGAGAAGGAAGGAGGGAAGGAGGGAGGGAAGGAAGGAGGGAAAGAGGGAGGGAAGGAGGGAATGAAGGAAGGAAGGGAGGGAAGGATGGAAGGGAGGGAAGGAAGGAAGGAAGGAAAAAAGGAAGAAAGGAAGGAAGGAAGGAAGAAAGGAAGAAAGGAAGAAAGGAAGGAAGGAAAAATTAAGAGAGGAAGAGAGAGGAGGAAGGAAACATTTATTAAATGCCTACTATGTGCCAGGCACTTTATAAATATTACCTCATTTGATCCTTACAACAACTCTGGGAGGTAGATGCTATTATTATCACCATTTTACACGTGAGAAAACTGAGGCAAACAGGTTAAGTGACCTGCCTAGGGTCCTATAGCTAGTAAATGTCTGAAGATGGATCTGACCTTAGGTCTTCCTGACTCCAAGCCCAGCACTCTTTCCAATGCACCCACTGCACCCAGAAGTGCAGAAAATAGAAAAGAAAGTGCAGCTTAGTAAAATCCAAAGAAAAATCTAAAGTTTAACTCACCAAGAAACATAGTAATCAAACTTCAAACCTTCATCATCAAACAAAAATACTGCAGGCAGGAAAAAGTCATTTACCTACCAATGGGGGAAAAATAAACCATTTATGAGAAACAAAAGAAGAAATTGGAATACAATCATCCAAAAAAGATCATCATATCATACAACATAAATTACAGAAACTGAGATTAATCAATTTTTTAAAATGGGCTTTCAGTAAGAGGGAGAATATTTGAGACATTCCTTCAACAAAAAAAAAAAAATAGAGGTGAGCAGGGTATTTAAACATTTCAAACAAAAGAAACACAAGAAAGGTAACTAAGTACAGGTAGCAACAAAAACAGCAACAAAAACTAAGGAAGGAAATTAATACTTTCATTTTCCCAGGACTACACAAGGCTAATATTTAATAAAACTTTTAAAAAGAATTGTTTAGCAGCAAAGAGAGAACAAAAGAACATGTAGGAACAAGGAATTTAAGTGACCAAAGATGTAGTAAGGCTAAAAGAGTCAAAGTGAAGAAAGGAGAAAGAATTAAAATTAATATTTCTTAGAACAAAACTCAAAAGGAAATCAAAGTTGGGAGGAGGGGTTCCTCTTATCACTGAAGAGAAGCTGCTTGTAGAGAGAGACAAAAGGAGAGTCCAAGATTAAGAGAACAGAGTTGTCAGGTTTTTATTCTAATACTCAGTCAAAGGAACTAGGGGTGGTGAAAGAGGAGAAAATCACTATGGATGAGAAAAGAGGGTAGAGAGAAAGTAGCAATTTGGTTCTACCTTGAGAAAAGAAATGCTCTGAAATCCCATGGGTGGAAAGGGGGCTTTGTAATGGGTTCGCTCAGAGGACAGTGGATATTTCAAGAGACCTTCTTCTCTAAGCAGGGGTCATGCTTCTTAGGATTGCTTCCCACCACAGGGAAGGAGAGATCTGGGCCCTTAGAGGTGTCCAGCATGGTTGGTAGACAGATGGAGGAACATAGGTCCAGAAGCAGAAGAGGTAAGTGGTGAATTTAAGAGCATGAAGTAGGAATAGACCCCTTAACAAGAGAGAGAGAATTTTTTTTTAACAAAGCATATTTTGATGAACTGATACACCAAAGAGAGTAAAATAACAATATTCAAAAGAGTGAAAATGAAAGAAATTGCCAAAATATAATATCTGCAAATTTTTTAAATTGCACTATTTGTTTCATGCTCTTTATACTGCTGCCTCCAACCCAACCGGGACACCACACTATTGGTTCCTAAAGGTGATGGCTACATCAACTAATAAGTTACAAAAAGTTTGAAACTAACTACTGGCAAGGTTGGCAATGACGACGGGCCCTTATCACCTCCCCAAAGGTCATTAAAAGTTATAGTTACCAGGGCACCTAGGTAGTACAGTGAATAGAACACCATCCCTGGGGTCAGGAGGAGCTGAATTCAAATCTGGCCTCAGACATTTAACACTTACTAGCTGTGTGACCTTGGGCAAGTCACTTAACCCCAATTACCCTGCCTTCCCTCCTCCAAAAAAAAGTTATAGTTACCCTGATACTTTCCATTAACATAGGATCTAAGATGCAGCATATTCAGAATAGTGATTACAGAATTAAGTAGAAAGTTTGAATCTAACTTCAGAATGGGGTAGACAAGTTTTATCAACCAACATTACTAGACACTCCTCCCATAAATAATTCAACCACAGTCTCCCTTCATAAATGGGAAATTCAACAGTTCCTTGGGGAAGGCAATAGTAGGGGAGCCAGGGAACAGCGGAAACCTTGAGAAAATGATTGAAGAAAGGTATAACTAACTCCTAATACAATCAGAAAATAATATGAAGTAAGAAAATCTTTAAAAAGCTCTTAAAGAAAATTATTTTATAATAACTACAACTAGAACCACTTTCTCACAGAGTATATGATAATTACCAAGAGAGTAGAAAGAAGACCTAAGAACTGAAAAAAGAAATAATTTACAGTTGAAGAGAAGAAACCTTAGAAAAGCAATGGATAACCCCCCAAATGGAATAATAATAATAGCTATACAAATATAAGAAGTCATTGAACATAATAAAAGAAAAAAAAAACCTGAACATTTTATTTCAAAAAATAAATGAAAACTGCTCAATTCTATTAGAAGTAGAGAGCCAAATGAAGACAGAAACAATCTAAAGGATAACCTCCTAAAGGAATCCCCAAAGTGAAATATACCAGAAATTTGATAGCCAAAAATCCAGAACTAACAGGACAAAGAAAAAACTCTACAAGTATCCAAAAAGGAGTTCAAGTACCTAGGAATCACAATTGAAATGACAGAAGACCCAGCAGTTTCAACTATAAACAATAAGAGATTTGAATAAAATATTCCAAATTATAAAAATATATGGATTCACAAGCTAGAATAATTTACTCTGCAGAGTTGAGTATCATCCTACAAGGGAGAAAATGGACATTTAATGGAATATATTTCAAGTATTACTGATGAAAAGACCTGGAAGTCTGAAATGCAAACACAAGAATCCAGAGAAATCTAGAAAAGTAAATTTATTTTTGTAATTGGAAGGGGCATTAAGTTGATGTAGTGCTAACTTTCCAGCAGAAGGACAAGAAACAAGTGTCCCTTCAGAACTTTAATGTCTTCAAAGGATATTGAGGGAGATAAGGAGGAAAAATGGAGGATCAGATATGAATTGCCCTGTTCTGAGGTTTTGAAGAGAGTAATAGAAGGGAGGGTAAAAGGAATACACTACTATAAAAGGGAAAAAGATAGTATTTTCTTTTATTATTTAATTATGAATTTATTTAATTATGAATTTATTATTTAATTATGAATTAAAAGAAGATTATACAGACATGGAAGAAGGGGGCAAAGGAGCATCAGAAGAACTTACTGCTTATCTGACAGAAGAAGATTGAAAATGCACAAGCGCACACACATGCAAACCCATGCACACATACGCACACACACACATACACACAGAGTTTGGTGCTGACAGATATCTGTTGAGTAAAAAATGAAGATTGGGAGGTGTTGTTCGAGGAAATGATAATACCAGAGATGGAGAAGTCAAAAGCAAAACAAACTTCCTGACACTGAATGGGAAATTCAAAGGGAGTGGGGGAAAAAAAGAAAAGAAAGGAAAAGAATTGGAATATTACAGGGAATTCATCAACTGGGGAATGGCTGAACAAATGCAGAATACAAACATAATGGAATATTATTTTGCCATTAGAAATGAAAGAAGATGACATCTTGATTAATGTTTTGTTAATTATAAAAAGTAATTACAGAAATAATAAACAAACATGTTAGAGACAATGATAACAATGAAACAACATACATACATTTGAGGATATAGCTAAGGCAGACTTCAAAGGAAAAATTATGCAAACGTGCAACAGATCTATAATTCCATAAGTCGACAAAACTCTAGGTATGAGAACTGCTACCACCAAGAAAGATCATGATCCATATAGGACTTAGTGCTTTAGCATGAAGGCATTGTGTGAGACACATAGAGGTTAAGTGAATTGCTCAGGGTCACACAGCTAGTAAGTGACTGAAAGAATCTGAATCCAGAACTTCCTGACTAAGCCAAAGACTCTATCCACAATGATAGGCAGACAGACAGATAGATACAGACAGATAGATATAAAATATTTCTGAAAATACAGAAATGTTACAAGTGTACTTCCATCCCTCACACATGAGAATGCCACAGCTAATTGGCCTGTGCACCCCCGCATCCATGGAGTCACTGGAGAGCACCCTGGTCTCAAGGATCTATAAGGGATACTACCACTTCCAGGCATTATATTTAAAATTGCTGTATTCCAAGCTATAAATCCAAGGTAATTCACCTAACATTGACTTGTTTTGTCTCCCTCCTCCCACTGAACCTAGCAGATTCAGGTTATTAATATTCACTGAGACCTTAATTTCACTGATAAGCAATTTAATTCAATTAGTGAAGTATGACAAATATATTAGACATATTAGAGTGCAATATTTTACTTACTTCTCTGCTCCGACTCCTAAAGCAAAACTATTTTCCTTTCTCTTTTGTCACCCAATGTACAGGAGAAAGTAACCTACAAGCTCAGTATCTCATCATAAACTTCCCACGTGAGAGGGAGAAGAACACACGCAATTTAACTCCTAACAAGATGCCTCACCAAGAATGGAAAGCATTGCAGGAGCACAGCTCTTTTTCTAACAGTTACATAGTATAAATAGGATAGGAGCATCACAATCTCCGGGGTCCAGAGGATTCAAGGCATTGAAAACTACACAGCTCATTTTTGATCTGGCTTGTATTTTTAAAATGTCTGAAAACTTTAGCAATGAGAACACCTGGTAGCTGACTGGCAGGTACCCAGTAGCCACTCTCCTCCATCTTAATTCTCCCTTCTTGGCCAAGACCAGAGTCTCGACAAGCCAGAACTGGAGGAGGAGAAAGAAGGTAAGTGAGAGGTCAGTCCTTCCTCACAGCTCCTTAACTCACCCGGATAGAATTACGGGTATATAATCGAGTTCATTGTTTCATTACAGGTATATAATCGAGTTCATTGTTTCATTACAGAAGTTAAACCCACATAGGAACAGTTGAACCTTTTTGAAGAAACAGAGTGAAAGGCCATAAATATTTGTTCCTAAGATACTTACTGAGTCTTTCCTGCTCCTAATGCACTGTAAGAGAAAGAGTTCTTGAGGGGACATATGAGACATAGGCTGAAGTAATGGAATTTCTCCCTATATTCTTCATGATACTGAATATGCAACCCAAGTTGTTGATGACTCAACCATCCCTGCATTGAATTAAAAAACATATTTCCATTTCCCTTTCTTTGCTGACATTCTGTCAATTAGAAATTAATTTAAAATCTTTGGAGAAAGTTTTTTTTTAATAATATATTTTGTTTTAACATCATCTATATTTCCCCAAAAGTCTCTTAGAAAACCTAAAGCCTAACATTACACAGGAAACCACCTTTAAGGCTGAAAAGAGGGAGCCAAGAAGCTTAGCCATTATTTCTTTTTTCCTTTTTCTCCTTCAACCTCCACAAATCTTTTGTCAGATGCTCAAGTCAAATCAATCCAAGTTTTGCTGCAACTTAAGCCAACAAGAAGATAATGCATTGGCAATTCCTAAGGAATCACTGTCTTTGAGATAATGGGACTGTACTCTCACAGAGATATTTCCTCCACCTTCCGCCACTGCCACCACTTCCCCCATGAAAAAATTTGTAGTCCCTGCAAATTATATGTAATACACCATATTATCTATAAACATCCATTATAAGCATAATACATTAGCAGGCAGAATAGTCACATGTAATCATGCCAACTATGCATTTCACCTGCCAGTGACTAGCGTATCATCCACTTGAAGTTGGATGCCTCCCACTGTGAACTGATCCAACCATTCCGGAGAACAATTTGGAGCTATGCCCAAAGGGCCATAAAACTGGGCACATCCTTTGATCCAGCAATACCACTGCTAGGTCTGTATCCCAAAGAGACAAAAAATAAAGGGAAAGGACCCATGTGTACAAAAATATTTGTAGCTGCTCTTTTTGTGGTGGCAAAGAACTGAAAATTGAGGAAATGCTCACCAATCGGGGAATGGGTGAACAAATTGTGGTATAAGATTGTGATGAAATACTATTATGCTGTAAGAAATGATGAGCAGAATGATTTCGGAAAAACTTGGGAAGACTTAAAGGAACTAATGTAAAGTGAAGTGAGTAGTAGCATAAAGTAACAGCAATATTGTATTATAAATATTGTACTATAATCAACCATGAATGACTTGGCTCTTTTCAACAATACAATGATCCAAGACAACTCTGAAGGACTTATGATGAAAAATGCTATCCACCTCCAGAGAAAGAACTGATGGAGTCTGAATGCAGACTGAAGCATACCTAAAAAAAAAAAAACTTTTTCTATTATCCTTGGTGGTTTTTTGGCTCTGCACTTTCTTTTGCAATATGGTTAATATGGAAATGTTTTGCATGACTGCATATGTACAATCTATATCAAACTGGATGCTCTCTCAAGGAAGGGAAAGGGGACAAAATATGAAATTCAAAATATTTTTTTTTAAATTTTATTATAGTCTGCATCATTCCTTTCCACAAGATTTTGAGTTACATATTTTCTCCCCCTCTTTCCCCCACCCACTGCCCCAAAACAGCCATCCCAGTGTGTCCCCCCTCCCCCAGTCTATTCTCTTCTATGTCACTTCTCGGTAGGGCAGGATGGATCTCCCAACCACAGTGCCTGTATATCTCGGGTTCCAGTTGGGTGTAGTCAATAATAATAATAATAATTGCATATATAGATAGATAGATGCATATTCATAACACTTGATTATGGAACTCCAGATTCCAGGTTCTTTCTCCTCCTCCCTCACCACCCATGCCCACTGGAAAGACAAGCAATCAAATACAGGCTGAACATGTGAAATTATGCAGAGCCTCTCCATAGTGAGCACACTGTGAGAGTCTGATTAAATGTTCCTTCTTCCTATCCTGCCCCTCCACTCTCCACTCTGTCCCTATCCCTCTACAGAAATGT
>CM053585.1:411098245-411119471 GCA_028646515.1 Pseudochirops corinnae
TGCAGATCCTATACATGATTGCACGCCACCATGGGGGGAGGGGGGAAGGGAGGGGAGAAAATCTGAAACCCAAGTGATTGTGGAACTGAATCTTGTAAATTAAAAGTAAATGAGTAAATAAAAAATAAATTAAAAAAAAAATCATTCTCTTCCACTCAATACTCTCCTCTCAAGGTTTTTGGGATCCCAGTTCTCCTATCTATCTGAGTGTTCTCAGACTTAGTTGTTGGGTCTTCATTCAGGTCACACTTGTTAACCAATGGTGCCTTCTTATTTTCTCCCTGGTGATTTCGTCAGTTCCCATGGAATCAATTATCATCTTTGCTGATTATTCTCAAATATGCTTATCCAGTCATAACCTCTTTGCTGATTTCTAGTCACATCTCCAACTGCCTATTAAACATTTCAAACTGAATGTCCTGTAGACATTTTAAACTCAACATGTCCAAAACTGATCTCATTATCTTACCTCCCCCAAATCATTCCCCCTTCCAAACTTCCCTATTGCTGTCATGAACATCACTATCCTCCAGTCAGTCATTCATCCTGACTCCATATTCTCTGATCCAATCTGTTGCCAAGGCCTGTCAGTTTTACCTTTGAAACATCACTCATACAATCCCCCTCTTCTCATCTGACTCTGCCACCATCCTAATGCAGGCCCCCATCACCTCACATTTAGTCTACTGTAATAGCCTGCTAGTAGATTTCCCTTTTGAAGTTCATCCTCCATTTAGCAGCCAAAGTAATTTTTCTAAAACTTAGGTCCGTGTCATCCCCCTCCCCCCAATAAACTCCCGTGGTTCCCTATGATCTCCAGGATCAAATACAAAATCCCTTGTCATTCAAAGCCCTTTACAACTTAATCCTACCCTGTTCTTCTTATACATTATACCTCACTTCCCCCCAACATACTCTCCAATACAGTGACACTGACTTCCTAGCTATTCCTCAATTAAGGTCCTCCATCTCTTGACTCTGGGCATCTTCTCTGACTGTCCCCCTTGCTTAGAATGCTCTCTCCTTACCTCTACCCCTTGAATTCCCTGGCTTCCTTCAAGTCCCAGCTAAAATTGTACCTTCTATCTACAGGAAGGCTTTCCCAATCCTTTTTTTTGTTTGTTTAAATAATTTCCATTTATGGAATACAACAAGCATTTCTATAACATAACACAATTAAAAAAGAAGATTGTAGAGGAAGCTGCACGTCTACTATGCACAACTTGCTATTCCTTTCAAATATACAACAAAATTATTATGAAAATTTATTTTTTCTTCCCTCCCATCTCTCCCTAGAGACAACTACCATTAGACCCAAATACATACATATATGCATATATGTGTGTATGTATCTATGTAAAATTATTCTATACATACTTTTATTTATCAGTTCTTTCTCTGGATGCAGATAGCCTCTTTCTCCATATGATCTTTATAATCCCATATACTTCTTAAAACAATGTTGCTGTTACTATATACAATGTTCTCTTGGTTCTGCTCATTTTGCTCTTCATTATTTTGTGCAAGTCCCTCCATGTTTTTTTCTATAATCATTGAGCTCATCATTTCTTATAACACAATAATATTCCATCACAATCATACACCACAATTTATTCAGCCCTTCCCCAAATGAAGGCATCCCTGTGATTTCTAGTCCTTTGCCACCACAAAGAGGACTGCTATAAACATACTAGAACATTTAGGTTCCCTTCCTTTTTCTGTAATTATATTTGGAAACAGACTAAGTAGTAGTATTGCTGGGTCAAAGGGTATATGTAGTTTAATAACTCTTTGGGCATAATTACAAATTGCTCTCTAAAATGGTTGGATTGTTTCACAATTCCACCAACAATGAACTAGCGTCCCAATTTTTCCACATTCCCTTCAACATTTGTCTCCAATCTCTCTTAATTCTACTGCCTTCCCTCTGTTGACTACTTCCTATTTATCCTATACATAGCTTGTTTGCATATATTTTTTTACATATTGGCTCCTCATTAGATTAGAAGCTCCTTAAAGGTAAAAACTGTCCTGCACCTTTCTTTGTATCCCCAGCAATTAGCATAATGTCTAGCACAAAGTGAGTGTTTAGTAAATGCTAACTGATTAACTGCTAGAAAATGCTGGCAGCCCTTGTCTCACCAATCAAAATGGCAACTCACTGTTCCCTGAAGGAGCCCTGTTCGTTTCTACTTAGCATGCTTAAGAAGCAATTATGTCACAGTAGATAAAAAAACCAGTATTTTGATTCAGGAAGTCTCGTATTCCAATCCTGCCTCATGACACAATCTGGGTATGAGACCTTTGGACAACTCGCTTAACCTTGAAGTGCTCCATAAAACCCTATAAAGACTATAAAGAGTAGAGGATTTTCAGATCTTTGTCAGTGGAAGAAGTTTTCACAGAGAGAGTTTGACATAGCAATAAAATCACTGGTCCAAATGAAAGAACAAAGCAAAACCTATGCTGTTTACTTCACCTGCAATGCTCTTTCCTTAATCTCTGAAAAGACCCAACTTTCCTTCAAGTTCAAGGCTAACTGAACAAAACTTGCCAATATCAGAACCATAATGCCCTCCTCTGAAGATGAATTTTTATTTGAACAATTTTTTGGCACTTTGCAAGGCCATAGATATGGTCTAAAGGAGGAGACCCACTGACTCAGATGCCTCCATGCTAACTGCTAACTTTTTGTCTGTGTGCTGCTCCTGACTGCTATCTGAAAAAAGAATGGTTCAGCCCTATGTCTACACCAAGGGCCCAGGTAAGTTGTTGAAGAAAGTTGTTCCAGAGGAATGAGGAGAAATAACGTTCCATCATCCCTGACTCATTATGAATTATAATAATATGAATAAACTGTTCCTCAAGCCATGAATTACAGTAATATGAAGAAACTATTCCTCAAGCCTACATTATTGTGAAATGACAAAGCACCAGTACACTCCCTCTCCAGGGCTGTGATGGATAAAGCCCCAAAGTGAAGGAGATCCCCAGTCACTTCTATGCCTGAGTTAGTGACCTCTTCTACCAGTACTTTCTAACTACAAAGAGAGGTTGCTCGGTGATGGAACAGGACATGAGACTTTGCTTGCCACAGGACAGGGGAAATGACAGTTAATCAGGGCACTCAGCTGATCAGAGGAGCAAATGGGATGGTTGATGGTAATCACAAAAAGCTGGCAGAGGAGGCTACTAACCCAGATGTGTTAAGTGGCTGAATGGAGGATGGGCTGGAATGGGGAGAGACTTGAGGTAGGTAGACTGATCAATAGCCTATTGCAAGAGTAGGGAACTTGTGGCTTTGTGGCCACATGTGGCCCTCTAGGTCCTCAAGTGGAGCCTTTTGACTGAATCCAAACTTTATAGAACAAGTCCCCTTAATAAAAGAATTTGTTGTGTAAAACTTGGACTCAGTCAGAAGGCTGCATCTGAGGACCTAGAAGGCCACAGGTTCCCCACCCCTGGCCTATTGTAATAGTCCAAGTGTAAGGTGATGAGGGCCTGGCAGTATAAGAGGAGAAAGGGGGGTACATATGAGAGATGTTGAAGAGATGAAATCCATAGGCCATAGCAACAGATTGGATGGGGATGGGGAAGAGGGTGAAAGATAAAGATGAGTCAAGGACAACTCCTAGGTTGTGTAAGCCTGAGGACCTGGGAAGATGCTGTTGACTTCTGGCTGTTGTTCTTCATTCTTGAAAAGCACCAAAATGACATCACTATGTTGTAGTCAAGGTACACTCTTGCTTTTCCCATACCTTCCACACTTCATCTGCAGCCAACTCCCATCAATTCTATTTCCACAACCTAGTGCGGCACAGTACAAAAAATGCTAGCTTGAATCCCAGCACTAGTATTTACTTACCAGCATACTCTGGATTGGTCTCTTAACTGGTTTGGTCTCAGTTTTCTCAATTCTATGGAACTGATCCTTCTACTCTAGTTTTCTGCCACAAAATTAGTTCAACCCGTAATCACCTTTATCCTGAACTGTAATTGTCTCTGAAGTGCCCTTCTTCCTTCTTCCCCAATGAAGAGCCTCGATCAATTCTCAACAATGGTGCTAAGATGATCTTCTGAAGTTGACCATATCCCCTTATTAAGAAATCTTCAGGGTATTTTATCTCAGAGGCAATAGAGAGTTGGATTCTTCAGTCAATCATCTAGAGCCCTCCAAAGTCTGGCTGCACCATTTCAGCATTCACTTATGGAGTACAAAAAATTCACGTGAACAAAGATGTAGGAGTTACGTTTGCTCTGGTTACGTCAAGGACTAGACAGAAACAATCTGAGCTTATTGAGGGCAAGAAATTGCGTTCAAAGAAGCAGGTTGAGGCTTGATGCAAAAGAGAAGCTTCCTGTTAATTTGAGCTGTCCAGAAATGGAATAGTGAGATGCTCTTCACTACAAGTCTTCAAAAAAAGGCTTTAAAAAATACTTAAGTATATGTTAGAAGGGATGCTTGTTCAGGTACAAGTCTGAACTCTAGGTAGCCTCTAAGGGTTCCTTACAATTCTGAGATTTTCTCTTTCCTGCCTCCACCTCCTTTCACAGTAATCCTCCTCATTGTACCACATTCCTTCTAGAAAGGATTACTGGTGATTCCCCAAACTTGACATTCTATCTCCTTTCTCATGACATCTGTTCAAACAGGTCTAAAATACACTCTGTTAGTTTACCTGTCAGAATCCTTATCTTCCTTCAAGGCTCAACTCAAATGCCAAGTCTTCCATGAATACAATGGATTCATGATCCTCCCCTTCCCCTTGTCAGTGTTCTCTCACATGCTCAAATGATCTTACATTTACTTGCTCTTCAACATCATACGATGTCCCAGACCTAGACTCCTAGAAGACAGGGACTTCTGGCCTCCAACATAGCTCTCCACCTCTTACGTGGTGCCTTGCTTGCTCCTGTTTGATGAGAAATCTCCATAATTAGCCAAACCCAGTGACTCCATTGTCATTCCATGCCCATTCTGTGTCTCTCCCTCTGTCCCCTAGTTTCTGCCTCTAACTTTGGGAACAATGACTGTTCAGTCCAAAACAGCCTGCTCTGGCCTTGCCTCCCACATCTATGATCTTGCCCTGTTAGAATGTAAGCTTCTGGAGGGCATTTAGCTTTTGTCCTTTTGTACTCAGCTCTTACCACAGAGCTGACACTCAATAAACATTAGTGGCTCCCTATTACCTCTCCCAATAAATATAAAATCCTGTTTGACTTTTAAAGTCCTTGATGACTTGACCCATTCCTAGTTTTCCAGTCTTACAGTTTATTCCTCCCCACATATCCTACAGACTAGCAACACTAGCTTTCTTACTGTTCTACACGTGACACTTGCTCTCTGGATGTGCCTTTTCACTGGCTGTCTCCGAGGCCTGGAATGCTCTCCCCAGTTACCTCCAATCCCTGGCTCCACTCAAGGCTCAGGTCAAATCTCATCTTCTACAAAAGGTCTTCCTTGTTCCCCTCCTGCCTCCAATCCCCACTCCCATCTATTGGTCTTCCTTCTAGGATTAGCTCCCATTTATCCAGTATCTATTTCACATTTACGTAATTGTTTGTAAGTTCTATCTTGTTGCTTCCACTGGAATGTAAGTTTCTTGAGGGCAAGGGCTTATTTTTTGTCTTTTTTTTGTATTCCCAGAATTTAGAACAGTGCCACACAAAAAAATAGGTGCTTAGTAAATACTTATTAACTTGACATAAAAAGTGCTTTTTGTTGTTGTTGTTTAGTTGATTAGTCGTGTCAGACTCTTCAGGACCCCATTTGGGATTTTCTTGGCAAAGAAATTGGAGTGATTTACCCTTTCCTTCTCCAGATAATTTTACAGAAAAGGAACTGAGACAAATAGGGTTAAATGACTTGCCCAAAGTCACACAATTACTAAGTGTCAGAAGCTGGATCTGAACTCAGGTCCCCTGGACTCCAGTGCCAGCAATCTATCTACTATACCACCTACCTGCCTCCAAAAGTGCTTACTAGATACTTTTTCATTTTCATCCATCCATCCATTCATTCTTTTAAGCTTTGTGTCCCCAGTATGTAGTACACAAAGGTGGCTTAATAAACATGGGCTGAATCCAATTGGTCCTTATATGATTATTTTTCTCAACAGCACATTCTACATATTGAATGAGACTATAAATTGTCTAAGAACATGTATCATGTGTTTGTCTCATCCACTGGGTCTATAGTAATATGTTATGTAAGTATAAGTACCTAAAAATGGATACTACTGATCCTTATTTTTTAAAAAAAGAATAAAAATGCATAAAGCAAATTCTACAAGGAGGTTAAAAACCCACAAACATATCAGAGTTCTGGGGGAAAAATAACCATAAGATAATGCAAGTTTGTATTTTTTATAGATTTCTAATGGAACCCAACAACATGAAAATGGTTGTGACCCAACACCACAAAAAGGACTGGTTTGGGGGGTTGTTTGTTTTTTTACACAAATAAAAATTAGTTGACCAGAGAAATGATCAGGGATCTGAATCATAAACTTGTCACCTCACCATGAGAAACAGAACTGTCACCTCCATTCAGAAAGCTTGGGAGGGAAGGGGAATGGGTTGCCTCCAGCCTTTGGACCCCTACCTTTGGGATTACAGATTCTAACCTTTCTCTCTGATTCCTGTCCTGCTGAGGAAGGCTATCTTGAAAGTCTCTCTGAACCTAGTGGTGCTAGAGGCTGGCCAGAAGAAAGCCAGGACCCAGGGTGAGAATGTTTACATACCCTGTAGAGTACACCTGCCCTTCCTGTAACACTTGGCTATGCTCAACGCAGTTTTGCCAGAGTTCAGACCAAACAGCTACCTTGGTGTTAGCTTAGAGGCTGCAGGAGCCCTGCCTCAATTAACAGAACTGGTTTCATGCCCTCTCGTATTAATCACAAAACCATCGCTATCACAATCAGAGCTGACTTAATCTTTGATGTTACATAAGCAACTTTTGGCAGACAATATCCTAAAGAGGAAATCACCTGCACTACACAAGAATGTATTGCCCCTTTCCCTTTCATATGACTGGCTGATTTATTTCCCAAACAGATTCACTTCTCCCTTAGGTCCCCAAACTTTGTATGCATGCTTTTGGTTGGATGGATTAGGTCTGAGGTTAAACCCTAAAGATACTCAGATAATTGGAAATGATGAATCTTTGTCACACTGTTACAGACTGAGTGACTGCTAAAAATTACTAGAGGTAATCAAAAGAAATAGAAAGAATAAGGACATTTCATGAAATTTATCTTGATCCCTTAAAACCACAGCTATTTAAAAGCTAAGCTTAGAAATTGTTGCAATGAATCATTTTTGTTTCAAGTTTGTTGTTCTTTATTTTGCCTTAGTTGTTGCGCGGTGGCAGTAATGTATACAAAGCAGTCCCTAGAAATTCTGAAGAACAAACTGTTACTATGCCAGAACAGACTGACCTTGGTGAAAACCTCTCATCTCTTTCCCAGTTCCAAAACTCCTGCAAGAAACCTTCAATTCAAGTATAATTTGCACAAGACTGAAATGCCATTAGAATAAACACTGAAAGCATTATTAGAGTATTATGGAATACTAAATCCCTCCTAATCTACCTTTCTCCACTACTACCAACAGAAAAACAAAAACTAACAACAAAAAACCCTTGTAATTTCTTAGCCTGGCATTCAGGGCACTGCATTATATAAAATGATTTACCTTTACATTCTACAGTTATGTCCCACTGCCTCTCTATATGGACTCCAACCAAAGTGACATTCATATTTGTCCAAATACACTCCATGCTTTACACATGCCATTCTTAAACACCTCCATGCAATTATCCCCAGCTGAAATACCCTGCCCTCCCTATTTGTCTCCATCCAAATCCTACCTAGGATTCTGCTATGGTGTTAATGAAATGAGCTTTAGATAGTTACATTCCTAATTTAGTTCACATTTAATATTGTTTCCCTTGAGAAAATGGGCTCCAAGTTTCAAAAATACACTTTACTCTCCTTTCTACTTTCTGTGAATTTGGAAGCAGGGACTACTTTAAAAAAGTTAACTTTATAGCCAAATACCTATGGCTAAAATAGTACCATTAGTTCTATGTTTCATGTGCCCATGTCTTGCTTCACCAATGGTACTGTCAACTGCTACAACATAAGATGCTATTTCAGCAAAATTATGGATTAAATAGGCTTTTGTACTGGTCTGGGAACAGAGCCACCATTTAAAACACTGTTTCTAGAGATAATGAATACAATCCAAGTTCCAATCTGGGAACTTGGTGCACCAGTGACATATCTTCCCCTTCAGCACTATTAGCAGAGACTGTTTCCCATTCCTTATTCCCAAAACCACAGTGGCATAGGCTAGAGTTACTCTAAAATATGAAATAAAATTCTCTTCTCTTTACATGTTAACCACACACATATTATGTGTGCATTCACACACACACACACACACACACACACACACAGTGTTATAGCTTTTATCTGAAACATTATTATGCCCCATATGACTAGAACTTTCTCCTCAATTTCTGCAGAACCAATGAAAACAAGCTATAAAAGCAATATTGTGAAAAAAATACCAGATAACTCTGTTACCCTTTAGCAACAAAAAAAGCAACAATCTCAGTTCTAGCTTCCTCCCAACCTCATTTTGCAAAGTAAAACAAAAAAGCATATGAAATACTATCTTCTGGTTTTGATGTATATTTTATTCATCTAAGAAAAGAATGTATGTATGTGAAGAGTAAAATGTAAATTCATTTATTATTTCTTGCTTTTTCTGTCAAAATACAAAAGGTACTTAAGTATCAGAAATCATTCTTCAATAACAGTTGAAACAATTTTAGGTTTTTAAAGGACCATTTGTATCTCTCAGATACAAAACTTAAATATAAGGCTCTTGGAGTGATGCTCAGTGATTTTCAAATACATCCATTTATATAGATATAGATATGCAAATGTGAAGGCATACTTCATTTTATTGCATTTTGCTTTATTGTGCTTTGGAGAAAATGCATTTCATTTTTACAAACTGAAGGTTTGTGGCAATCTGGCATTGAACAAGTCTACTGGTACCATTTTTCAACAGCCTATACTTACATTGTGTCTCTGTGTCACATATTGGAAATTCTCACAATATTTCATACTTTTTCATTATTATTCTATCTGTTATGGTGATCTGTGATCAGTGATCTTTGATGTTACTATTGCAGTTGTTTTGAGGCATCACAAATCATGCTCATACAAGACTGGGAAGTTAATCAATAAATGTATGTGCTCTGACTGCTTCACTCACCGGCCATTCAAGTCTCTCTCCCTCTCCTCAGGTCTCTCTATTCTTTGAAAAACAACAATACTGAAAGTAGGCCAATTAATAACCTTATAATGGCCTCTAAGTGTTCAAGTGAAAGGAAGAGTCAACCAATGGGGCAAACTTCATTGTTGTCTTAATTTTAAGAAATTGTCACAAGCCACCCCAACCTTCAGCAGCCACCACCCTGATCAGTCTCAGCAGCCATTGGCATCAAGGCAAAATCTTCCATCAGCAAAAAGATTATGATTTGCTAAAGGTTCAGATGACTGCATTTTTTTAGCAATAAAGTATTTTTTAAAAATTAAAGTATGTACATTTTTTAGATATAATGCTATTGCACACTTAACGGACTACAACATAATGTAAATATAACTTTTAAATGCATTAGGAAACAAAGAAATTCATGTAACTGACTTGATTGAGATATCTGCTTAACTGTGGTAGTCTGGAATCGAACCCACAATATTTCTGAGGCATGCCTGTATATACATACACATACACACATGTGAAAATATATGTATATGTCATATATAATAAACACATAGTATATATAAAAGGACCTATTCTACATAGTTTTATGTATGTGTTTATATATATATATCATTCATATCATATATTATACATATTTCAAACAAAAACTCATTAAAATCAAGGATATTTTTGGTTGCATGGAAAAGGAAGAACTTCATAATAATCAGAGCTATCGAATAAAATAATTAATTTGACTGCTGTACATGACCAAGACTATATGACTGGAGATATTCAAGTGTGCCAGATGACCCCCTAAATTCTCTTTCTTTCCACTTTTCTGATTCTAAAGGATCAAAAACTTAAAATCATAAACCTGCTATCTCCAAAGGGCTCTATAAGCAACTACAACCAGCTGATATTACTAATAATCTTATACATCATAGACTGGTGTCCATAATACATCTTCCTACACAAGAAAGTAAATAACCTCCAGCTCTTATGAAGTGGATATTACACAGGAATTTCTCAGGGCAATTATCAGTAGTTGCTTTCCTTTCAAAATTCTTTCCTTAAGTTTTTCATATGTACAAAAACAATTATCACTAACAACTAGCATTTATATAGCACTTTAAAATTTGTCAAAGTACTATCTCCATATAATTGTGAGTAAGCAGTACCAATAATATAATCCCCATTACACATATGAAGAAACTGAGGGTCAAAGAGGGTAATTGCATTGCTCAAAGCCAAGATTCAAACTCATATTTCTTGACTTCAAGCCCAATATTCTTCCAACTACACCATAGTGCATTTCACATTAAACGGGGGAGAGAAATATGGAGAATCACACCACCTTTAAATACTATTGCCCTATCAAACAGGTCAAGACTAATATTAAAAGTATTGCATGACCAGAGTTTTAGGGGTTGTTCAAGAGTACTGGCACCTCTGGTGTGAGGGCTTGCCAAGCTCTTTTTAGTGCTGCTCATCCATCTTTGGTGTCCACCTGTCACCTAACTCTCACTGGTGGCTCCAAGATGCTGTAGCATGTATAACAGCCACACCCAAGTAAAACCATCTCAGCAGATGGGCTAAACCAGATTGAGGGTAACTGACAGGCCTCAAACCTCTCACTGAGTTAGGGGAATGTCTACCCAAAGCACTGGAAGACTGGTAAAATGGGTAGATGAGAAGGATTCATTCCAATGGCCACAAAGGTGACTGAAATTGGCTCTGTGGAGTGCTTATAGGTCAATCAGATGTTGAAGATGCCAAAGTGGTCATCCACTGGATCCCAGGTATCATCTTCTTGACTTTTGTCTTGCCACTGGACTTTGATGACTGTGGAAGAGAAGAAGAGGCTGATGCTCTTGCACATCTCTGCCTCACTTAAATCCAATTCATGCTCCAGTCAAGACAGTAATCACTGGTCCTCTTTGGGGAAAAGAAACAAGAAACAAAATCGAAAGATGAACAACCTCAATTGCATGACTACTCAACAGAAAGAAATCCACATTTCTTCTTGGGGGAACCTTCTGACTCCTGTTCATTTAAGTATTAAACTAGCTCTTAGGCAAGAAAGAAAATTTCAAATAAGTCTACAATTACACTATGTATGAAAATAATATATTGCAAGTTTTCAGTAATTCAAAAATCTCCATCAGTACATGATCTAGGCAGATTTAAGCAAAGTTTCCTTCTTATTCTTCTGATATCCACTGATATCAACATGATTTAGTTGTAGAAGGGACCTCAGAGATCATCCCATCCAGTACCTTCATTTTACAAATGAATAAATTGAGATCCAGAAAATCCAGGCAACTTGTCCATCACAGACAGATGCCAAGCTTAGATCTGAGGCCACAACCTAATCCAATATTCTTTCCATTATGTTATATGCCTATGATGTGTCAAACAATTTTTAGCACCTTTTTAGTTTTGCTTAAATAGATTCAAGATCTGACCAGTACTAAACTAATGGAAGTCTTTTCAGCACTGATAAAAATCACATAACTACAATTAAGACATTAGGTATAGCCATATAAATATTAAATAGTAATTTTTAAAAAAATTATCTGGTTAGCAGGGTTGCTATTGCAAGAGAAGGGACAGTTGGATACTTTATCCCAGCCCCAAGGTGACAAAGAATCAGTGTGCCATTCCCCCTACCAAGTTTGCCATCTGGCTTCAGATCAGACAAGTCAACATAGCTCAGTAGGGTAGTCACTGTGTTGTGTCTATCCAATTGAGCATCAGCTACACTTCAATGGCTTACAGTTTTGTCAAACAGTCTCACACCATTCCTCCACTCTATGAGGGCTTCCTCTGTGCCAAGAGTGTGGGGTGAAGGTCCTGTGACAGGTGGTGTTGGCCTGAATTTGAATTCCCAGATGGTAGGAAATACTAATGATGAGTGCCATTCATTAGTGTCCCAATGAGCCAGAAACACACATTGGAGGAATGCGCACAAAAGGAGACGGTTAAGGACAAGGTTCTATCTTTTCATACCAGGATATTGTAAAGATGGGATGGAGAAAGATGGGTGGAGATGGGTAATTAGTCTGTCCATTGTTTTGCCACTAAACAGCTAACCATGGTGTAAATTCAGTATGGCTTGCCTATAGTATTTAAAGGTGGTGTGATTCTCCATATTTCTCTCCCCTGTGCAATGCTAAATGCAATATGGTATAGTGGGAAGAATATTGGGCTTGAAGTCAAGAGATGTGAGTTTGAATCTTGGCTTTGAGCAATGCAATGACCCTCTTTGATTCTCAGTTTCTTCATATGTGTAATGGGGATGACATTATTGGTAATCCCTACAGGAAGCAATACTCTGTTACAGATCATTGGAAAAATAAGTAATAACTTTTGCTTAAGTTACATTAGTACCAAAAGAACCCCAAAGCTTTCTGAACAGAACTTCCATTCTTAAGAATCCAGCTTCTTTGGTGTGCCTAGGGGGTGCAGTAAATAGGGCACTAGCCCTGCAGTCAGGAGGACCTGAGTTCAAATCTGACCTCAGACACTTACTGGTCATATGAGCTTGGGCAAGTCAGTTAACCCCAATTGCCCTGCCTTCCCCCCTCCAAAAAGCAAAAAAAAAAAAAACAGAAACAAAACAAAACAAAAAAAGAATCCAGCTTCTTGGCCCCCAACCAGATTTTCTCTGGGGTTCAGCATACATTTAAATCAAAAACTCTTTCACATCTATAGTAGAATTTGAAAAATAAGAATTAATTGAAAGGTACCTCAGCATTTAAGCTTTTCTGGAATTATACATTCATGAAACGAGAATTTAGTCTGCCTATTAAATACGTAATGTGGTATCATGATGAAACAAGCCAAACAGAAAACTGCCTGGGTATTTTGCCACCTGTTAACTCTCTACTCCTGCCACCCTGAGGCAACTAAGGGAGAGGAGGTACACCTCCCTCAAAGAGAGAACCCTCAGGACCATTTCCCTTCCCCTTAGCTTCTGAAGTATATTTCTCCCACAATACAGAACATAAATAGCCAGGCATACAAAGTACAAAACTACTATAAGATGGAAAGATCTCAGGGCTTCCTCACTTACAAGATGAGAGAGACTGACTAGATAATATCTAAGGTTCATTTTTCCTCCAACTTTCGAATATACAGACAATGCAAATTACCTATACACAGAATCTCATTACTTAAAAGGGTTGGAGGTCATGTACTCATTCAGATTCTTAGCAAGCCTTTGCTCCAGATTCCACTGCCAACAAAGTAAACCTATACCTTTAACTCTGCTCCTTGGGCTTCCTAGTCTGACCTTGGCAGACCCCCTAGATCCACGACTCCACTCCAGTTCCAAATTAACTCAGAGCCATGTCACACCTCCATCTAGAAGGTTGTCACTCCTCAGGCAACCTTGAACAGTAATGCTTTCTCACCTACTGGCAGTCTTCAAGCCCTCTCAAAAGACTGGTCTGCCATAGCCTTCATTTAGTTTATGTGCTAACATGCATCATCATCTAGTTTCTTCCAAACAGCTTTCTCTTACAATGCTCTCCCTCCTTATCTGGCCTCCTGGCCTCCTTGGCATTTTTCAAGTACCAGCTAAAACCCCACCTTCTATAGGAAGCCTTTCCCAATCCCCTGTAAAATAGAGATGCTCTCAAAACCAAATTTTGAGAAGATGGAATTATGTTATAGCTGTCCATGGTATATGAAGATGAACACGATCTGACATCATTAGAATCGTGCTCTAATTTGGGGTTTTCTTTTGTTTGCAATTTCTTTGCATCAGTGGTGATGGATTTGTACAGTTTACCTGTGAACCAAGGTAGATATTTGAGGCACCTGACTGAGATCCAAGATTCAATCTATGAATGTGGAACAGAATGCAACTGATAGCCCCACAAAAAGAACAAATCCATGACCTTCAGCAGCATTTTCACCCAACCAACTGGATATACCAGCCATAGAGAATGTCATCCAAGTCACACTTAGATAGGATTTTTTTGGGGGGGAGGGGGGAAAAGTAGGAAAAAAAGGGATTGAGCAGCAAATACTAAAAGAGAATAAACTAGCTAGCTATATATAGTGGATTCTCCATGGGAATTTGTTAGTAGGTTTAACAATAATCACTTCACAGAATGTTACAGTTACAAAGACCTTAGATACTATCTAGTCCAACCTCCTACTCACAGATGAGGAAAAGGAGAGAGGGAATAATTTGCCCATGATCATATAATTCTTTAGCAGGGTTAGACAACACGTCTCCTGACTCCCACTCCGGTGGACTTTTCCCTATACCACAATGTCTCCATAATTGGTCACAACCCTTCTATACAACCAGACTAATGTCCAATGTGAAAGTATTTGCAGATCCTATGTTTGACTACATGCCGCCATGGCAGGGGGGGGGGGGGGAGAAGATGGAGGGGAGAAAATTTGAAACTCAAGGGATTGTGGAACTGAATCTTGTAAACTAAAAGTAAATAAATGAATCAATCAAAAAAAAGTATTTATCTAAAATGTAGCTACTGCAGTATGACCTTCGAATTACTAAAACCTATACAGTCTGAGAAAAATCCAGTCTTCATGTGGTTTAACACTGCTTTTATGAATCAACATTATGAATAGCTTGATTGTCAACTTAATACTTAGCCCAGTCAATTGCAGCTGCTGGGAAGTGGGGAGCTTAGAAATTTCCACAGAAGCAGCAAACTAGCTACTGACAGTAGAAACAATGGGCCTTTGGAGGCACATTTTAAATTCACACAAAAGGAGCCCTAGTGGATTAACTTGAACATGAAGAAGGGAAGATGTAGCAAGGATAAGTCAGGATTACAGTCAGTGAAAAGACTAGCACAGAATCAAGTAATTAATCTGTCCTAAGCCCTAATATGTTCAAGTAGCTGGATGGGTCAGTGGATAGAGTACTGCGCCTAGAGTCAGGAAGATCCAAGTTCAAAGATGGCCTCAGACACTTGCTAGCTGTGTGATCCTGGGTAAGTCACTTAACCTCCATTTGCCTTAAACCACTGGAGAAGGAAATGGCAAACCATACCAGTATCTTTGCCAAGAAAACCCCATGGACAAGTATGGTCTATGGCAGTGGTTCTCAACCTTCCTAATGCCGTGACCTTTTAATGCAGTTCCTCATGTTGTGGTGACCTCCAACCATAAATTATTTTTGTTGCTACTTCATAACTGTAATTTTGCTAGTTATGAATCACAATGTAAATATCTGATATGCAGGATGTATTTTCATTATTACAAATTAAACATAACCCACAGGTTGAGAACCACTGGTACGGGGTCGCAAAGAGTTGGACATGACTGAATGATTGAACAATTCAGCTATGTTCCTAAGTATTAGTGAGTAGATATCAAACTACCAAAATACTCTACTACTAAGGAGCTTATACTCTAATAAGGAAGAAAACAAGCACATATAACAATAAAAATGGCACATATATAAAGTTAATAAACACAAATATATATGAAGTAGTTAAATAAAAAGTAGTCTGGAGGGAAGGGCGGAAGTACCTGGAGGTTCAGGGGAGGCTTTATGTAGAAGATGGTGTTTGAATTGTGTCTTTCAGATAACTTATAAAGATAGAATTGTAGATATATATATAGAGAGAGAAAACACTCAAACTCATGGAGGGGAGGGAGACTCTTGAGGAGCACCCACAGTTAGGAGGCAAGATATAGACAATGAACCAACAAAGGAAGGGGAAACAGAAGAGAGTAGTGTCATGAAAACCTAGAAAGGGTAGAATATCTAGAAGGAGAGAATGGTGAATGCTATCAAGTGCTTCAGATAAGCTAAAAAAAAAATAAGATCTGAAAATTTTTTTAAAAGCATATACAAGTGAATCTCTACAAGGCCAAGAAACATTTACAACACTGCCAGGGGCAGAATCTGGATCTTGAGTAAGATGATCATGAACAGTTGGCTGGAGGGGTGATTATGTGACCTAGAGAGTATCAAGGTTGTGCCAGGCTTTTCCCCTTATTCCCAATTTGTTTCCTCACAAATTGGTTATTCAAATGCATGGAACGGACCTAGTTATTTTATAAGGAGAGATGACTCTATTCAAACGCATGGAATGGACCTAGTTATTTTATAAGGAGAGATGACTCTATTCAAACGCATGAAATGGACCTAGTTATTTTATAAGGAGAGATGACTCTTGCTCCTAACTGACTGATAGTCTACCTCTGATGTTACAGGAAAGTAGGTGTTAACTGGCTAAAAGGCTAGAAATTTCCATAAGAAAAGATGCCAGATATAGAAAATTACAAAAAAAGATTCAGGGTGAAAAAACAGGTAGAATAAAGAAGCATCATTCAGAGTAGAGATAGTTTGTTGCAAGAAAGGAAAGGCCCCAAATCAAAAAGGTTTTTTTTCAGACTAACACAATACTCTAACAGCCTTAAATTGTTAATGACTCATTCATGACTGAAGATTGTGGTTTATAATCCTTTTTTACTTTTTTAAAATTTGTAATGGCTGACATGTGACAGTTGTTTATCACTTAAATTTTTCAGTAAGTTAATTACACTAGTAATAAATAATAATATTAATTTATATATAACTTCAAGTTTTACAATGTGTTTTGTATTCATCATTTCATTTATCTTCAACTATCCTATGAGGCAGATCCAAGTATAATTACATCCATTTTATAGATGAGGAAACTGAGGTAGTGAGAGATTAAGTCCATGATCACAAAGCTTGAGTTTTCAGAATGTTTCAACTCATATGTTCCTGACTATATTCGCTAGATCAAGGCTATTTGTTGTTTACAAGACTGCAAACGTCATAATCTTAACTTATCTTTTCAAAGCTCTTACAAATTCTCTTTTCTTCACTGTATACAGGGTGTCCCAACATTCTTAGGGCAGCTCCATGCTTTAGTAGCTTGAAACTTCCCTAAGACTTTTGGAGTGCTTTCTAAAATAAAATTCATAGGAGGTCGGCAGCAAAGGTTCTACAATTCACATTGTGTTCTACATTTTACTGTTGAGGAAAACAACAGTCATTAGCAAAAGTAAATTGCAAAACAAGTGCCTACCTATTTTAGCCTTACTGGGCTTCAGTTTCCCCATGTTCAAAATGATAACGTTGGTCAGAGAATCTGTAAGGTGCCTTCTAACTTTTGCATTAGGTGTGCAATAAGATCTAAGCCAGCGGTTCTCAACCTGTGGGTTATGTTCAATTTGTAACAATGAAAATACAACCTGAATATCAGATAGATTCATAACAGTAGCAAAATTACAGTTATGAAATAGCAACAAAAATAATTTTATGGCTGAGGGCCACTACAACATGAGGAACTGTATTAAAGGGTCGCAGCATTAGGAAGGTTGAGAACCACTGATAAGCAATAGCATAAAATAGAATGCTCATTCAAAGAAACATGCATGTATACCAAATCTCTCAAAAATGTTTTCTTTTTTCCTAACTCCATACTTTCTTTTTTCCAGTTCTATACAATTTAGAACTTTATCATATGATATCATGTAGCACCTGAGGGCATGCCATCCAACTGGTAGGGCCAGGTCTACAGAGATGACTACCTCTAGGTTCAGCTACTCTATGGAATCACAGACACTAAAATCACAGACCACTAGCCCCCACTGATTTGTTTATTTTTAAATATCAACCAAAGAATACAAATTGGTTCAAAGCAAAGGCATTTAATGAAATGACGTTATATGAAAATGCAATTCCAACATTTCCCTCATAAACCTGAGACACACTGTCCAAAAAGTATATGCCACGAGTAGAAAGAATGAGTACATATAATGAATGGGTGGGAAATGACATCCAGGGTGTCCCAAAAGTCTAAGTGCGATTTTAAGCTAAGGAGCTTACATAGGGAACGTTTCTGTCTTATGTATATGTGTAGAGAATACATATGGCCAAGATCCAGATGAAAACGGGCAACTCACACACTTACAATGTTAAAAGCTGAAGACACCTACAACTGATGTCATCACACAGCCACCAGTCCTGCTCCTCACTTATCTCTCTGTTACACAATACCTCACTGGACAAATAATGCTCTACTGGAAACTGCTCTGCCAGATGCATACAAGATGATGCTAGGTACAACTCTGACATATTGTCAGAGTTCTTACAGGATCATAGATCTGGAGCTGAAAGAGACTTCAGAAGCCATCTAATTCAATACCCTCGTTTTACAGATGAGGAAATTGAGGCCTAAAGAAATTAAGTTACTTGTCCCAAAGCCAGTTTCAGAAATAAGATCTGAACCCAGATCCTCCAGAGTGTGATCTTTCCTTTTATTTTTTAATTTAATGTTATTTTTTCAATTAACAAAAAATTTTTTCTTCCTCCTATTTTCTCCCCTACATTTAAAAAACAAAACAAAACAACAACAACAAAAAAATCCTTGCAACAAGTATGCATAACTAAGCAAAATCCACATTGGTTATTTCCAAAAATATATGTCTCACTCTGCATCTTGATTCCAGCACTTTCCTTTTAGGAGATGAATAGCATGGCAAGAAGAAAGCATTCTTTTTTGTTCAAAAGCCAAAGTGTTTTTTAATAGTTGTTAGAAAAGCAGTCACCCTAGACTCTTGCCTTTTGGTCCTTTAAGGAATGATCTGTCATCTTCCCTTCAGACTTTTGCCTATAAGGAAGGCTTCTCATCTGAAGTTCTAAGGACCCAAATAATTTAAAGCAGAGTAAGCCCTCTCCCTCCCCCAGCTCAGTAGCTAGTACTCTGACTAGTCTGTTTTTTTGTTTTGTTTTCCTTTTGACTAAATTTCCTGCTCACTGGCCAGGGGAGACCCCTCTTTCTCTCTCTCTCTCTCTCTCTCTCTCTCTCTCTCTCTGACTCTCTGTCTCTCTCTTTCTCTGTATATATAGTTCATGATAAGATTTTCTTGATTTTAATCTCTAAAGTCTAGTAAGAGATAAGCAACTATCAAACAATACTGGGGTTTGAGCCCTCTAGTTTTTTCAACTCTAGTTCTCTTGGCTTTCCAATGTAGACAAAAGGGAGGGGAAATGGCACAGAGCTAACTAAACTCAGTGGGGCAAGGTCGTTGTCTCTTCAACTCACCTAGCCACATTCATTGCCTTTACCATAGAGATATGGCAAGCAAAAATGGAAAAGGCTTTGAGCTTATCCTTATAAGCATGTTTCCAAAGTATTTCATGTGTACATGCCTATTCTCCCCAGTTAGACTCTCAGTTCCTTCTGAGTACAGACTGTACCCTATAATTTTTTTTTTTAAATCACAGAACACTTAACATTGTGCTATGCATATTTGAGGGGGAGAAAGGATCAGCCTATGATGTCACTGGTGTGACTCCCAGTGAAAAAATTTGACCTACCAATGCACTGCCAAGTTAAGCAATATAATCTCTTTTTTTTAAGACTTCAAATATTTATTGAAAAATTTAAATTCATAACAAAAAATGTGTGTGTATACATATATACACATATCATATGTAGGTTTCAAAGAAAGGTCTTAGGGTTACTACCTTAAAAAATGTCAATAGACCAAACTACTAGCCTATTAACCAGTAGTGGGAACTTGCACCACCATTACAGATTGCAACCTGTCTAGAATACTCTGGATAAATTTAAAGAGAGTTGTCTGAGGCTCAGAGAGGTTAACAGACTTAACTGTGAGTCACAATTTGAATCCAAGTCCCCCTGTCTGCAAAGCCAGTATTCTGTCTAATAGGATACAATGTCTTTTTGACTTCCATTTAAGGCTAGATAAAGAACTTAAGAGACTTCTAGGTTGCTAAAACCAGACTGATTTGCCACACTACATAAATAATATCAAATCAGTCCTAATAAGCTTATATTGAGATCCTACCAAATTTCAATCCTTCACAAACTAAACTTTCAAATATGTATTAAAATCTATTTTACTGATTCTCACTTAGTATACGACTTGATTTTGTGAAAGAAATAAAATAAGCAATATAATCTTACAGAGTTGCTCATAGCATGTGACTAGGGCAAGACTTGAAATTAGGTAGATGGCCCTCAATCCACTATGTCATTCATTCTTTTTCATCTCTTAGGTGCAGATTGGGTAGACAAATGTCAAGTATTCCATACTTTACCACTTTGTTCTGTTTCTTAAGACTTTCAGGCTCCTAAAAGTTTCTCAACCTGTAAATAAAAATTCAGCTAACTTTTAACAAAAACTTAGCCTGCCTTTCCTCGGAAGGATTGACTATATAAAACAATCTGCATCTTAATTTTAGTTGTTTTTTTTTTTTAATTTAAAGTTAGTACCCAGAACAAGTTGTTTTACTTTTAAAAGTGATAGTATAGGCTATAGTGAGCCACAAACTAGAAAAATTAGAAGTGTTAAACGTAAATATTTATTATCAAGTAACATTCTCTTAGTTCTACAACTTATATTCATCCTTATATAAACTGGGGTCCTTTAACTGAAATTTAAATAGATCTTATATCAAGCAAGATTGTAGTAGACCAGACTTTCATGCTTCCACCTCTTCTATGAGGCAGATATGCAGAAAGAGTATAATCTTGTTGGGTGAATGCTTTCACTGGATCTATGAATAACTAAAGAAAGTTTCAGGGTAGTCAATCTGCAAGTCTTGTTTGTGACTCCCTGTTTTGTTTGTGCCTCCAGATGTGGTCCTAGGATTAAGTCTTAATGAATAATTAGCCTTGGGTTAGGGTAAGGAGTGGTCAGGACTAAAAAGGGTCCTAGTATTTCAATTACCTCAGAGTCTCTGTTATAAGGTATTGTAATGCCATGCACCAGTAGATTCCCAAAGGAATGCTACTGTGAACAGCCTTTAGAGTTCAGATTACAAAATATAGTGAACACTCTGTTTATTCCATTACAAATCAAGACAAACATTCAAAACATTATAATATTCACAACATTACATCTTATCACAGAAAATGGCCACACAGTTTTCACTACAGTGGCCACA